>JAMPIV010011876.1:0-182748 GCA_024509875.1 Oreohelix idahoensis
TGTTGATTTTATGTTTGTTATGAGGGTAATTATTTATATTATAAATAAGTATGATATTATTGAGAAATATAGATGAAAAATTTATATTGTGTTTGTGCATATGCACTCGCACTCCACCGGGTAACATAGTTCTACCGAAACCACTACAGCAAAGTCCATCTGAAATGCTCCATTCTGAGGTAAACCACACCGGTGGCCCCATGCACCCTCAGGAACGGAGAAGAGAAATATACATCCTCCCAGTACGCCCACGTGGCCTCCATGCACAAACCTTGTTTCCCAAACAATAAAAACAACTGGACAAAAATAATATCATCAATACATGTACAACAAATAAGATCTCTATAATGAGGAATATCACCACGCACCTTCGACAACTGGTCCTATCTCAATATACGTATACGGCATTCTGAAGCATGTCGTATTGTTGACGACTCGTTGCGGCAGGGAATCATCATCGCATGATGAAACACATTATTACTGAAACTACCACTGTAATAGCTATTACCAAATGCTTCTCTGATGGCTTGTGGTGGACACCCAGCCGCATTGGTGTTTCCTCATGCATCTACCTAAGAGCAAACAGAGAAGAAAGGAACACCTGGTCTCAAACTAAGGTGCCCGAAGATGGCCTCTGCTACTCCTCCAGAAAATCTAAATACATATTCTCACCTCACAGATAAAACCCATTAAATATAACAGATAGAATTATCAATAAACGTGAATAATACACTAAATTACTCTTACAAATAAAGAATACAATATAATTATTCTCGACTTAAGCCAAACTGGGACTAAATACACAACGTGTCGCTCGGCATAACATATTTATCAGGTTTACCCACGCGGAGCGTGTTTAATCAGACTCGCTATTCGCCGGCCTTTTTATCACCACGAGGCTACTATCTTGCGATCGTTAAATCTATATCTAAATTTCCAGTGGAATAGCCTTTCTGAAGAAATGAAATAATCGCTCTTATAAACTCTCATCATCAAAAATCTACCAAAAATTTATTCTCCTGTCAACGCTCCACTGTCCCATTAAACATTAAAATAGCTCCTACATCGATATAATGTTTCAGAATCCTAGAAAACTAATGCTAATTTAAATTAACCCTCACGTGATCAAGTGAATTGGCCATTTACAGCTTTGGCTCTTGTGTGTCTTCTTACCTATCTAGTCAAGTTCCTCACTGGGCGGCTCTCTCAAACATAGAACCGGTTCGCCGCTTGCTACCCCTTTTTATATAAGCCTGGCCTAGACCCTATACCACTCAATTACTGCGCGCTACGCGCCGGATTAATCTGCGCCACACAGATAAACACACGCGATTATTGCTCCAGAATGCATGATTAAAATCTCACATTGATTTACACATACTAGAGGAGCAAAAATGAACACAACTTAATTCGTAGAGCTTCTTATATGGCCCTTGTAATAAATCACGGCTTGAAGATACAACGATGATCAAAAGCGCACTAAACCACATAGACAATATGATCCTGCCCAAGATGGGCCAGCACGCCTAGAACGACAGACCTCAAGATGGCGCTTGTGTCACATATTCACCCGGCCTGAATTTTGTTGTCGTCCCGACAACTACACAAAATCAGGCTCCCCCAGTCCGTATTCTCCAAATCTGGAGGATCACCTTTTCCTTCACTTGGGGGGGTGGTCCTCAGGTCTCATTGCCGGTGACTCTAATTGCTCGGACTCCGCTCTGTCCGGTTCGTTTGGATGATTATATGGACCCCCTTGTCATGTGTGGGAGCACGAACTACAACGTACTCGTCTTCTGACCACGATATCACGTAAATCTCGGGGATCTCACCGCGTCGTGCGATTCTCTTCTTCACCAATTCTCCGGACCTGTTGTGGAGTACGAACACCGACAGCTTGTCACATCTCTCCTTTCCGGACTGCTGCAAAAAACTCTGCAACGGTGGCTCTGCTCAATTACGTGCGCCCCTCGTAGCCTGGAAACGTGTTCCTTCAACAGAGTTTTAGATGAGTCTCCTCCTCTAAATGCCGACCACTTTTCCTGGCGCCCTTATGTTGGTGACAGTTGCCACGGCCATCTCTTGGCTTGCACTGTGACGGCAATGTAGATGTGTTGGTACGCTTAGAGAGGCGCTCTACTTTGATGGGCAAACCGATATCAAATGGGTCCGGGGAACTCTACCAATGAGAAACATCGCTTAGGAAAGCGGGCCCTGGGGACACTTGGCTGCCATGTGGTTCGAGAAAGGTCTCCACAGGTTGAAGCATCTTATTTTTCCTAGGCTTCCTGGGGTGTCCTGGGGTCGCCTCCCTGCTACCCTTACCACAATCCCTGGCCAGCCTTTGAATTTCTTCCCTGCAATAAGCACCTCACACTCCGGTTCGACCCATCAAACCAATCTTTGATTATCTTTGAGCCATTACTGCTCCCTGTTCTGTAACCTGATCCTCCCAGCCGCAGAGGGGTCTAGTTTTAATGCCTGTGTGACATCACGATTCTGTACCGTGGACCCCTAGTTCTACTGCATCTAAAACAACGAAACTGTCCTGGTACGTCCCCCCTGCTCCTGAGACATCGCATCAATTTTTAGCCTCTAATTGAGCCACCTGTGCTCTCAGCCTCTCTACTTCCCTGCGTTTATGCATGCGTATCTGACTAGACAGTCTCTGTTCATTGCCACTTCAACACTGGCAACACCAGCCCCCCGAAGCTGCTTCGACACTGGCAACACCGAGTCCCCAGAAGTGGGCTCAGTCTCCAAAAAACCGTAGGGCATATAGTCCCTCAACGACGACGTGAACGATGCTGTTTAGGCTCCTTGATGATCATTTCCTTTGCAAGCTTTCTTAGTAGGTCATCTCTCAGACAAGCAGCAAACTGGTCACGAAGAAAGGATGGCGCCAAAGGAGTGACGTTGTTCTGCCTTTGTGCCCTTACAACACTTTCAAAACACCTCGTGAATGCGATGGGGAGAATTCCCAAAGAGACTCCCTTGCCACCTTGCCGGGTAGAGTAGAACGCGGCCATTACTTCTGGGATGCTCCGACGCTCCCCATTACACCCTAAGAATGGAATGTAGCATTGCTTTCTGGGTCACCGTCATCAGCCTGAATCCTCAGCTCCCTACGGACACTTGGGGTCACACTGTCAAGAATAACATCTGCCTGGTCCTCTTTACTCATCATCCCTACTCTCCAGGCAGCTCTCACCTCTCTGACATATTCCTCGGCCGTAGGACCCGTGCGCTCCCCAAAGCACCGCACCCTCTTGTGAGTAGGTACCACGATGTACTGCACTCGTTCTTGTTGATGATCCAGCCCTACCACAGGGTCATCCACCTCAGCCACATCTTCGTTATCAGTTCTACTAGCAGCGCGTGTGTTGCGTGCCGCCATCTTGTTGCTAGTAGAGTTGACTAGAAATCTTGACAAACTGGATGATCCCGTCCCTCGCCTTGCACTGAACTGGGTGTCTCTACTGTTCGGCTGTTGCTGCTCTGATTGCTGAAGAGTTGCTTCACTGCGTGCTGTCTGTCAATCCTGTCGACGACGCCACTTGTGACAGGGGCGCTAGGGGTTCCTCACACCCAAGACCCGTGCACCAAGAAAATTTATAAAGGATCGTTTGACAGGGGTTGCAATTATTGGTTGCTTGCAACCCTCTCAGCAGCAGACTTAACAATTCAAGCAACCCAAATCCTTAAGCAGATCAACATTTAATTCTACCGAACACCAAACAAACAATCCAACAAACACCCAGTCAGTGCTCATAGACTGTGTGCTCAAGGCATTTACAGCTTGCCTCTTGTGTGTCTTCTTAGTCTGTTCTCACTGGGCGGCTCTCTCAAACATAGACCGGTTTCGCCGCTTGCTACCCCTTTTTATAAGCCCTGGCCTAACCACTCAATTTACTGCGCGCTACGCGGATTAATCTGCGCCACACAGATAACACACGCGATTATTGCTCCAGAATGCATGAAAACACAGATTTACACAACTAGAGCAAAAACACAACTAATTCGTAGGCTTATTATGGCCTTGTAATAAATCGGCTTGAAGATAACGTGATCAAAAGGCACTAAACCACATAGACAATATGACTGCCCAGATGGGGCCAGCGCCTAGAACGACAGACCTCAAGATGGCGCTGTCACATATATATCTGATAGGAACGTGACTTGAATTCATTTTTGAGGATTTCTCCCGGTAATTTAATTCAGTAATAATGTAGCGCCGTCTACCACCTTAGTTGAGAGGCGCTTAAGCAGTTATGGTTTATAATGGGTTAAATGATAAACTAACGATAACAGATACTCACTAGGCGTAGAATCAGTCCATACAATGCTTACCATTGGGTTAAGAGTTGGCTGAATTAACTGTCATTACTGTAAGAAAATGTCAGAGGTGTGGGTTTTTCACTTAAAACTGAATAGTGAGATGCAGGCACTATAACACTGAATTATAGGAGATAGTCCCTTATTCCTTTCAGATAGAAACTTCTAGTGGCTGGGTGGAATCATTAGATGCCGATTTGTGTAGCTAGACACTAGTCATACTTTCACAGAAAGCAGTCACCAGCCATAGAAAACATTATATCTTATGATTCAGTCACAACTGTCTTGTTATAGCAAGAACATTGCATTTTCTATGTATTCATTTGTGGAATCAACACATCCAGGAAAAAAACGGATAGACTTAATAAAATTAGCCAGCAGGTGGGCTTGAACATCAATTTAAAGAAGTCTGAGGTCATGACGCTCAATGTGAGCAACCCTGAGCCATATCAGTAAGGAATCAGCAACTGGTACAGACAGATACCTTCACATACCTAGGAAGCATAGTAACACCAGACGGTGGGGCAGGCAAAGACATCAACAGCAGAATGAATAAGGCAAGAACAGCCTTCTTTAGCCTAAATAACATCTGGAAGTCCTCCCAATACAGCACAAGCACAAAATTAAGATTATACCAGAGTTGCGTGCTTTCTGTGCTTCTCTATGGTGCGGAATGCTGGAGAGTCACAGAGAAGGAAATGTCAAAATTGTCCTCTTTTCACACAACATGCCTAAGAAAAATTCACCGCATCTTTTGGCCGAATACCATCACCAACCAAGATCTGCTTACTCGTAGCAAGCAAGAGGACATGCACACCATCATAGCTGGCAGACGCTGGAGCTGGGTTGGTCATGTCCTCAGAAGAGACCCCGATGCCATCACAAGAACAGCTATGCTTTGGACCCCCTGAAGGAAAGCGAAAGAGAGGCCGACCAAAAACAACTTGGCGGAGGACTGTGGAGGCTGAGATGCAAAGAATGAACCAGAGTTGGGGCACTGTACGAAGGATGACCACCGACCGTGCAAAGTGGAATCAATTTGTTGTTGCCCTACAAGACGCCACTAGGCGTGATGGCCACTGACTGCTTTGACGGTCGGTGGTTAAGGATCGAAGAAGAAGAAGATTTGTGGAATGTTAATATTATTTCCCAAGGGGGACATATGATTTATCTTTGTAATATCAAATGCTGTAATCTGTTTATGTAAATTCATTTAAATGTTGTAAGATGAATAGCATAACCATTCAGCTGTAACTACATGGTTAGGTTTCCTGTATGTTTAGTTGGAAGAAGAGGAGTAGATTTTTGCTGTCAGAACATTTACTGACAGGTACATGTGTGTACAAAATGTATTAGCCTATGCGGGCGCATGCTGATAATTGATAGAGTGGAAGGAACAAGAGAATGATATGGTTAAAGACAGCCCTATCTTATCATAGCAATGATTACAATAATTTAAATCCCATGGTGGCGCATAACTGTTTTGTATAATGTTAGTATAATTTTATTGTTTGCTTGATGTAAAGGTCGTCTTCTTTGGGTCTCAGTTTCAGGGATACCGAATAGCTAGAGCAAGAATCCAGTCAGGCGAAGAACGTCATATTCTCTTCGTTCTAGAGGGTTTCTGAATACATCTAGCATCACGAGGCGTCACCCCTACACCTGATACAAAACCCTTTTCTGTCAACGCCATTCCTCTCTAACGGGAAAATAAGCTCACGCAGTGTGCAAAGAGCCAACGCAAAATCTGAAATTCGTATTGCAGTAGTAGTTTCCTACTCGCCTATTGGATTACCAGTCAGAACATTTGCGGCTCCAAGAAATATCAAACAGCCCAGCGTCTATAGCAGAATCAAAATCACCAGTCTTTGTGTGCTTAAACGGGGCACCCAGTCAAATCACAGTTCAGCCAGCCCAAACCAGATTTAATGCCAAGCACGCAAGCAAATTTCTAGCGCCGGATAAGAGCGCATGGGACCCTTTGTCCTCAAGCAACCTCGTCTTGTGTGTATTTCTGGGTTAAGTAAAACCTCGCACTTAAGAGCGGTCAGCAGGAGATAGACAGAGTCTTCCAGTCCCCCTCGCGCAATTAGAGGTCACCAACGATTAGCACCTACAAGAAAGTTATGTATGTTATTCCATCACCTTGAAGGATATCTACACGTAAGACACTTTCTGGAGCTAGCGCATTTGGTCCCGAGAAAGCGGAAACACTGACACTCTATTTATTTATTTCTCTGTGTTCTACAGGTTTTATGTTGGTGGTCTGTGTGTTCGTTGGTGTATTTGCATATTTGTGATTATTGCTGTAAAATGTATGTTGTTTGTGCTGATATGCATTACTTTCATACATTTCTTCTTTAATAAAGTCTACTCATTTATTAATGCGCTGTTCACGACCCTTTCATCCATAATTAACATTTTTCAGCTCTTTACTATAGTCTCTATTTATGATCCAGAGAAAAGAGAAAGAGCAGGCGGTGCTTAGACTATATAAGTGTGTTGAGGCTTGGAGAGAGAGATACTTTTAATAAATCTTCCTCCAAGTTTGTCTCAAGTCCACCTCCTATTTACACCTTATCTATGTGTAATCTATAACTCTGCCAGTCCACTTTCATTGTCGATTTCACTACTACTGTCCAACTCGACAATTACTCTTACACTTTACTCAACCACGACAGGAGCTAAAACGCCCATTTGAAAAAATAAGACGATTCTCCAACGAAAAGCGAGTCTTGTCATTACCGGCACATGAAAGGAGGGCAGTAACATGAACATCGGAATTACCTGAATGGTCAGGCCCATTGAAATGAAGGACCACCGGTAAATGTTTGCCATGATAGATGTCATTCAAGTGCTCACGAAACCTGTCTGCCAAACGCCTGCCAGTTTCACCAATATAGGTAATGCCACACCTCTTGCAGATGATAGCATAAATCAGGTTTCTGGATTCGCACGTGAAAGACTCTCTTATGATAAATTTTCCTTTCGGAAAAGTGACTGTCTGAGTTTGGAGTACAAACGGACAGCTCTTACATATCCGGCGTTGGCACGGTTTAGTACCAAAGTATGAAGGGCTAGTATGTCGCAAGCAACTGTGTACAAGAATATCCCTAAAATTCCTATCCCTGCGATATGCTACCAAAGGTGTATCACGAAACAACTCTTTGGTATCAGGATCAGAGTGGAGAATAGGCAGATGTCGAAACATAATTCTCTTCACCGCCAGACAGTGAGGATGGAAAGTTAGAACCAGTTTGAGTCTGTCAGATTGGACAGAAGATTTAGTTGTGAGTGCCGTCTGACGAGTGACGCGTCTGATACGATTAAGAGCATCAGATAAAAGATGTTCTGGATAAAAACGTCGGCGAAAGAACTCGAGCGGGGTCCAAATGGGGCAGTGATGCGCAATACAAGACTCAACATGTCTCTTAGCCTCTCCTGCCCAAGTCTACCTCACCTACTCGTGGTGGACCCCGTTATACCCAGTAATCTTGCCGAAGGTTGGGTATCAACCCCAGCGGGAGGCAAGATGGGACAGCAAACGAGGTAAAGGCAAAATCAAATCCCCCAGCCAGAGGGGGAGGCATGAGCACACTCTGCCTTAAGAAACAGGTGCTGAAGTCAGATGTACCAGGCCAGGAGGCGCACCAGCAACCATGGTACCATGCAACCCGCTTTGGTTTAATATGTCTACACAACAGATGTCAAAAAATTATCGTTATGGTGCTCGCCCTGTGAAGTCCCTCCAGGCAGGAGCAGTGCCGGATTCTGAGCCTCGACAGAATCCACCCTCAGCTACTGGAGGTCTCCTTAGTCCGCCAAATGGAGCCAGGAGGCGGAAGGAGAAAGTAACTGGCCAACCAGATAAGACGACGGCCCCTCTGAATGTCATGCATTGGAATGCAGAGGGAGTCAACAACAAAAGACTGAACTAGAGAATACCCTATTTCGGAAAGAAATTAGCATATGCTGCATACAAGAAACCCACCTACAGGAAGGAAAACATTTTAAGATACGGGGCTATCAATGCTTCAGAGTTGACAGAAAAAAGATCGGAAGAGAAGGGTGGCATACTAACACTGATAAGGAATAAACCTCAACGCTATAGAATCCAAGACATATAAAGAAGGTGCAGAATACCAAGTAATCCATCTAAAACTTAACACTCTGGAACTGGATCTCTAAACTTCTACTGCCCCAATGACATACCACTGAACATGACTAGCATAGATGTCCCCATTGGCAACTTCATAGCGGTGGGGTGAGGAGACTTCAACAGCCATTCCAAAGCTGGGGATACAACCAGCTAGATAGAAGGGGGCGAAGAGATAGAAAAAACTGGCAAGACGACAATAACCTAACGAGACCCTTCTAAACAACCCTAAATGATCCTCCAACCTTTTTACTACTCCAGAAGATGCGCATAGCACCTCTACTCCAGACCCTGGCATTCAATCTGCACACCTGAAATTTTGAGCTTGGGATCTGGGATAGGTGGTAAAAGGGAAATAGGGAGAACAACTCGCAGGTGGTTAGAGTGATATCATCGTCCTGTATTTCATCAAAAATTAATATTGAACAATTAATAATTACATAGTCCTCCCCAAGTCAGCCAAGATGATGAAAATTATATAAAAAAAGCAAAATTGGTCCATTTATTCCATTTATCTAAACACAGAGCAAATCTGCTTACAAAAAGATATTAAAGGGTACTAGACAGAGACATTAAACAGAGTCATCTGGGATTTTAAAATAATTTGGAGTACTCAAGGCAGCAAAGGAGACAATACCGAGAGAGCGAGGAAGAACTATGACCTTATTGGTCCAACAAGAACACTAAATGTTACCCGACACTAACAATGACAAGCAACCACATTGCAGGAGGTGCCAACCACTTCCCACTTACAAAACCCTACAAACCTTCTCTTTGATGAAGGTTAAAGCAAGAATTGTAAAAGCAAAAGCTAGTCACACCAGAGAGTACAACCATCCCAACACAGAACCATACTCATGCTACAACAAAGGCACTTCACCAAAGCAAAAAATTTCGATAAAAAGGAAAAAGGCTAGAACCATTACACCTCCCCAGAGGAGAAAAAGTACTGGAGGGACCGGAAAAAAGAAAACACATAATCCTAAGAAACTGAAAATCTCCTTGAGAAGAAGGGAGACTAATTGGAGAAAGTTTGTGGAGAAAACTCCACTAAAACAATCAGTCCCGAAAACAAATTCCATCTAATCCACAACCCAACATCCAAGACTGACAACACAACCACTCCCATTACAACAGTACGATAGACAGTTTATGCAGACAAAAACATAGCTACACCGGCGAAACGAGTAGCAGGCAGACGAATATGCCTTATTGACTGGCGGAATCCTACAGAAAAATGAACTGATAACATCGCTCCCCGTCAATTTAACGCAGGACAACGAGAACATTCGTCAAGAAGAAATACAACTAATAATCAACCACACTAAGAAACAGAGTCTAATGGACAAAACACTTGTTAATTCGAAGGGGCACTGGACGTCTACCGATTATGTCCAAGTACCCGCCTTTTCAATATGGGGACCATGGACGATGTAATTGTATTATAAAAACCCACGAGTTTAGTAGGAAAACACTCTGCGTTTGGGAAATGGACCAGGAAAAAATCACCACCAGGCCCCCATGTATGGCCGACGATGGTTATGTAAAGTCCCCAACGAAATGCAATAAAACACAAACCTAGGATAGGACAGCATATGGGAGCTCCCAAATGAGGCAAAACTGGTTGAAAATATACCAACTACAGTTGGAGGATGACAGGCAGTGTGCCACAGATATAGGAGAGGAGGCGCTCATGTGTGGTCCCCATCATAAAGAAAGGAAAAGACAACAGGAAGGCCACCAGCTACAGACCCAATAAGCCTAACAGCTGTGTACATGTAAGGAACAATGGGAGAGGATGATCAACAAGAAGATGAGAAATGGTACTTGTGAAATCCGAGAAAAAATAATTGTTAGGTGCCAGAACAAGCAGGGTTTTAGTATGAGAGCAGCCAGCCAGCACTAACTAGAAGACCAAAAATCCACATACCTGTCCACAGATCGTTGAAGATGCCTTCTTCATCGCTGCAATAAAAGAGAGTAACACTCAAAAAGTCTTTACCCTAATATGGATAGATCTCCAAAAAAAGCTTTTTTGATTGGACAAAGTATGGAAAGAACTTCGAGTACTGGTTTAATAGTAAAAACTGCAAAAGGAACGGAATCATCCAAGGGTACCCCTTATTGACTAATATGAAAAATGGATCCAGTCGTTTAATTCAAGTTCCTAACCACAATCTCTAGGGAAAAGCAAGAGTCACTATGGAAGGTCAACAACAGCAAGAAAATCCTCCTAAAGACATGGAGTTCCTCAAGGCTCAGTATTGTCTCTCCCACCCTGTTCCTTGTATTCATCAATGACCTCATCCACGATCTTCCACAAGGTGTGAGAGCTGCCCTATACTGCTGACGACTTAGTGTGGTGTGTGGTGTGTAAGTAGAAGAACATCTAACTATCGCTAATAAGCGAATACAATGGGCAAGGCAGCAGACAACACTAGCAGCATGGGCATGGGGCAGAGATCAAACTGGATGGTGCAGACAATCCAACGCTTTTGAAAAAATCCAATCAAATAACAACACTTTTCACACGCTCTCCAACAAACAAGACAAAGCAGGAGAGATAACGACTTGGAAATATACATGTCCAAAACAGATGAGGAACCGGTGTACTTGGGCATTACATTAGATAAGAGAATGACATGGAGGCACCACCTCGAGAGAACAGAGGCTAAAGCGAGAAGAAAACTTTCCATACTGAGGAAAATAGCGGGATCAAGTTGGGGAGCTAACGAACGAAAAACACAACACTAAAGAAAGTGTATACAGGTGCAATAAGACCTATATTAGAGTACGGATCAGCAGCATGGTCTACAGCAGCCAAATCACACCTACAAGCCTTAGATAAAGTACAAAATCAAGCGCTTAGGTTTGATCACGGGTGCCATGAAGACCACACCAATATGAATGAATGGAAAAAATCACAGGCATTCCACCTTTATTATACAGACGAGACACTAAGAGGATACCTGATCCAAGCAGAAAAGTACAAGAACATGCCCGCACATCCAATGAAAACTAGATTTGGAGATTTAGCCAGTGGGAGGTTGAGAGAAGCAGTTTTGTGCATCGGTCCAAAAAACTAATTAGAACATACAAGGATGAACTACCAGACATCACTAAGGGAAATAAACTCCCACACACTCCTCCCAACCCCAATGGGAACAAACATCAAAATTTCAGTATTAAGACCTCCATAACTACCACCTGCCCCATGGGAGAGCTAAATACTCTCCAAAGGAAAATAGCAGCATGTGACATGATTGAAGAACTATACCCCAGAGAAGCATGGATCCAAGTATATACTGATGGATCTGCAACCAGAGCAGTGAAGAACGGAGGCGCAGGAGTTTATGTGGTCTATCCAGACAAAGAAAATGAATCCACCTGTTCACCTACTGGAATATTCTGTTCAAACTATGCTGCTGAAGTACAGGCCATAAGCTTTGCTGCAGGAATAATAAATAACACAATAAGCCAATGTCAGCAGGTTGTATTCCTTACCGATGCAATGTCAGTTCTGCAAGCCCTCAACAGTGATAAACTGCCAGAATTAAACAAAGTCCTATGCGAAGTAAATATCAAAAGAAGGGTAGTGCTACAGTGGATACCATCACACTGTGGCATACCAGGAAATGAGAGAGCAGATATGTTAGCAAAAGAGGGAGCAACACAGGAACAAAAAGAACAAACAATCACATTCCAGGAAAAGAAGACCCTTATCAAGGCCATCAGGAAAATTGATCAACAAAGAGACAACTATCAATATCTTGATCGAGCAAAACAGGTGATCCTGTTCCGTATGAGAACAGGACACAACAGACTGAACAGTCACTTATACAGACTGAGATTGGTCCCATCACCCCTATGTACGTGTGGACAGGCAGCACAGACAGCCGAACACATCCTGCAAGACTGCCACATGCTTAGTCAATTGCGAACTGAACATTGGCCCACAGAGACGCACATCCACACAAAGCTGTTTGGGAGTCTTGAAGAACTTTCAACCACAGCAACATACATCCAGAAAACCGGACTTCTTGTGTAGACATTTCTAAACAACAGCGAACGAGAAGAAGAAGACGAAGAAGATGAATTACTTGAGTTCCGTCCATAGATGAGTCGCGAGTGATCATCTGTGCCCCATGTACAATTCCACCGGTTGGGGGGGGGGGGGGGACATTAAATCGACGGAGGGCTACCTAAAGATCATGTCCCAAAGTAAATGCCAACACAAGACTACTGTTCAAGCGGAATAGACATAGGTCGTTGCTAAGCGAGCTTAAACTTGAGGTATTTGGTCCATGGAGCTGGAGGCATTCCACTTTCACGTCAAGAAAGACCAGATGGATACTAGATAGTTTCTACCACAGTAAACAGAGCTGTCAGGGAAATGCTTTTAGCGCTTAGGGCCCATTCCTTAGTAGCGCTCACATTAAGCGACGCAACTGTTTTAGGTTGAAGATAATGACGATTGATGACTGACGACGATCATCTATGCTACAGGTAATAAAGCTGAAACCAAACTCAGCCTGTCGCGATAAGGAGCGTGTCTTCTCTGGGTAAAGTTCTAGTCAGTGAAAAGTACTGTCTAGTTGAGAAACTAAGGTGGACTTGCCTTGAGAACCATGACTCAGCATGTTAAGAAGTACAAGTAAAAAGATCGGTGGGTTTACTAAGCATATCAACCAACAACATAGACGGTTAAGCAACTACCAGGGCGTTTCTATTTTATACTCGCTATGGAGCATGTAGCCTCACCAAACTGTGAGCTAGGGACTTTCAAATACGACTAGGCAGATTGGCTGTACCAAGTAGTTATGTTCTCTTGGGTTTCTGCTGCAATGTGAATTTACAGAGATAGGTTGCCAGCCCTGGTAAACAAGAACCCATCTTGGTTGCCTTGCATACAAACATGCCGTACCAGGTAGCAAGTGAGACCAATATCTGTCTTTGTTCTCCTCAGAGTGCCCCCCCCCTGGATCTGCAAGGATTGTAAGAAATATCTGCATAGGCTTGCTACCAAGACTTATCTATCAAAGGTTGCATTGAGAAATATCTGCACCAATTGATGCAAGAAAATCAGCATGGACAAGGGTTTGCAGACGAAAATAGTCTTCAAGGGATAGCTACAGTAGATTAATTCCGGACAGTGGCATCACCAGAAACAAGTATCTGGTAAATGGAATGACAGAATATCTGCATCTGATGCATAATATCTGCAACTGGTGCATGAATATCTGCAAGGTCCATGCAGCCAATTATATGCAAGGTAAGCAGAATTGTCTGCAAGGGTTGCAGAACAATATCATGCACGTGTTTTTAATGCGTGACAATGCCCTTCAAAGGTTGCAGTAATACTGCAAGAGGTTTGATCGTAAACTGATTCACATAGGGATGCATAATTGGTTTGCAATACGTTGCAGTATAATTATTATCATTTGTACAAGGGATGCTAGAAATATTTGGCAAGGCGGTTATCTCAAGTTAAGTTCTTGAAGGATGCAGAAAATAAGGTGCATTCAGCATCTCCGAGCTGTCAAAATACTTATATTTCTACAAGGGATGCAGCAATGCCTACAAGGGATGCAGACATTTCTGCAAGGGTTGCAGAAATATCTGCAAGAGATGCAGGAATAACTGCACGGGATGCAGAAATATTTGCAAAGGATGCAACAATATCTGCAAGGGATGCAGAAATATCTGCAAGGGAAGCAGCAATATATGCAACGGATGCAGACATATCTGAAAGGGATGTAGAAATATCTGCAAGGAAAAAAAATAGACCTGCGATTCTAAACTGAAAGAAACACTGTGACGTACTTGAAAAAAGTTAACACGGGCATGGCAAAAGAGAGATTTACATAAAGGGACAAAACTTAATAAATAAATCCATAAGGAATAAACAGGTCCTCAAGCCCATTATCTGAGACCATTGAGGCGAGATGCGTTTCGGAATCTGGAATTTTTCAGATTGTAGTGATGGGTAGTTTTGAACTTTTGTGATTGTTTGATTGAAAAGCCAATAGTCAGTTTGGTCTCTTGTTTGAAAATTGGTTTGCATTGTGACACTAGTAGTTTGGAGTTTGGTTACCCGTTTTATTGTGAACTACTTGTAGGGTGTTTAAATTTGGTGATTTGAATGGTTTTGGTTTGGTTATTGTTTAGTTCGGTTTTGTGTGATATGTGTGGTGTTTGAGTTTTATTTGAATAAGTATGGTGGAATGGTTTGTTTGAGTTGGGAGAAGAGGTTGGTTTGTTAATATTGTGAATAGTAGTTTATTGGTTTGGTCTTAATTGTGAATAGTAGTTGGTTTGATTTGGGTTTTATTAGGTTAAAAATTTATTTGATTTGTTGAAGTGTTTTTGGGTTGATGAGAGTTTATAGTTTGGATTTAATTTGTGGTAGTTTGGTAGTGGGGAATTGATGGTGGGGTGAATGGTTTGGTTTGATTTGGTTTTGGGGGAATGTGTAGTGTGTGAGGTTTTTGTGTTTTGTATTTGGTGAATAGTGGGGTGGGGGGGGTTTGGTGGGTTTTGGGAAAAACATTTTGTGTGTTATGTTGGATAATTATGTTGGGGGTTTTGAATTTGATAATAAGGGTTTTTTGTGGATGTGTAAGGGATTTTATCGGTATGGATATTTTTTTGTGTTGGTTTTTGGTTTAATTCGGTAGAGGGTTATATTTGGGGGTTATTGGGTAATGTTGGTTATATGATAAGTGATTGTTTAATTTTTATGTGGGATATTATGTTTTGGGAGATTATTGTGTGAATTTTTTATTGTTTTTATTCAGTTTTTAGGATTTAATGGGTATTTGGTTAGTTGGATTTTTGGGTTGTGGGTATGTTGTGATGTGTGGTTGGATTTGGTGTTTTGGTATTTGGGGGTTGTTGAATTGTTTAGTTGTATGTTAGGGGGGTGTTGGACTGTAGGGTGGGGTGGGGGGGGTGTATAAAATGTGAGGGGGTGTTGTTGGATCGCGCCGCTGCAGGCTTGTATGTAATGCATAATGCGACCTGGCTTTGCAGATGTGGTTTTGAATTTGCTCCAAATGGTTAAAGGTTGGTGGTTTGAAAGTGTGTAGTTGGGTTTAAGATGTTTTGTTGGTTATGATTAATTTTTTTAGATGTTTTTGTAGTTGATTATGAGTTGTAGTATATTTTTGAATACCTAGTTTGAAATGTATTATGTGATGCATGGGTAAAAAAACTATTTTATCGCTAAGGTTATTAGATGGGATTGATGTTGGTTTTTATAGATTGGATGTGTTCATTTGATGATATGGTTTTGGTCGATTGGGGAATTGTTTACTAATTGTTCGTTGGTTGGGGTTTTCTTGGAAATTGGTGTGGGTGTGGTTATTAAGCAGATGGCAACAAAGTTGACAAATTACATGTAGGTGTAGGTAACGAGGTTGTGATTTGTTTGCGTAATTTTGGGTGTATGGGGGGTTAAAGAAGGGGGTAGTGTTTAATGGTTTGTTGAAACCAAAATGGGTGTGATTTTTAATGTTTTTTTTGATTCAGGGTTCATTCTGTTGGTGGGTTGGTAGTTGGGTTATTGGGTGTGGGGGGGGGTTGGTTAGGGGTTTTGTGGTGTGGATGTTGGGGGTTTGTCGATTTTTGGTGTGGATTACCCCCCCTAAGTGGGGGGTTGGTTTAGTTTTGTGTGTTTAATTGTTGGTTTGGGTTTACGTGGGGGTGAGTGATTTGTTGAGGTAGTTTGATAGGGTGGTTGGACTTGGAGTTGAAAGTTGTTTATATGTTGTGTATTGGAGTGGTGAATAGGGACTGTGGGTGTTTTAAATAGGTTGTTGGATGGTGTGGTTGTCTTGGTGCACTGTCTAGATTATTGTAGGGGAATGTATTAAATTAGGGTTATTGGTTGTGATATATATAAGATTTTTAGGTACTTACTAGGGATATTTCATTAGGGATGGATTATGTTTTTGTAGATATAAGTTTTATGAATTGGTAGCCCAGTAATGGTGGTTATATAATAGTCCAGGGGGGAAACTGGAGGAGGGAATGTTCGAGAGTTTTAAATCGTAGACCGTGATGGCCTTGTTCACTAAATATAGTGTTGGGGTTTTAATATTTGATGTAGAGATTGATTAAAGGTTAGTTATTGTTACACTTCTTAGTACTCCTTGTGGGATGTTTTACAACTGGTTATATTACTCTTCATACAGGATACCAATGCTAGGTGGGTTTATGGAACAATACTTAAGGAATATGTTTGTGGCTTGATAATCTTCGGGGAGGTAAAAATCCGTGGTCTTTATTAAGTGGAAGTATTGTGTTATGCAGATCACAAGAATCGTTCAAGCCACAGATTTTTATTTCAGGGAATGCGCTTTATTATAATAAGTATTTATCCTATGGTTTGAGGAGTTTGGTTAATGTTGATTTTTTTAGCATATGGTGTATCTAGTACGGTTTTACTCTACTTTTCTTAGGTCTATTGGGGTTATTATTTAAATTTTTATTGGGTGTTCATAAAATTTGGTATTTTGGGTTGTCCTACTGGTTCAAAGTTATAATCATACACGACCATGGCATCACATTATACTCAAACCTGAATTTCCCTCATATCTGCTATGTCGAAACAATAACACCGGAGAAATAGCGTAAAATAGTTAAAACCACAAGTGTATAAACATGGGAACAAAATTTTCACAGCTTGTTTTCTTTATAGCTGGGGAAGCAATTATGGCCGTAAAATTAATTCACTATATCTTTTTCAATGAACGGTTTGCATTCCCCCTGCTAAGTATTTTCGCACCCCGGGAAGATACTAAAATGCAACTTTAAGACGTACAGTCAAGTATACCTAGCGCGTAGTTTCCCAATACCACATAGATGTATTTCTAAGACATCAAACTCCATTTAGCTTATTTCGACCGTACAATTTTACAGAACAGTTGACGGTGAGATGTGGGGGGGAATTAGAGCGGTGAACCTTACGTGGTAGGATTCGCAAAACATCGTACTAAAATTGAGTGTTGAGCAAATGATATTTCGTATGTTAACGCGTCTATGGGGACCGATGCGTACCATCACTTGTGAAAAACATCGTCGCCATACCGTGAAGTACCCGCGACTCGTACTGGTCTTTTTACTAAGTTTCCTATCAGACTATTTAACATGGTGACACTATTGACAACCATGTTCTTAACGGATTGATGCTGTCTTATTTTCATTTAGGACGGGGGCTATGGGGGGCTACAGGGGTACCTAAATTACAGTCTAGGTAGGTAAATCACGTGTTGGCTACTGCTATTTTTTTTACACTGGGGATCGAAGGTATAACATGTCCTCAGGGGGGGGGGTTCTCGGTTTTTATGATTTTTAATCCAATGGGGTGTATCCGGATCATCATGGTTGCTAATTTATGTTTATTGTGGCGTGATTCATAATTCCTAAGTACCTAAGTTGGTTGTCTATTACTTGTGTTTTTTTAGTTTCTAGAGTCTTGACACAAGATTCTCTATTAGATACCTCTGGTATGTAATTACTATTGCTAAATCTAAACATGCGTGATGTCTCCTAAGTGGTTTTTTACTTCAGGGGTTTCCGTAAGTCAAAGGTGGTGGATGATTTCTTAATTAACTACTAGATTTTTGGGAGGGCTATACTCTAACGCACAGTTACTATAGATGAACAGCCAATCTATTCAAAAATGAAGTATAGGGGATGTTCTGATTAAAGGAATAATTACGATCCTTTTCCTATCTGAGTCTCTCTACAATTTCAATACAATACCTGTCGATGTTATCTATGTAACCGATAAGGAATCCATATGGCCCGTACTTAAATTTGCATCGGTCCACAGTGTATACAATTGTAACTCAAAAAAAAAATCCTAAAATGTTTTCTCGTTGCCTTATGTTTCTTGTGCAGGGTGTCGACTCAGTTGGCTACGAACCCGATAATAAAATAGTAGATATTGCACACGACTTAGCCATAATGTTTTATATGTTTATTAACATAATTTTTGTCTCGTATATCTAAGGTGAGTGCAATTATTTCAGTTGATTCACTAAATATTTTTTTTTGCAAATAGCGTTTTTTGTCCCAACGGAATATACCAACTCACTCGCAAACAAAAATACTATATTTTACATTTTTCGAATGAAAAACAGGCAGTTAATATCTCAAATTGAGGCCTAAACCTAGCATAATGGTCAACGGAAATTACCCCTCAAACATATTTGGGAAGTATTTAAACAAGGTCCACCTGTTGAAAATAATCAGAATTTTACGATGAACAAGACCCATTATTGTTAGGTGGGGCATGTTTTGCCATCATTTATGTGACCTCATTAAACCAGCCTCTTGTCACTGTCAAAAGAGGAACTTAAGAACCTACAAATAACATACTTTACCTCTATCAACTAGATGAATTCCTCTATGTAAAACGTTCTGCTGTAAATTAGGATCCCTCCTTGGTCAAAAGTGGAACATTAATGCATGCACAATAATATGATACCGTGAAAGTATGGACGGGGTCCAGTTTCAAACACATTCATTTAAGATTGATCACCCAAGAACTCACATTTAACAATCATCCCCAATGTAGTAAAACCAGTGGTCCCTAAAATGGGTATATTTTATTTGCAAGTTCTACAAATTACTTTTTAATAGGCTTTGACACTTATTCCTTTAACTACCAGAATACTTTCTGTTGCCCACTACAAGTCTTACCACTATAAAATAAAACATATTCATGACATCACTAAAACCACACCAAAAGTCATAAAATTAACTGTCGCATTGTTCAAAGCAGACAAATTTTTGGCTAGAGAGAGTCCACAGGACAATATACATTATTGAAGCCTTATATTAAGAAACCCTGTAACATAAAATCCACTATGGTTCTAATAAGCAATATTCAGTATCACGAAACTAAAATTTGTTGCGCCCACTTTCACTCCAGTGAAGTCGTCAATTCATCAATTAAATATTACTTCCGCCGCATTTGTTAAATGGAAATACAAATGGATACAGTATTCATTAATAACTGTCCAGAAGTGACCCCGACTTCGACGAACTTAGTATATCTTAAACTAGTTGTAATCAATACAAAAATGTGAATCGTAGCTAGACTTGTGTGGTTAAAGTTTTGTCTTTTTTTATAAATGGTTACGTAAAATTTGTATGGAAGTATATAACCACTAGTGTTTTGGCCGCTACCAAAAAGTTACTCAACCCACTTTAACACACCATGCGTAAGACCTGGGACGTGCCTCCAACCACAGTCGTAACGTAACTAAACCCCACACCAACATTACAAAAAAAGCTCGGTGACAATTATCAGCTCGTAAATAAACCATAATCCACCTATAACGCACAACTTCATATCTCTACCAATTCATAACCCAATTAGTAATGAGCAGGAGTGGATGTGCCCGTTTAAGCCCAAACGTTACCCCCCCCTACCCCAATCCGTGTTATCTATGACACACTGTATCCCACCCCAACCCCAACGTACAAGTTCCCCCTGACCTCAAAACGGCTTTTCTTCAACGACCAGGACTATTCACACGCACCATCGCATTTTATAACCATCATACATGAGTGACGAGGCCGCTACTCTTTGCATCGTCTCACGCTGTAAACCCACCCCCAACCCCCATATGTCCCCATACAAAACGTTCCTCAATCTGTAGATTTTTTCGCCTCTTTGCCATTTCACTAGGGTCTAATTTTCTCTTACTTTTTATGTTCGGTGCCCCTTCTTAATCTGCCTGGCCGTCTAATTACATTTTATCTAAACTTGAACGTGAACCCAGATCTTGCCTAAAAGGATGGAATAGAAACGAAAACTAAGAGAGAAGAGTCCCGTGGTGCTCGTGCAAGCACTTTCTCTTAGCGGAATTTGAGTCCAAAATCCATGACTAAAACAAAGATAAAAAAACAAAAAAACCAAAAAAGGTGAAAACAAAAAAACAAAATAAACTGCGAAAAAAAAAAAAATAAAAACAAAAAAAAAAAAAAAAAAAACAAACTAATACAAAATCAAAAAAAAACCTTGCACCAAAGTCTAAAATCAAGTGTTCTATCAATCCTTTCTATACTAACTCTATTATCGTAAAAAGTCTAAATCGAAACATTTTCCCTCTTTCTATCAATCTTTAGAATCTTCCCTTTTCCTCCAGAACTATGCAAACTTATCTATCTATCAAGAAATCTATCATATCTAAAAACAATGGCTATCAACGCTAATCGTGGAGTCTATCTATCTATCTTTCTATCGTATCTATAAAATCGTAAAAAAAATCGACCTACCAAACCTAACCCTTTATCCTTGACTTCCTTTTTTCTATTCCTTTAATCCTAAAACATATCGGGGGGTACCTTTCTTAATTCTATCTTGTATGTGCTCTGTCTCTCTTTCTAAAAATTATGTTGGCTTTAACTTTCTTCTTTTTTCTTTCTCTATTCCTCTTTCCACTTCTTGAACTTTCTAATAAAAAATTTTCCCCCCTTTTTCTGTTTTTTCTTTTTTCTTCTTTACTTTGCCTTTTCAATTTCTCAAAAAAATAGTGTTAAAAAAATCGTTTTCCTAAATAAAGATGAACTGAAGTTAAAATTAGTAATGAAAATACAACGAAAAACTTGATTTTACAATCTAGACTTTGCAAATTCCTTTTTTTTTAGAAGGGGAGAGCAAAAATCTCTTCTCTTCCGTCTTGCTAAAAAAAAACTTCCTGTCCGAGTATCTTTTCTTTTGAAAGTCTTTGTTCCTAGTCACTTTCACTTTACCCCCTAACCCAACTAGTTGAAAAATGAAGCCTAAAAAAGTGTACTTAAACTTCTCTCTTTTTTCTTTCTATCTTGTTTTTTCTTTCTTTTTATACAAACAACGAAGTCTTAAAAATACCAAAACACCAAAAAACTACATACCTAAAGTTGAAAACTTAACAAAAAAAAGGAAAAAAAACACCACCTAAAAGAGTAACCCAAAACCTCAAGACACGCTCAAAAAAAAAAAATACAACAAAGAGAAATCCAGACAACTAATTCCATCTAAAATAAAAAAATACCCAAAAAGAAAAAAAAACATAAACAAAAAAACCAAAAAAAAATACAATAAAACTTTCTTCTTTCTCCTCCCTGGTTCTCTGCGTTTTCTTTCTATCTTCTTCTTCTTCTTTTCCTGTTTATGTCTTCTTCGAAATAAAAAAAATAATAAAAACAAAAAAAAAAACAAAAAAAAAAAAAGTAAAAAAAAAAAAAAAAAAAAAAAAAGAAAAAACATAAGATAAAAAAAAAAAAAAAAAATACAAAAATAAAAAAAAAAAAAAAACAATAAAAAAAAAATGTTGGGGCAAAAAAAAAAAAAGAAAATAAAAAAAAAAAAAAAAAGAAATAAACAGTGGAAAAACAAAAAAAAAAAAAAAAAAAAAAAAAAAAAAAAAAAAATAAAAAAAAAAGTTTGGGAAAAAAATAGAATATCCCAAAAAAAATAAAAAATATAATTGTAACATTTAAAAATACTTAGAAGAAATAAGCTCTTTTAAAAAAAAAAAATCCGGAAAAAAAAAAGAAAAAAAAAAAAAAAAAAAAAAAACTAAAAAAAAAAAAAAAAATAAAAGAAAAAGATATAAATAAAAAAAAAGACAAAAAAAAAGTGATCAGCTGAGTTGTGAAAGAGCTTGATGGAAAAATCCTATATGCAGGGCCAGTCTAAAAAAGAAAAAATAAAGAAAAAAACTTAAAAAAGGAAGAAAAAAAATAAGAAGAAAGTAGGAATAAAAAACAAATATTAAAAAAAGAAAAAGCTTTGTGAAAAATGATAAATCTTAAAAAAAAAAAATAAAAAGAATAAAGTGTATGATTGAATAAGAAAAAAAAAATGTAAAAAAAAAAAAAAAAAAAAAAAAAAAAAGAAAAAAAAAAACTAGAAAAAAAAAAAATAATGTGGAAAAAAAAGAGATCTGAAAAAAAATTCACCTTTAAAAAGAAAATTAAATACAAATAAAAAAAGAAGATAAATAATATATATATATAATAAAAGTTGGCTGTCCATGGTCACGAATAAAAGGGGTGCCAAATCTAATCGATCTATAATTAAAAAAATAATGAATCCCAAATGAATTAAATAATATACATAATGGTAGACTTATATAATGTGGAGGACTGATGTTGAAATCAAAAAAAAAAAACGACTGTATAAATTAAAATAAATTTTTAAATATAATGCTGTCGTTGTAAGGTAGCTTAATGATTGTGAGATTAAATAAAAAATAGTAAAAAATATAATAGAATTGTGTAGGTTGTATCTGCCTGAATCCCAGATATAAAAATGTATATACCCATTTTACCTATAATTTAATGACATATCGTGATTATTTAATTAGACTGGATAAAGCTGGGGGATCATAGTTTGTGTTTTTTTTATGGTCTTTTTTTATTTTTTTTTTTATTCCCATTTTTTTTTTTATTTTTTTTTTTTTTTTTTTTTTTTTTTTTTTTTTTTTTTTTTTTTTATGTTTTGTTGGGTTTTTTTTTTTCTGTGTTTGCCTGGTGATGGGCTTTTTGTTTTTTTTTTTGTTTTTTTTCTTTTTTTTTTTGTTTTGTTTGGTTTTTTTTTTTTTTTTGTTGTTTTTATTTTTTTTTTTTATTTTTTTTTTTATAGAGGGTTTTTTTAGAAGTTTTTTTTTTTTTTTTTTTTTTTTTTTTTTTTTTATTGACATTATCTGGCTCCTTGGATTTCGGGGGTTTGCATTTTTTATTTCGTTTTTGTGCCATTTTTAACATATAAATGTAAAAAAGAAATAATGACATACACGCATGCATGGATGCTTAATAAAATAAATATTACCAGGAAAAAAAATCGAATAATATAAGTTAATTGTTTTTAAAATAGATTTAAAAAAAAAGAAATAATAGTTTGTTATTTAAAAGGGAATATGGGTGGGGTGTTAAGATGTTGTATGTAATAAAATTCGTGAATTATTGTGGAATATGTGCTAATCTTAAGAGGGTCCTATGGTGGAGGATATACAATAGAAAGTGACAGGTGTGTTTTTATTATTGTAAAAAAATTTAATTTAGGGCCGATTATATGTTATGGGACAGTTATATATAAGGAGTTTATTAGATGGGTTGCGTATAGTGGATATTTGTAGGGCGGTTAGGGTCACATAGGTATGTGGCAAGGGTATTTTTGGTAGGGGGGGGGGGGATCAGAGTGTAGGTGAGGTTTAGTTGACCCGGGTTCGGTTAGGGGTATTTCGCAGTTGGTTGGTTGAGTGGTGGTGGGGAATGGTTCTTGTTTTGTGAGGGGGGGGAGGGGGGGAGGTTCGAGGTTTTTATCTGTTTTATCATTTTGAGTGGGTTGATTGCAATGTTGAGTTGGGGGGGTTTTGGGTTTTATATTGGGTTTTTTGTTTTTTTGGGTAGTTTTTGTACTGTTTGTTGAAAGTCCATGTGGGTTTAAGAATTTGGTTTGGTGAATTATTTGTTTTAATTTAGATGGGTTGGGGGGGGATTGTTTTTTTTCCGCAACACGCCGAGTTGAGGCAGTAATTGTAGTGAGGGTGGGGGTAGTTAGGGGGTTTTGTTTTTTTGTGACCAGGATCGCACCATGTTGATTTATTGGGGTGGTAGATTGGGGGAGGGATGAGTTTTTAGTTGTGTCAAGAGGTAGGGGGGGTACTAGGTGGCGGGGACGTGGGGGGGGGGGTAATCCCAGGGTTTGGTGAATGGTGTGGTGGATTGGTTGGTGGGGGCTTGAATACACCCAGGGGCGGATTTAGTTTTGAAGGTATGTGTTGAATGCATCCCGGTGTTGGGGGTAACTGGCGGGAGGATGTTGAACCATGGGAGGACCATTAGTTGGGTTGGTGGAGGTGCTGGGGTGGGTGACTTGGGGTTTCAACCGGTGCCTGGTAGGTGATGCCCTTAAGTTCGATGTGTATGGGAGTTGGAAAATGAGTGAGGTGGTGGGATTGCTAAGAAGGGGGGGGGAGGTGAGTGGGTGGGTGAGGGGGATTTAAGATCCTTTTGATAATGTGGGGGTTTTGGAGGGGTGATTGGGGGGGGTGGGGGATTAGTAAGAATGGGAGATAGATGGGGTTGAGGTTAGGTGAGGGGTAACCAGGGAGATTATGGTGGGGGCGTGATGTGGTGGGGGTATAGGGTGTTTTGGTTGAGGTTTGGGGGGGTGGTGTCAGGGTGGTTTTCAATCCTTATGGGGTAAGGGGTATGGTGGAGGGGAAAGTTTGTATCCATAGTGGGTTGAATGTTTTATTTGTAATTATTACCGTTTATTTTATTTTAATGTCAGGTTCCACATTCACTGGGTGTCATTTATAATATTCCTATCTTTTTTTCATGTATTTTTTAGTGTTTTTTTTTAAGTAGATTTTAACGTTCTTTAAAGATGTTTACACATTTATTTGACATTAGTCAATTTTTGTTGGTGAGGAGGTTTGTACAGGGGGATTGACGAGGAGTAACGGCTTTGCCAAATTGGTGTGGGGTTGAGGTATCTGAGCTGGTATGTTGGGGTATTGAGGAGTGTTACCATCTGGGTGTGACGGCGTATGTGAGTGTGTGAGGTTACCAGAGTGAGAGCCAGTGTGGGTTTGGGATGGAGGGGGGGTTGAAGTGTGATGAGGGGGTAGGGTGTAGGGAGTAGGGAGCGGCGGGGGTGGGGGTAGGGGTTGTACGAGGGTGGTTGGGGGGGGTGCAAAGAGGTGTTGGTAGGGGGGGCGGTGGGGGCGAGTGGGGTTGAGGGACGGAGGGAGGGGGTGTGAGTCGCATAGGTGGGGGGCAATTCTGTATGTCATTGGGTATAATGGGTGTGGTGGTAGTGGGTGGAGTATCATTGGAATTTGAAATGCAATGGTTGGGAGGGTAACTGGAGCTATATGTGGTGGGTCGGAGTTTAGTGGGGGGGCCTATGGGAGGGAGTTCAGGGGTTTGTGGGGTGATGCATTGAGTATTATTTTTCTACGTATGGACTATGACGATGAGTGATTAGTAGGTAGGTGGGGGTTGGGCGGGGGTTGACGTGTTAAGGAGGGGGACGGGAATGTATGCCAAGGGGTCGGATAGAATGGGGGAGGGGGGTGTCTAGGGTGGCGGAGAGTAAGTTTGTTAGTAGTGTATGAAATTATGTATCTACATGGGTTAATTTGTGGTGTTGAGGATTGTGTTTTATGTGAGTGGCGGTCGTGTCTTTGGAAGTGGAGGTGGTGTCAGGTTGTGGAGGTGTGATTCTTTGGCTGGTTTGTAGCGGAGTTTTCATTTGAGGCTTTTTGCATGTGGGTTGGATCTCGGTTTAATGATGACTTGGTTTTTTAGTCTTGAGTTGGTTGCACTGTACATGTGTATATGGTTTTGTCATATTGATGTTTGGTGTGTGGAGGTCGGTTTATTAGGTTTGGTGTTGGGGGGTAGTTTGTATGTTTGTTGTTTATTTAGTTTTTTTTGTTTTTATTGAAACATTGTATATAGGCGGGTTCGTTTTTAGGGTTGTGAGGTTGTTTGTGTGTATTTGGGTATCACAGCACAATGTGTATGTCTCTTGGTTTAGTTTGGACGGTAATTTAGCCAGGACAGTATTGGTGGAGAGTGATGGCATTGTTGAGGAAGATTGTGGTGGAGTGGGATTTTGATGCGCTGAATATGTAGGGTTAATTGGTGATTTTGTAGGGGTGTACTATGTGTAACTTGGAGAGGTATGATTATATCGGTGGTATGCGTTTATAATTGGAGTGGGTGGTAGGATGTTGGGGTACTTTGTAGTGCTGGATGTTATGAGTAAAAGTTGACAAGTATGTGAGTGACCATTGTTTTTTTGATGGGTTGTGGGGGGGTATTTAGCTGGAAGTTGGGGATGAGGGTGTTGTTGAATTGGGTTGGGTGTGATTTAGTATCGGTGAGGGGTGATTGGGGCCGGGGTATGTAAGTTTGTGCTATAGGCTGGACCTTGATTTTGGTGAGGGTTTTGTGTTGGTGATGCGTTTCAGGTGTCGGTTATTGTTTCGTTGTGTGTTATGATTGGGGTTGTGTTCATACAGGCTTGTGGAGTATTTATGTTTTGTTGTTGGGTGTAGGGGGATAGGTGTCCGTGCTTTTAGAGATTACGCGGGGGATAGGGGTTTGGCTTGGAGTGTTTTGTTGTTCTTTTAGGGTGATTGGTGGGGGGGGGCTGGGATGGACAATGGGTGCATGCACGGTGGTTTGTGGATCAAGCCTGGTGTCTGAGATGGGTGATCAGGGGGGGTAGTGTGTGCGGTGGTGGGTGGGGGGGGGTGTTTGTGATAGGGGGGGGCGTAGGAATTGGTGATTATTGGTGGGGGGGGGATGTGAGGGGGGGGTCGGGAATCTGGGGTGAGTGGGGCGGCTTGACATTGTTTTAGAAGGTGGGGGTGATGTGGTGGATGGATTGTTGTGTTTGTGGGTGTGGGTTAGTTGATGGTGGGGGTTGTAGTTGGGTGGGGCCCCGGGTGTTATGGGTGGGGGGTGTGTTGGGTAACATGGTGGGGTGTTATCTGGGTAGGGGACGGGGGGGTGTGGTGGACTTTGTGGGGTGGATTGTTGTGTGTTTATTGTGATTGTTTGTGGTGGTACGGACGTTGGGGTTGGGTGGCGGGTGGTGGGTTTGTTGGTGTGTGCCACAGGGTAAGAGTTGTGGTGGTTGAGGCTGTTGCGAGGCCCCGTTTGGGGTGGTTGGGACTAAGTGTCTTTTTTTGGGGTAATCTTTGTTGTGGTTTGTTTGTTGTGGTGTTTGTTAAGAAGCGAATGTGGGAGATGGTGGCTCTTGTGTGTGTTTGGAGGTGGAATGGTGATCCTGGGGTATGGGGGGTAAAGTGTGTGTGGTGGGTTTTGATTGGGTGTATGGGGGGGTGCACACGGGTGTGTGGGGTGTGGGGAGGGTGGTTTTGTGGGGGTGTGAATGTGTTTGGGTTTGGTGTGGAATGGGGTTCGTTTGACTGCAGTGTGTGGCGGGGGAGAGAGTTAGTGTGGGTGTTTGGGGTAACGCTGGGGGTGGGGTCGTGGATTGGGTGTGGTGGTGATTGTGTTTATTTGTAATGTGATGATTATTGTGGGTCATTGGGGAGGGGTTGGGGGGGTATGGGGTTGTTTGGGTGGTTTTTTGTTGTTATTTTGTTTATTTATTGTATGTAGGGTTGTGTTTCTTTAGTTGATAAATGTGTAGTTTTGGGCTATTTCATGTGGTATTTTTAGTTGTTTGTGTGTTTTGTTGGGTTATTTGGTTGGTATTGTTATATGCAGTCTGGTATACGAAAGTGGGATCTTGGGTTATCGTTGATCGTGCATGGTAGTGTGGGGTCGGTGGGTTATGAATTTTTTCACGTGGTGGGTAGAGTTGATGGTTTGGTCCAGTTGTGGGGGGTGTGCGGGTTTTTGGACAATGTTTGGACAGTATTGTGGGGTAGATTTGTATTGTTGGGGTGTGGCTATGTGGGCATTCTGTGAGGTCTAATTGTGGATTGGTTTTGTGGTGGTAGCTTGTGTTTTTTGTTTAAGTTTGTTGTTACTTGTTTGGTGGTACTTGACTGTTGTGCAAAGTTGCAACGGGGTGTTTTGGGTGGTGTTGGGCCTGGATTTACCGGGGGGGGGGGGTGGGGTTATTTTTAGGTGAGACGTGTGAGTTTGGGTTCGTTGTGGTGTAGGACCACATGGAGATTTGTCTTGGGGTTAGCTTGGGTGAGATGTTGGGTATAGTTAGGGGTTTGTGGGGGGGTTGTGGGTAGATATACAATTGGTTTTGGTTGTTGTGGTTTTGGGGGGTGTAAGTTGTCGGGTTTGGGGGGTTCTCATGTGTGGGTCGGTATTGTAGGTGTGCACGGTGGGATGGGTTGTTGTTCATTTTGTTGGGGGGTGTGTGTCAAATAGGTGGTTTGTTGGATTTTTGGGGGGGGATGGTTTGTTTAAGTTTTGTGGGTTTTGTTGGTGTTGTTGTGGTGATGGGGGTGGATTTGGGGGGTTTGGTCTAATGGGGGGGGAGATGTATTTGGTCTATGGATTTTGTTCATTTGGGTTGGGGGTTCGTGGGTGGTGTTGTGTAGTTCAAAATTGTTGTAGTTGTGTTTTGGTGCATCTTTTGGTATTCACGGGGGGTTTTGTTGGTGTTGGGGGTTGTGTTGTGTGGTGGTATTGAAGTGGGATGTTGGTCCCCCCCCTTATGTGGGGTTGGGGGAGGGTGTGGGGTAATTCTTTTAATTCGTTGGTTGTGTTTGGGTGTGTTGTTTATGGGGGGGGATTTGGGGGGTGGTTTGGGGTGGGTGGGGGGTGTAAGGGTTAACAAAAAATCTTTTGTGGTATGCCATTCTTTTGATGGTGGTTGTGGGTATGGGAGATGGATCTAGGGGGTGATGGTTGGCTTTGTGTGATGGGGTTATTGGCCGGATGGGGGAGGTGGGCTTTGGGGGTTTGGGTGGGTTGGGAGGGGTTTGCATTCCGCAGGGGGGGGGGGTGGGGGGGGGGTTTTGGGGGGGGGTGGGATGGGGTATGCCCAGGGGGGTTAATGGGGGGGGGGTGTGGGGGGGGTTTGGTGTGGGGGGGTGTTCTTGTGGGTGGGTGGGGGGGGGCACTAGTTGGGGGGGTGGGGGGGGGGGGGGTGGGGTGGGGGTTGGGGGGGGGGGGGGTGGGGGGTGTGGGGGGGGGTGGGGGTGGGGGGGGGGGGGTGGTGGGGGGGGGTGGGGGGGGGTGGGGGGGGGGGGGGGGGGGGGGGGCTACTATCGGGTGGTGGGGGGGTGGGGGGTTTGGGGGGGATGGTGGGAGGGGGGTTGGTTTTTGTGGGTGTGGTGTGGGGGGGTTGGGGGGATTTTGGGGGGTTTTTGGGGTATTGGGTTGGGTTGTTTGGGGGGTCTGTGTGGGGTACTTTTTTGGGGGGGGGGGGGGGGGGGGTGGGGGGGTTGAAAGAAAGGGGGGGGGTGGGGGGGGGGTTGGGGGGGTGGGGGGGGGTTTGGGGGTGGTTATTGGGTGGGGGGTTGTGGGGGGGGGGGGGGGGGTTGTGGGTTTTTTGGGGGGGTGTTGGTTTTGCTTGTTTGGTGTGTGGTGGGGGGTTTTTGGTGGGGGGGTTGTGTGATTGGGGTGGGTTGATGGTTTGGTGTTGTGGTGGGGGGGGGTGGGGGGGGGTATGGGGTGGGGGGTGGGGGGGGGGGGGGGGGTGGGGGTGGGGGTTTGGGGTGAGTGGTGTTGGGTGGTGTGTCAGGGGGGGGGGGGGGGAGTGGGGGGGGTGGTTTGGGGTGGGGTTTTGGGCTATTGGTATGGTATGTGGTGGGGGGGTGGGGGGGGGGGTGGGGGGGGTTTTGGTGGGGTTTTTTGGGGGTGGTGGGGGTTGTTTGGGTGGGGGGGGTTGGGGGGTGGGTGGGGTGTTGTGTGTTTGGTGGTGTTGTGTGGGGGTGGTGGGTTTGGGTGTTTTTGTGGGTGGGGGGGGTGGGGTTTGTGTGTTTGGGGGTTGTGCTTGGGTTTGGGTGTTGGTTGGGGGGTTGGGTGGGGTGGGTTGGGGGGGTTGGGTTTTTGGTGGGGTTAGGGTGTGGGTTAATTTTGTTGGGGGGGTAGGTGTTGGTTTGGGTTGGATGGTTATTATGGTGTTGGGTTTTGGGTGTTGGGGGTTAATGGTTGGGGGTGGTGTGTTATGGAATGTTGGGGGTGTTGGTTGGGTGTTTGGGTTTTGGGGGGTCTTGTATTGGGGTAATGTGGGTTTGGGTGTTTAGTGGGGTTGGTGTTTGGGTTTGTTGGGGTTTGTGGGGGTGGTTGAAACCTATATGTGTTCATGTAGATGGGGGTGTGGTTGGGTTTTTGTGGTGGGTTTGTTAGGGGGGTGGGTTTTGGGTTGGGGGATTGCGGGGGATATTTTCCAATTTGTTTTGTGGATGTACCTGGTGGTTTTGATTGGGAATTGGTTTTGGGGGTGAATATGTGTTGGGGTGGGGTGGGGTGGTTGTTGGGGTTTTTTTTTTGGGGGTTCAAAAAATGTTTTGGGGGTGGTGGGTTATCCTTTTTGGGTTTGTTTGTTCAGGGTTGTGAAATGGAAGGGTGGGCGGGTGAGAGGGTGGTTTTATGGAATTTTGTAGGGGGTTTTGGGATGTTATAATTTTTTGGGTGTTGAACTTTATGGAGTATGTTTTTTGTAAGGGGGGGTTTTGGTGGTGTGTGTGGTTTTTGAATGTTGTCTAATCCAGACATTTGGCAATTGGGTGGGTTTTTTGTTGTGGGTTGGGGGTTTGGATATTGGGGGTGAAGGTTAATTGTGATTTGCATAGGTGGCATACTATGTTGGTTGTTTTATTTTTTACATGTTTGGATGATGTTTAGCCCTTTTATTTAGTTGGTGGGGGTGGTTGGGGTCACTTGATTTATGGGTTTTATTTTGTGATGGGGGGGGTTTTTTGTTGGGGATTAAATCGCCCAAGGTGGATGTGAATTTGGATGGTTTGTTGGGGGTGTTTAGGGGTTTGGTGAATCGAATTGGGGATTGCATGTGGGTGAGTTTTGGGGTGTTTTGATTTGGGGGCAATGGGGGTTGGGTTTTTTGGGAGATGGGGTTTGTGTTTTGTGTTGTGTTTGGTGCGTTAACATGGTGTGGGTGTGTATGGTTATGTTTGGTGTTTGTGTGGGTGGGGGGGTTGTGTGGTTGGTTTATTGGTGTTTGTTTGTTGGTTGGTGTTAGAGTGTTGGATTATGTGGGAAGTGGTGGGTTCTTGTTGCTGTCGGACATAGTGGATTTGGTGGGGGTTGTTTGAAGTTGAGTGTGGTTTGGGGGGTTAGGTAGTGGTAGAGTTGTGTGGGTTGTTATGGGTGGAAAATGTGGGGTGTGGGTGGTGTGTTTTTGATAATGTGTGATGGGTGTTGAATGAGGGGACAGAAAGGGTTTGGGGGAAAGCGGGTGTTGTTGGGGATGGTGGGGGGTTTGGTTGTGTGGGCAATCATGTTGGTTGGGTGTGCAGGTTGGAACGAGGGAAATCTTTGGTGGGTATTTGGGTGTTGGGGGGGGGGATGCAAATTTTAGGTTGGTTTGTTGTTGGTTTTGGTTTAAATGGGGGAGGTGTTTTGATAATGTGTTAATTTTGTATGTTGTGGGTGAATGGGATTGTATGGGGTTTGGGGGGTAATGTGGAGGGGGGGTGGTTTGGGTGGGTCATTATGGGGTAGGTTGGGTTTATTGGGGGGTTGGTTGGGAACACTAGTGGGGAATAAAGTTTTTGGTTTTTGGTTCACATGGTAGGGGTTTGTTGAATGTGGGGTTATTTAAATTGAAGTTTTGGGGTGGTTTGGGGGTGAAGTGGGTGAACGGTGGTTAAAAAAGTTGTGTGGGTATGGGGAATGGGGGGGGGGATTTGTATTGGTGTGGTGGGGGTGGAATGGGTGGGGGAGTTGTCCACCAGGGGGGGTTGGGGGGGTTGATTGTTTATGTGGTGGGTGGGTGGTTTGGTTTGGAGTTTGGTGTGGGGGGGGTTGGGGGTGGTGTAAATGGTGGGGTTTGGTTTTTGTATGGGTGTGGAATGTGGGTGTGGGTTGATGGGGGGGTGGGACATGTTTGTTAGATTGGTTTTGTAGGCAAATGTATGCCTGATTTGGGGGTTTTGATTTGTGGTATTTTTTAAGGTAAGAATATTTGGGGTGAGGTAGTGGGTGTGGTTATTGTTTGGGTTTGGGTGTTGTTGGCATGGGTGAGGTAAGGTTGTAGAATGTTTTGGAGAGTGAGGGTGAGGGGGGTGGTAAGGGGGTTAAATTGGTGGAAATGGTTTTTGGTTGTTAGGACAATGGGTAGGGACAGTGGTATGGAGTTTTGTGTGGAATATGTTGAGTTACTGTGTGGGGGGAATATTGGTTGGGGTTGAGTGATTGTGGTGTGTTTGTATTTAATGGGGGTATTTATTGAGGATTGTTGTTTTTTGTTTGGGTTTGGTGGTGTTGGTAGTTGGGGTTGGTGTGGGGTGTTGGATGATTGTTGTTGTTGTTGTTGTTTGGTGGTTTGACATGTTTGTTATTTGTTGCTTAGGGTTAGTATTGGGTGATGGCGTAGGGGGGGGTAAGTTGTTTATATATTTTTGGGGATGGTTTTGTGGGTGGGGGTGTTTTTGTTTATGGTAGGGTGGTTGAATGAGGGATGGTTGGGGGGCGGTATGGGGGGTATTTTGGAAATATTTTAGAAAGTTATTTCTCATTTTTTGTTACGTCAGTATTAGTTTATAAAGAAATGGATCACTTTGGTTATAATGGAATAATTAATATTATATTGAAATTGTATAACATGGTCATGTTTAACTGTGTGGGAAATCATGATTACAGGCGAAATACGTGACAGAAATAATAATGTTTTGTAATGGGTGTTAAAGAATATTGGGTGTTGTGGATGGAATTTTTAGACGGATAGAAGAATTTTAAATTTTATAGTATGTTTTAATTTATTGGCATGTAAGTTATTTGAACAGTTAGGATTATAGCTGAATTAGCCAGTTAAAGTTATTTTTAATTGAATAGAATTTGAGATTATAATTGGTGGGGTATTACCACTTGAACCCTTTAAATATGGAATTATTTTGAGATTTTAATATAATTGAACGCGATATTATAAATTATGAATAAATGAGTTTATGGTGATTACCGTTTTGAAAATTGCTTTTATATGAATAAAATTGTTGTTTATAGAGAGACTAAGATTTTGATTTGTATTACTTTTTGTCATTAAAATGAAAGTACGTTGATATATCATAGTGATTAGTAGGATTATGTAGAGAGAGATTTAATATTTATATTATGTGGGCATTTAGTTGCTGAGCATATGACACCAGGGGGGTAATGAATGATTTATGATCTACGGACCAAACGAGAAATGTTCCGAGCCTCATAGAGGACAGGTGGAATTTGTAGGAGATTACATGCAATTTATACAATCAGTGGATGGATCTGGAATCCAACGGATCTGGGGATTTTAGGGGGGAACGTCTAGACAGAACTACGACACAAATACCTAGGTGGATCGGGCGGGGTGGCGAACTTGGGGGGGGGGGGGGGAGGAAATCACTCTATTTCAGGGGGGACAGGGCAGGGTGAGCGGTCATGTCTGAGCGACGGCATGCATCAGAGCATGAGGTGATCGGCGAGATGACGGTTGGACTACTTGTATATATAAGTTTCAAAACGTACATGAGGTTCATGTAGTGCGCAATGCCATGCACGTAGGCCACTGTCAAGTCATCAATACCTTAAACATGTAAATAAAATGTGTGGAAGGTAGCGGACACAACGAATTTAGTGGGAAGGCTATAAGTCAATGACTCATCACTGTTCGCAGGAGTGCACTCACGTGACGGATCTGTTACGTGAGGTCACGATAAATTAATTCAGTGATGGGTGTCAGGAACAGTCTATTCCAAGAAACTGTTACTTGGGGTGGTCTAGCGAGAATCAGGTTGAAAGGTAGGGTCCTACTAGGTATAGCCAACTGTAACGGGGGGGATAGATGGGGCCACACCCTGAACCACACACACCACTATACAATTTGGCAAAAAATCCCACGAACATATTGTCCCGAAACCCCACAAATGCCAGGAACAGTGACTGAAACAACAAACTCCCCGCCCACCAAAAACAATGTTGTGAAGTTTTGGCACGCGTTTGTCAGGACCTGCACCTAACGTCATAGCGACTTTAGTGCCTCGCATCAGGGGGTCAAAGAGGCATCGAATACGTTTCAGTCGCGCTTCTCTTGCAACAAGTCATACAGTGGTCAGAATGAGTCGTCCTAAGACATTCAAAGGTGCATTTAATTTCCCAGTACATTCTGCCTCAACGAAGCCTTCGTTCACTAGGGTTCAGAGTAACATGCTTTCATTCTGACACCAAGCTACGACACGGTTATGTGTATCTCGGTGAAGCCCTGGGAGTGAGAAGTGCTGATCCAACCCAAATGCAATCACTTATAGGTCACGTCGTTGGACCATGTAACCAGCCGAGAGAAATAGACGTGTAGGTGTATAGTACACAGCTGCCGGCGTTCTTTACTTGGAATTCTACAGCGTGCACTCTAAAGATAAGTAGACCATGTGCACAATGGAGGGTCTGATCTAGTTTATTTAAGTAGTTGATAAAAATTGATAACTAAGGCCCGGCTTCGAAAATACCAGCTCTAATGTGATAAGTCGTGTTATAAGAAGAAAGCGATTCGGCTATTTTTTAATATGTTGGTTATTCGGATTTGTTTACCAGAATGGTAGGCGTGCGTGTGCGTGGCTTATGGCGCGGATTCCGTTTGTCCCTTGTATAGGTCCTGTTTTTTCGGAGATATAAAAACCAGCAAGAGCAGTTTCGAACGTTGTAGGTATGCTATATATTCAGTAAACCCAGTCCTCAAGTAAGTTTGCAGGGTATACCGGATCGCATTCGTGCATAGAAGCGTTTTAAACAGCTTGTATAGAGATCCAGACGAAGTTCTATTAGTGTTTCTATTTTTTCGCACAATTTTCCGTTCTCGAAAAAATATGAGTAATGGTTTCGGTTGGTTTATGTTAATTTGGGCCGTAATGCAGTTCTGCATAGATTATGTTACTATAAATATTGTTAGGCGGGGGGGGAACAGAACTATAAACCGTATAAGATGCGAAGATAATTGGTCTAGCCTTATCCTAGCCTATATCGGGGCCCGTGGGCGATTTAGGCTGTTAGACATTCTAGCTGCAGGGACGAGCTCAGGTAATATAAATGAGGCCTACATCTAGTCTAATGCGTTGAGTAGCGATTTAAAGAGATGACCTGATATATACTGCATATTTCATTCGTTCATTGGGGGATTCCCGAAAACTATAGGAACAAGATCGTGTTTACTTCAATATCCCGTCTTTCTTTGTCTACGTCTATGCGAATAACTTACTATGTAACGTGATATTCTAGCATACCCCAACACCAAACCGTGTCACACCACCACAACATTGTACACAACACTGTCAACAGTCCACCAACACACGACACACCACCACACCACCACCTAATTTTGCATTGCAATACGACAACCCACACCGCTCACACTCAGCAACCACTCACACTACTTCCAACGAGTTGTACACAGCAACCACTGCACGGACCATTTATACCTTACGACCAACAACAAAGCCACACACACTCCACTCACACCAAACTGGCTACATTCACTAAGTTTATACCCAGCAAAGGGCATAGCTTATGCAGAATAAATTATAATTTCTAGGCGAAAAAAACAAAAAAAACTGCCATCTCAACATCAGTTATGCTTAAGAAAAAACAAAAAAACTCATTCAGTATCTATAATGGCTAAATTTAATTAAACCCTGCAAGTAACTTAAAGATAGAGACAGAAGCTAAAGAGAGAAAAAGCCGAAAAGAGGCGTAATTGAAGAAATTATAGTAGAGAAATATTAAAATGCAATTTTATAGAGTGAAAATTGGAGGAGAAGAGAAAGTTTTTGAACAATTGGCACATGAAGAAAGAATGTGATGCTTCGATTTGTTTGGAGGAATTAGCAATTGAGAGATCCAAATGGACATAATATACTTCGATACTGCTTATTCCTCATGTAAAAGTAATGCTCACGTATTAAATTGCCAATATTTAACCCAGGTTTTGATGACATTTCATGCATCCCTTTCGCGCTATGAAAGTGTATGTGAAGCACATAAGTTAGACAAATCACAATGGTATATTAAACTTATGGAATTTTTAAGTGGAGAGACTATGCGTGCTATAGAGACAATAGATGAGATTGATCTCTTAGGAACAATTGTGATGCTGCTAGAGCAGGTAATCATTATTAAAACGTTTCAACTTTGATGAAGAGGGTTATCGGTTGAAATTACAAACTGTGATTCCAGAAACTGGGGGGAGAGGATTTCTCAGAATTTATCTCTGCCTACATACGACTTACTTTTAATAGATGGGTTTCAGCTCTCAGGAATTGAGAAAATCTATGAAAATGTGTCATGATCTGTTGCTAAGGATAAAGTGTTATCCTCTGTAAGCAAATCTTTTTGGTCGTTCTTGCATGAACGCAAGCCTTTGACTTGGTATTCGATCTTTAGAGAAAGATTGTCAAATACAATAACTGTGCAAAATACTTACTTCGGCCCGACCACTTCTACCCTGACAAACTAAATGCAATCTATGATTAACACAAATAAAAATAGACCCCTCATTAAATTCCCGGTCAGTACAAATTATATCACATAAAAATGTAATTACCCAATATTATTCCCTTAACTCGAAATAAAAGTGTCCTCTGATCGTCTTCTGAATAAACCAGTACAACAATGCATAATAAATAACGTATAACCATTTTACGCTCGCATCTGCATTCTTGCCTCAAAAGTTATACACAAACCGAGGTTATCAATTTAAACACCGGTATGGGTAGTTACAAACACGTGCTCCCGCATTCTCACAAATGTTTCTCAAAAACATTACTTTACTCCCTCCTCATCCCTTTGAATATCGAAATTACTCCCGAATTAATATTCATTAAATAACAGCCCCCACGTGCTTTACCATTCCACAACTGCACTCACCGTGTTTTATATATGTAACTTATCAGAATTAAACTATTCAATTAAAAGTGATAAGGATCAAACCGGGCGACGGCATTTTAGGATGTTTCCGTCGACGGGATTTTGGACTGAATAACTCAAGACCTGGCCGAGGTACATTTTGAAGGAGTGTCGTCGACCAGGGACTGGCGGCTCCATGAAGACCGACCCAGCTGCAATGGGTACCTCCGAAATCGGCGAGTATTTGCCTGAATGGCGAGGGACACCTGTCTCTGTACAAGAAATAAAGGGATACTCACGTAAAATCAATGTCAGGTTAGACAAAAATAATAACCTGAGATTTCGCCTCGAGTATTGTACGCAAAAAAATATATATATTATATTAGTAGCATATTTAACTTCTAAGATGTTCTTCTAGTTCTCGCTAGAACCTCCCAATCAAACGGCAACCAGCGATACATGATTTATGCTGGGTACCTTTTTCGAATCATTTCCCACTGAATTTGCAATGCGATGTTGTCTTCTTGGCTTACACGTCTGGCAGTTTCATTTGTGAAACAGGATTGAGCCTAAGAGACAAAAATTAAACATTATAATCATAGGTACCTCCGTGCTGAACTTTTTGTTTGGAACGTCATAAATTACCCTGGATATGTTGTTAACCCAATTAATCTATCAGCTCCCACTGAATGGACGTTTGAACTAGGCAAATCAACATTGTCCATTCCGGACTTTTGAACTCAGTCCCTGTATAGCGGATTTATCCAGCAAGTTACGCACTCACCCATGAGCCAGCGATAGGAATTTTACTTATCCATCAATCCCCCATAATTAAGGACAGTTTTTTTAGCAAACGATGTGTCCCTATACCTGGCTCAGTATTTTCTAACTGTTTACTGTGAACACAGAATCTCCGGTTATGTACATTAAACTATCCCGAAGTGAGCATTTGTCTATCCAGGAAATGCAACCACGCAAAATTAGGCCGTTCCCCTTATAAAATGTAATTATCCTGGTGAAAAAAAAATTCTGTAAAGAAGGGACTACCCGTCAATTCTGGTATTATAAACCACTGGAAATTATATATATATATACTACTATATATATTTATATAATATAACGTGACTATATATGATTATATATATATATATAACTATATTAGGGCTATATATATATATATATATACTCATATATATCCCTCCTATATGAATATATTATACTGATATATATATAGCGTATATAGTATTTAGAATGGATAATATATTTATATAGGTGGATTTACCTATATATATCCCTTTTATATATATAGTGATATAGTATATATATATAGTATATATATATATATGGGGGACATTGTGTGTCCACAGAGATCTCAGTACTTCATCACATACAAATACCTGGGTATGCGTTGATTGAGTGGCCACGGATAGCCTCAAGAGAGAGTGAATCAATTATCAGTTGTCACAGCTGAAAATTGGTTATTATCTGTATTTCTGCTTAAAAACTGTCTACTTTATCTGGATAACATATAGTAGGAACTTTATGTTCTTTTCTTTACTGTCTATTCTGATAACATTGTGCTTAACCTTTGACTTTGGGTTTATTAACTTGACATGGGTTTCTTTTCTCTCAATATAAGGGAGGCAAGCAATTTCGAAACCGGGCACACCTGCAATTCAGGCTATTGGCAATAATTTTCCCAACATAGTGACCAATTTGATAAAAACAAAATAATTTGTAGGGCTAGATCAAAACAATTTGGTTTAGTTGTAAATCTGGGTTTGAGTAGGCAACATTAGCAAAACAGGGAATAATGGCACAGACTTTTAGATATCACGGTAATTCATTGAAGGGCAGTAGTAAGGGTCTGAGATTCTTGTGCCCAGTGCGGTCTTGGGTCATTAAATGCCAGCAGGGGCAGCAGCACTTGATGGTAATGCCCAATAGGGATGGAGCGCAAGTAGGCATTTAGGGTGGTATGTGAGTAAGGTGGTATTGCAGACTGTCTGGTGAGGGCGCTTTCAAAAAGAGGAGTATCATATGAGTGCCAGAAATAGTCCGAACTCTATGGGGGAAGGATCAGGTACTACAGATGTTGAGAGATGCGGACCATATGTGCTACCTGGTATGTTGCATTGCAGGACTATATGCTCATGATTGTCACAGGTTTTATTACTGTTTATTGATTGTTTATATCTTGGGTTTAAGTAAGGGTTCTCATTTATCTTTTTTCTATGTTATTTTTATTTGTTTTTATTTACGTTTTTTATCAGACAGTTTTTTTTTGGTACACCCCTTTTTGGTTTTACAATGCTATTAATTTGGTAAAGACACTGTATTACAATTAGTGGTTTTAGTATTTACTATTAGTTATATTTTTACCCAAGACCCAACCGGCCGTGTAAGGAAAATTAGATCGAGTGGAGCCTATTATTCGAGTGTTAGTAAAAAGATAAGTTTTGAGCATTTTTAGATTGAATAGAGTTTTTATTTTAAGATGCCATTAATGCAATTAAACAGAAATCAAAGAGGTGGTCTGGTCTGAAAACTCTATCTATCATTGTCTAGTTTATATGGGTCAGTAACTTGGCTGGTGAGGTGAAAGTGGGGTTTTAGTAGATACAGTTTCAGAACGGTTGAGCCTTCAGGAGGCAGGAATTTTTAACATCACTAGAAAATCCTCCAAGTTTTTTTATGTTTTATTTTTTTTTTGTTTTTTTTTTTTTTTTTTTTCCAGGGTTACGTTATGTGTGTCTTTTAGTGTTTTTGTTCACTTAGTTGTGCCCTCGAGTGTATGTGTAGTCAGCACAATTTGTTTCGTATATTTGATGTAAGCCAATGGGATGTATAGTTAAATTTAGACAGTTCTGGATACACGTATATTGCAATTGTATGATCATATATATAGGCTGATACGAATATGGATTTTAGCATCAATACATTGGAGTAGCACTAGATTGATGACATGTATATTTATATTAATGCTATATTTAGTCGTATATATATTATATATATAGTATAATCTATATATATATATTTTATATATTATTATATATCTTCTGTCATTCTTCGTTTCGAGCCCGGGATAGGAAGGACGGGGTGGTGGTTGGTTGCTGTTTCCGGATGTGTCAGTGTAGTGTGCTGTATTCTAGAACAACTACGTAAGCAATGTGATACATTCTGCACCTTTCGTTTCGTTGGGTTCCGGGCGCACACATCCGACACTTTTTCCGCCACTGCTTTAACCGGCATTTGTTTTTATTTTTCTAGTTTATAACCTGGTCCTCCTGTGTTTGTTGTAGGTCTCCTACTCACGTGTGACGTTTCGAAAACTCTTCTTTTGCCTCTTCACTCCAATTGAATTTTCTGATGCGGATCACGACGCTCAGCCAGCCATTCTTGCTTGCAGGATTAGCCTGCACAGACTGTGTTTCCAGGGTATGGGACCACCACGGTGGAAAAAAAAGGATAGAAAAAAACGCCTACCTGAGAATAGTGGTGATTTTGCGTCGGACGCGTAGAAGTAGACGCCGCGAAGCTTTTGGGTTCACATTGTAGCAACAGCCTATTAGCGATGCCTAGAGTCAAGTGTGCGTCTGGTGTCCGGCCTGACGAAAGTTGACGTCAGTCAGAGGCGGTCCATTATAGATAACGGAAATGGACATGATTTAACAATTTTAAAACGGTGTCATAATTAATTATGTCCCCCAGCTTAAGAAAACTTGTCTGATCGACATTTTTAAAAAAAATGTCTTGTGGAAATTTTTGCATGCGTAAATATGGAAGCTTTGATTCAAACTCTTCACTGTGTCTGTATGTACAGCTATGTGTAAGGGTTTCGTGGTCAGGTATTATTTTCTACATGCTGTGGTTTGATTCAATGATTACTTTGCTCCAGTCGATGGGTGGGAATGGAAAGGGGGGGGGGTTATTAGTTTTGAACTTAAGTGAACAGCTTCTACTTCTGCGTTCAGTTTGTAGTCATACTAAATCTGCAGGCCCGTCGTCAGGACGAAGTCCACAGTCTGTTCCAGGTCACTGCGGCAGCCCCATAGCTTCTGCCTGAACTCAGCACCCCCTGGCTAGGTCAGACGTCGTGGGTCATCATGGGTTGGGCAGTTTTGGAGAATGTGTTTGGGGTTTGGGTTCAAGTACCACACAGCAATTATCCTAACGAATCATTTTTTTATCGTTTCTTTTTGTGTGTATGTGAGCGTGTTCCCTCATCAGCAAGGATCTATTCGATAAATCGCTGAACAATTGTAAGAGCACTGTTTATACCAATAGGTACAATTTTTGGTGTTATTAGCACTGCCTTTCTCCGCTGTTACTAGTCTCAAAGTGTATGTCTGGCATGGGACAGGAAGACTCTGCACACGTTTGTTTCAGGCCTATGCTTCTATGGGAGCTCAAGTGAGGATGCTGATGATTATCACTTTATATATATATATATATATATATATATATATATATATATATATATATATATATATATATATACACACACACACACACACATATATATCCTTGGTGGACAGAGGAAGTCAAAGAGAAAATAAGAGAGAAGAAAATGGCATGGAAACAATACTTAGGAACTAAAACACAGCAGGACAAATAGAATAGAGAAGTATAGAGAATATGTGATACTTAGAACAGAAGCAAAGAACAAGGTGCTAGCAGCAAAACAGAAGTCCTGGGAAGAATTTGGAGAAAAGCTAGAAAAAGATGCGCAAGAAAACCAGAAATTATTCTATAAGACCCTAAAGAACATGAGGAAGGAAAAACAATGCCCTCTCACATTTATAAAGGACAAGCAAGGCAAATTACTTACTGCCCCAAAGGAAGTAATGGAAAGATGGAAAGAATATTTCTCAGAACTCCTTGATGGTGAGCAAGGTCAAGCATCAGAAATGATAACCACTAGCACAGAAGAGGAAACCAATGGTGATGAAGATGACATAAAGATGGAAGAACTGAAGGCAGTACTGGAGAAAATCAAGATGGGCAAAGCAGCAGGGCATGATGGTATAACACCAGAAATGGTTAAGTACATGGGAGCATCAGGTGACCTATTACTCTTAAGGGTCCTACAGGCAGCGTGGTGCAACAAGACCATTCCAAAGGATTGGGAGATTGCAATCATAACACCAATTTTCAAAAAAGGTGTCAATCGACAATGTGAAAACCACAGAGGCATATCCCTTCTCAGTGTCCCTGGTACAATCTACTCTAGAATCCTAGAGCAGAGACTCCGACGCCTAGCTGAGCAACAATTGGATGAGATCCAGTGCGGATTCCGAGCAAACCGAAGTACTCAAGTCCTAATCTTCACACTCAGACAGCTGAGTGAAAAGGCCCTTGAGGATAAGAGTGAGATCTATCTTTGTTTCATAGATCTGGAAAAGGCGTTTGACAGGGTCACCTGGAGCAAACTTTGAGACTGTTTGGCAAGGAAGAACATTCCAGCACCTCTGATTCATGCTATACAGAGCTTCTACAAGTCTTGCAAAAATTATGTGAGGACAGCAAACCCTACGTCAGAAGAGTTCAGGACCACCACTGGTGTAAGACAAGGTGATATCCTGTCACCTTATCTTTTCATACTCCTCATGGACGATATTATCAAGGCATGTAAGGAGAGAACAAGAAAGTATTCAGTGGTGTACTGGAAGATGAGACAGGTCTGTATTTCAGAGCTGGCATTTGCTGATGATGTTGCCCTGATTGCTAAATCAGAGGCACATCTCCAATCCAACCTGCAAGTCTAGAAGGATGTCGTGAATTATTCTAATCCCCATATATAAATTAAAACGTAAATGCAAAGCCTAACAAATAAATTTAATAAAAGGAAGAAGAATGGTAAAGAACAGTGCTGTCACAATGACTGTACTCGAAATCCCCCTTGTTTTCTACTTCGTCGGCAAATTGTAACGCTTTCACGTTGATAGTAAAAGCCTACTGTATTATTACCCGCTTTCTTCAATGAAACGTGTGCTGTATTTCTTGGAAAAACATTGAGATACGCAAGCTGATCAATGACCTAATTTTAATATTTCATTCATTCCATTTTATACACGGCGTAAATAAAGACAGATGGACTAAAGGATAGAGAGAAGGGAGAGGCATAAAGCCGAACACGTGCAACACTAAACACGCGTCGCGCGATACACAATTGCTGCCATCACGCGTGTAAGGCCACATGCACTAACTTTATTTCAAATCGACAGTGATAAAATTCACTACCCTTCCCAGAGTTAGGTTTTAAAATCCTGAAAAACGCTTATTAGGAAAGATGACAATAGATGGGTTTACGTTTGAAAACATTACAGTACCCAGACAGCACATCTTCGAAACAGGAGGTAGAAGAAATTGCATATTTTGAACGCAGCATATTAGCTCTATTAAATATATATATATTTGGGTTCCTTAGGGTTTGCTGACAAAGAATATGTAAAACGTTACGCAAATAGTCTAGGAATTACCAAGTTATGGCCAAAATAAAATAGTGGGGGTGCCTGACAGCATGAAATCATTTCTGTTCATAAAATTTTTTTTATAACGTGTTTGAAAAAACATTACGTACGGAAATAGCCTACCATGTTAACTCCTATGTGATTGGAGCGCAACAAATGAAAGACTAAACACGATTGGTCGGACTATAAATACTATCTTTCGTTGTCAGGGGAAACGGGAGTAGGAGTATTTTTTTGAAAAGATGTGTGGACAGGGTTTCATTGGTTAGAGCTGCGAATATACACAATTCAGAGCGTCTGTTCATCGCCACATCTTGTAATAAACCTACTAAGAAGCAGTACGTTGAGCACCAGTGTATATTTTTTATAAAATAAAGCCTGGGACATCGGCAGATCGGAGTTGTGCTATATTCATTGCCAGTCAACGAAACTGTTTATTATTATTTCCATGAATTGTGGTAAGCTTGAAATATTCAATATCTTTTAATGAAAATTGAATGTAAATTGATAATTTATGTCTGTATATATGTGTGGTTCAGTAGCGAACATGATGTAAAGCCTATAGGCTCCAGCCTGAACAGAGGGTGTCGGAGGAAAGTACAACTGCATGGAATGGCCAAACAGTACACTGACACCTAGATTATTAACTAGAAAGAAATAATGCTGGAATTGCAGAGGCGTAGTAACCATTAGGGAGGGAAATACTGGTATAAAGTATTTCAGATGAAGCTGACAGTTGGCCTAACGCTCTGAACTCAATGTTTGTGATGTATTGTGCTCAGTGTAGAAACAGAGTGTAAATTAGTTCTGACGTAGAAGGTACAACCTTCTTGTTTCAGGGACCGTGGTCTTAAAGTTATTGAGCAGCACCTGGTCAGAGCTTTGCTGAAGCCAGAAGTGGACAGCATACTCCTTGGTCCATATAGCAACCAGTGGGGTGGCTCCAGAACTCATTACAGTTAACGAGCAGAGGAGTCTTTTACTGCAGTCATCACGCAAGATAAGAGAGTGTGGCCATGGAGCTCAACATTATGTACCCCCATCTTAAAATGACAGTATAAACTAAAATTAAGAGGGGAATTAAATTGTTTTAATACCAGGAACTGAGAACATCTCCAATACTAGTTCCCATAGAAACAAACTATTGAAGTCATGATGACAAATACCAACAGAGCTTGAACAAAACAAAACCAGTATTACCTCATGTTACCACTACACAACTGACACACATAGGATACCATTAATAATATATGTCACTATAATAATCATATTAATAAATTCTGTACATATAACTTGTAATTAAAATTGATTGTGATTCCTGGTTCCATTTGTATTTGAATCAGGACACATATACATTCATGACAGCTATGAATACATATTGTTATTTGAAAAGTTATCAGTGACTCCTTTAAGATATCCTCTTAGAGTGTTTTATGTATGTGAGTGTCACAGTGTTGTCAAGTGTGGTGGAATAAATTAAATTGTTTATCTGTCTGTTGTTGTTATGACTTACACTTCATCATACACATACCCTAGACATATAACGTAGTCATCACACTATTCCAGAATAATTCTGACTGAGATATATATATATGTGGCAGCAAGTAAGGTTATCTATAATACACTACTCTTATTAGATATAGATACCTTCACAGCTGATCTCAGTCAGTACACTAAGTCCCCTATAAATATTTATAACATCCCACTTTACCACATATATTGGGGTCTCGCCCTCGGGATTTTGAATCTTTCCCTATTACAAATATTGGGGGTAACTCACTTCAGGGAATAATAAGAATTAAAAGGTATCCTTGGGTGAAAATAAATAAGGTTGAGCTCACAGTGCCTGTGTTGTCCTAAGTTAATTAGTCATAGATACAATTGTTTAGTTGATTATTTTAGACATTTATCTGTTAGACAATGGCCGACCTGGCAAAATTTCGATCTGCTGCTGTACAGACTGCGAAAGAGTTAGGAATGGACGGGCAAATTATGATTTCTTATGTCACTGCTGAATGTGACAAATATATTGAACGGGAAGAAAGAAGATTAGAAAAAGAGGCCGAAAGAAAATTAGAATCTGAAAGATTGGCCGAAGATAAGAGAATAGAAGCTGAAAAAGAGATTAAGAGGTTGCAGATTGAGGCTGAGGCTAAGAGGTTGCAGATTGAGGCTGAGGCTAAGAAATTGGAGGCAGAAAGAGAAGACAAAAGATTGGCTGCAGAAAGGGAAGAGAAGAAATTAGCTGCAGAAGAAAGAAGATTGACTGCAGAGAGGGAAGCAGAAAAGGAGGAGAAGAGATTACAAAGGGAACATGAGTTACGACTAAGGGAGTTTGAGTTTCAGGGCCATGCTCCTGAAAATGGTGCCAGTCCCTTTGCCTCTGATGCCACTGCTAGCCAGGGAGCCTCAACCTCAGCTATGAATTTTCATTTAGATCATTTTGTTGAGAAAGACGATGATATAGAGAGCTATCTAAATAGGTATGAACTATTAGCTACCACATATGGGTTAGAGAGAGAAAGGTGGAGCTTAAAGTTATCTCAGGGACTTCGTGGGGCAGCTTATGAAGTTTTTGCAAAAATGAGCAGAAGTGATCAGGAAAATTATGACATGCTAAAGCAGGCTCTTTTGTTAAGATATGAAAAGAATGCAGAATTTTATAGGAAAAAATTTAGGAATGCTAAACTACTGTCAGGTGAAACCTATCACCAGTTCTCTGCACGAATAGAGACATACTTGGAGAAATGGACTTCTCTGGGGAAAACCCAAGATCTTAAGGAAATGGTCCTTATAGAGCAATTAAGAGAGTCCATGGCTCCAGACCTGAGAAAGTTTCTCATGGAACAAGGTGCAGAGAGGCTGGGTGAGTTGCTAAATGTTGCTGAAAGGTATCAAGCAGCTCAAGCAGAGGTAACAGGTAATAAAAAGAAACAAGTGGATAACTTTAGGGCACCACAGAACTTTAATAAATTTGATCCTAGGGATCAAAACAAAGGTAAGCACCAGTTTGATAGGCCACGGTATGAAAATAAAAATAAAACCCCACAATTCGATGAAAGGAAATATGATGAAAGAAAATCTTTCAACCAAGGAAAAAGGTGGTGTAAAAATTGTCAGATGGACAATCATGACACTGACCGTTGCAGAAGGAAACCTGTGTATATGGCCACCCTTCAGGTCAGGTCGACCTCAAGAAAGGAGGAGGATATTATGTTGGATACCACTCCAGAAGAGATGAGGAAGGCACAGGCTGGGGATAAAACACTCAAGCCTTGTTTCAGGAAATTGTCAACTTGTCATACAACTCCAGGCAAGGGAGATTTTTACATGAAAAACAAGTTGATGTATAGGAAGACTGGAGCTAGATCCAAAGGTCAGGGACAGCTGGTACTTCCTAAAAGATATAGGGCAGACTTAATAAGGAGCCTACATGTGAAACCAGATGGGGACCATGAGAAGATAGGTACCATCATTCAAAAGGTGGCTCACAATTATTATTGGCCCAAAGCAAGATGGGACATTGAGAATTTTGTAGAAAGGTGTAGCATAGCACATGAGGGAACACCCACAAGTGGGAACATTGATCAGGACCTGGACACGCCACGGGGCAAAATTAGGCCTGATAATAAAAAAGAAAAATAGATTTGATAAAGTGGACCAAAGGGAATGGGAAGCCCCTTTTCACGGACAAGCTTCACTTAACTGTTTTACAATGGCCACTATGCGGAGAGTGCAAAAAGATGTCTTACCCCAGGATAAGCCGAAAATCCCTCAATCGGACTTAAACAAACTGGAGGAAGAGGATGTAGAGAGGAAATCTCTCATCAAGAATTTTAAGTGGGGAGAAAGCCCCAAAAGAAAAATTGGTAGCGGTCGTTTTATGCATGATAATTCTGGGAAGAAAAATCATCACTATAGAGCTTCGAGTGGAAGAGACCATACCGGTGCATGGACAAATAGGTCCACAAAATTAAAGGTCCATATGTAGCTTTGTTAAGAACGTGGACTGATGAAAAGGCAGAGGAAAACATTACATCTTCATACCAATATGTGAATGAGCTGACCACTCGTTTAAAAACTGGCTGGAAACTTGCCAATGAAAATTTGAAACAAGCCAGGAAGAAACATGCTGCCTATTATAACAGGAAGGCGAAAGACAGAGATTTGGCTGTGGGAGAGAAGGTACTGCTTCTTCTCCCCGGGAGTCAGAATAAGTTACAGATTGGATGGCAAGGTCCATATACAGTTTTAGAGAAGGTGTCTAGAACAAATTATAAGATAGATAAGAAGGGGAAAGAAAAAATCTATCATGTGAATCTCCTGAAGAAATATTTGGAAAGAGAACATCAGGAAGAGACACACTTGTTGACCTTGTCCATCGCCATGGAGATGAAAAAGGAACCACTTTCATCATTTGAATATCCATTACACCCCTGTGAGACAGCAGCACAGGTGAAAATCAGTACACATTTAACAAAAACTCAGAAAGAGAGAGTGCAACAGGTTCTAAATAATCATGCAGAGGTGTTAACAGACCGACCAGGGCATACAAACCTATTGGAATATGATATGAAACTGATAGACCCCACACCTGTCTGTATGAAACCATATTCGATTCCGTTTGCTAAGGAGAAAGCTTTGAAGGAAGAGATAGACTATCTGTTGAAGGAAGGAATTATTTCGCACAGTGAATCCTCATATAGTTCCGGTGTTGTACTCTTAAGGAAGCCCTCTGGAGAACATAGACTCTGTATAGATTACAGGAGACTGAATGCTATTACAGAAGGACAGGTGGATCCATTGCCGGATACAAATCAGCTGTTTGCCAGACTAAATAAAGCTAAATATTTCTCAAAAGTGGATTTGAGTAAAGGATACTATCAGATTCCAGTAAAGCCTGAGGTTAGACCATACCTAGCTTTTAGTACCTCAGAAGGACACTATGAGTTTAATAGATTGCCATTTGGATTGAAGAATGCGCCTAGTGTCTTCTCTAGAATGATGAGAAAATTATTGGACCCTCTGAATAATCCATGTATAACAAATTTCATGGATGATATCCTTATAGCAACAGAAACATTTGAGGAACACATTGACTCTCTGAAGATGCTGTTTGATCGACTTAGGGAAGCAAATTTAACAGCCCGACCAACCAAATGTTGCGTTGGATGTAAAGAATTGGAATTTTTGGGACACACAGTTTATCAGGGAAACATGACCCCTGACCCAAAGAATTTAGAGAAACTAAAGAAAGCCCCGAGACCACAAACCAAGAAGGACGTGAGATCCTTTGTCTCATTATGTGGTTTCTACCAGAAGTATATCAAAAACTTTAATTCCATATGTGCACCGTTAACTGATTTGACACGTAAAGGACATCCAGATCGCATTACATGGACACCACATTGTGAAATGGCTTACCAAGAATTGAAGGAAAAGCTCACAAGTAAACCTATTTTGAAATTACCTGACTTAAGTCAAGAATTCATAATAAGGACGGATGCCAGTAATATTGGGTTAGGTGCAACTCTACTACAGAAATCAGATGCTTTGGATGGGGAATTAAGCCCAGTGGCATATGCTAGCAGAAAGTTGAATAAAGCTGAAATCAACTACTCAACTAGCGAAAAAGAATGTCTTGCAGTAATATGGGCAATAAAGAAATTCAATATTTATCTGTATGGGAAGGCATTTAAGTTGCAAACGGACCACAAACCTTTATCGTTTCTAGCCCAGGCTAGGCATGAGAACTCTAGGTTACTCCGATGGTCCTTGCTTTTGGCTCCCTATAATTTTAGCATTGAGTATATATCTGGAAAAACAAATTTGGGAGCGGATTTTTTAAGCCGCCATCCGTGTGATGAGAATAACCGTAAACCCCAGAAATAATAATAAATTTCTCTATGTGTATATAGAATAAAGGACTGACATATAATGTCTGTTTTAAGAGGGGAGATGTCGTGAATTATTCTAATCCCCATATATAAATTAAAACGTAAATGCAAAGCCTAACAAATAAATTTAATAAAAGGAAGAAGAATGGTAAAGAACAGTGCTGTCACAATGACTGTACTCGAAATCCCCCTTGTTTTCTACTTCGTCGGCAAATTGTAACGCTTTCACGTTGATAGTAAAAGCCTACTGTATTATTACCCGCTTTCTTCAATGAAACGTGTGCTGTATTTCTTGGAAAAACATTGAGATACGCAAGCTGATCAATGACCTAATTTTAATATTTCATTCATTCCATTTTATACACGGCGTAAATAAAGACAGATGGACTAAAGGATAGAGAGAAGGGAGAGGCATAAAGCCGAACACGTGCAACACTAAACACGCGTCGCGCGATACACAATTGCTGCCATCACGCGTGTAAGGCCACATGCACTAACTTTATTTCAAATCGACAGTGATAAAATTCACTACCCTTCCCAGAGTTAGGTTTTAAAATCCTGAAAAACGCTTATTAGGAAAGATGACAATAGATGGGTTTACGTTTGAAAACATTACAGTACCCAGACAGCACATCTTCGAAACAGGAGGTAGAAGAAATTGCATATTTTGAACGCAGCATATTAGCTCTATTAAATATATATATTTGGGTTCCTTAGGGTTTGCTGACAAAGAATATGTAAAACGTTACGCAAATAGTCTAGGAATTACCAAGTTATGGCCAAAATAAAATAGTGGGGGTGCCTGACAGCATGAAATCATTTCTGTTCATAAAATTTTTTTATAACGTGTTTGAAAAAACATTACGTACGGAAATAGCCTACCATGTTAACTCCTATGTGATTGGAGCGCAACAAATGAAAGACTAAACACGATTGGTCGGACTATAAATACTATCTTTCGTTGTCAAGGGAAACGGGAGTAGGAGTATTTTTTTGAAAAGATGTGTGGACAGGGTTTCATTGGTTAGAGCTGCGAATATACACAATTCAGAGCGTCTGTTCATCGCCACATCTTGTAATAAACCTACTAAGAAGCAGTACGTTGAGCACCAGTGTATATTTTTTTATAAAATAAAGCCTGGGACATCGGCAGATCGGAGTTGTGCTATATTCATTGCCAGTCAACGAAACTGTTTATTATTATTTCCATGAATTGTGGTAAGCTTGAAATATTCAATATCTTTTAATGAAAATTGAATGTAAATTGATAATTTATGTCTGTATATATGTGTGGTTCAGTAGCGAACATGATGTAAAGCCTATAGGCTCCAGCCTGAACAGAGGGTGTCGGAGGAAAGTACAACTGCATGGAATGGCCAAACAGTACACTGACACCTAGATTATTAACTAGAGAGAAATAATGCTGGAATTGCAGAGGCGTAGTAACCATTAGGGAGGGAAATACTGGTATAAAGTATTTCAGATGAAGCTGACAGTTGGCCTAACGCTCTGAACTCAATGTTTGTGAGGTATTGTGCTCAGTGTAGAACTAGAGTGTAAATTAGTTCTGACGTAGAAGGTACACCCTTCTTGTTTCAGGGACCGTGGTCTTAAAGTTATTGAGCAGCACCTGGTCAGAGCTTTGCTGAAGCCAGAAGTGGACAGCATACTCCTTGGTCCATATAGCAACCAGTGGGGTGGCTCCAGAACTCATTACAGTTAACGAGCAGAGGAGTCTTTTACTGCAGTCATCACGCAAGATAAGAGAGTGTGGCCATGGAGCTCAACATTATGTACCCCCATCTTAAAATGACAGTATAAACTAAAATTAAGAGGGGAATTAAATTGTTTTAATACCAGGAACTGAGAACATCTCCAATACTAGTTCCCATAGAAACAAACTATTGAAGTCATGATGACAAATACCAACAGAGCTTGAACAAAACAAAACCAGTATTACCTCATGTTACCACTACACAACTGACACACATAGGATACCATTAATAATATATGTCACTATAATAATCATATTAATAAATTCTGTACATATAACTTGTAATTAAAATTGATTGTGATTCCTGGTTCCATTTGTATTTGAATCAGGACACATATACATTCATGACAGCTATGAATACATATTGTTATTTGAAAAGTTATCAGTGACTCCTTTAAGATATCCTCTTAGAGTGTTTTATGTATGTGAGTGTCACAGTGTTGTCAAGTGTGGTGGAATAAATTAAATTGTTTATCTGTCTGTTGTTGTTATGACTTACAATTCATCATACACATACCCTAGACATATAACGTAGTCATCACACTATTCCAGAATAATTCTGACTGAGATATATATATATATGTGGCAGCAAGTAAGGTTATCTATAATACACTACTCTTATTAGATATAGATACCTTCACAGCTGATCTCAGTCAGTACACTAAGTCCCCTATAAATATTTATAACATCCCACTTTACCACAAAGGAATAGCTGGAGAAGAGAGGGGTGGTCATAAGCAGCTTTAAAACAAAATCCATGGTGATATCACGAGAAGAAAGGAGACATCAGATTAAGCTGGGGGAATAGATCCTGGAACAGGTCGACCACTTTAAATATTTCGGAGCTATTATAGACCGAAAGGGAGGCATCAAAGAAGAATTGGCCACTCAAAACGCAGCAGCTGGGAGACTTTTTCAGGCCATAAATCGAGGATTCCTCAGCAAGAGAGAGGTTGGTAAGAAAACGAAGATGGCTGTTTACGCTCCACAATCGTCCCAGTCTTGACATATGGATGCGAGTCATGGGCAATGACTACAACCCACAAAAGGCAGATCCAAACCTCAGAAATGAGGTATCTGAGGAAGGTGGTTGAAGTAACAAGATGAGACATGGTCAGCAACCAGACGATACGCCAAGGCCTAAAATCCCACCCCCTGCAGACCCAAGTAAAACAGTGCCAACTAAAATGGTTTGGCCATGTCTGCAGAATGGGAGAAGATCGGCTACCACGACAAGCATGGGCAACAAACAGCCAGGGATCCAGACCTCCAGGACGACCCAGAGTCCGTTGAGAGGACAACATTAGACAATCTTTGAAGGACCGAGGACTAGAATGGAACCAGACCAGGAGGAAAACAGCCGATAGGATAGTCTGGCGTTCTCTCTTCCAAACCTCTACACCTCACGGTAGAAAGGGAACGACTAAGTAAGTAAGTAAGTAATATATATATATATATATATATATATATATATATATATATATATATATATATATATATATATATATATATAGAGAGAGAGAGAGAGAGAGAGAGAGAGAGAGAGAGAATTCAAAACATGTCGGATATTTAATAATTCAATAAGCAGAAAGTACCAATAGAAGGGTGGCACACTTGGGAGGGGGGGGGGAAGGAAAAAGGGGGGGGGGTCATGACCCAAGTGTGGCCACCGACAGTGTCTAGGATGTAACAAGGCCGAAACATTTGTGTGTCTAATGAGGGTAAAGCTCAGATGATCGGATCATCTCATGTTGCTACTATACTCCGAATAGCGTTTCCTATTATTATCATTACCCCTTAGCTTCTCCAGAAGCATACGCCTTTAACAAACATATGTCAGGTCTTCCTGTCCCTTGCCATCTGCTCAAGGTCTGTCCATGTCTTCGTCATCCCTCTCATGCCTGTCTCCAGTTATCTTCTCCGGGTGTTCTTTGGTCTTGGTAAACATTTCTTACCCTGTGACTCCAGAGCAAGGACTACCTTGTAATGCTGTCAACATGTTTTTCTCAATGTGTGTCCTATCCATGTCCAGCGTCTTCTTCTCATCTCTTGTTTGGCAGGCATGTGTCTGTTCTTGTCATCAGTTCCACATTAGTGTTCTTGTCATGCCGCTTCAATCCTTCTATTCTACACAAGCCTCCATTGAATGTCTGTAGCTTTTTGGTTATTGTTTTTGTTGTTCTCCATGTTTCAGTGCCATACAATAGGACTGGCTTGACATTTAAATTAAAAATTATGATTTGTGTTTTGGACTTGATTTCTCTTTATCTATATTTATTCCCCAATTCAGTGAAAGCTCCTTTTGCCTTTAATATTCTTATGTTCATATCACTACTCCGCCTAGGCCGGTCCCAAACCCGGCTGAAACAAGGAGGAGGGCGGCCTGCATGGAGGCCGTAATGAGGCAGCTCCTCCATCATGCAAAGCTCAATAGGCCAATCACCTGTTTGCCTTAAAACACGATTACACTAAATGCAACAGAGAAAACTGGGCTGATTCTAAAGGCGACGAACTGGAACGGACTACGACTTATAGAACATGGAATATAAGGAGTATAAATGGGAAGGAAGAGGAGCTGGGGGAAGAGATGATAAGGAGTATAAATGGGAAGGAAGAGGAGCTGGGGGAAGAGATGATAATGAGTATAAATTGGAAGGAAGAGGAGCTGGGGAAGAGATGATAAGGAGTATAAATGGGAAGGAAGAGGAGCTGGGGAAGAGATGATAAGGAGTATAAATGGGAAGAAAGAGGAGCTGGGGGAAGAGATGATAAGGAGTATAAATGGGAAGAAAGAGGAGATGGGGGAAGAGATGAGGAAAGCAAAACTAGAATGAAAGACCAAGGACTAGAATGGAACCAGGCCAGGAGGAAGACAACCGATAGGATAGTATGGCGCTCTCTCTCTCTCTTCCAAACCTCTACACCTCACGGTAGACGAGAAACGACTAAGCAAGTAAGTAAGTATTTTCATATCACAGTCTGTCCCTGCAACTGTCTCTATATTGCTGACAAGTTATATGTATGATTCTACATCTTATAGTGATGTCTTTTTCCAGAACAATCTCGTCACCACAAGTACTGCACATTACAAAAATGACTTACTTGTACAAATGTTTCAACCTCATAAACTGGAAGTCGATGTACTGTTTTAGTTCATCCAGTAACTTGCCTTCTTCGACAACCATCCTGTGCACCTTCAGTGATGACGTAAAGATCTCTGATGACGTCAGACTTACCCATGTTGCCATGAGAATGAGCAAAACGGTCAATCGGATTTCAGAAGACATGGTGTCCGAATCTCACTGTAGAAATATCTGTGAGAAACAACATATCGTTGACTTCGTCATTATATAGTGCTGTAACTGATGATGGATTATTTCTTTTTTTTCTTCTTTTTTTTAAATTAGGCCTAATGAGGAAGAATATCCCGTTCAACCTCTGATGGGTTATAATTAGGAAATATATTGTTTTCAATTTCAAATAATATGAACAACTGCCGATATGAGAAAGTGGCATCACATTTGTCAAATCATTGTAAATAGGGAAAATCACAATTATGCTTATACGTTAAATAAATAAAATATCAAAAATTAATAAAGAAAATTTTTAAAAAAATTTAAAAAATAAATAAATAAATAAATAAATAAAACAAACGAACAAAATCAAAAAGAAACTCTGAACAAGAATGATATTAAAGTGGAGGGGTGTAAAGGCCTGGTGGTTCCAGTTATATACCTGACTTATAACAGATATTTAATTGACTTTCATCTGTTAAAAGTCATATGCATTTTAAGAACAGCATCAGACCTTAACATTCCCAGCCACTATATATTAACATTTGTTCGTGTTAAATATTGTTTGACTATATTATGCAGTTCCCTAGGTCTGTCTATTCTTAACACCTCTTCTATATTTATAGGTAAGTTGGATGCTTGCAAATAATCTAATATTGGTATTCTCATGTGTTCAATTTCCCTAATCATCCCGTGTTATTATACTGTATTATTCAACTTGAAAAGAAGATGCTAGAGATGGATAGGACACACATTGAAAAACCTGTTGATAGCATTACAAGGCAGTACTTGTTCTGGAACCCCCCAGGTTACGAGGGGTAAAGGAAGATCAAAGCACAAATGGAGAAGATAGCTGGAGACACAGCCATAAAGGGGATGGAGAAGACATGGAAAGACCTCGAGATTATGGCACAGGACAGGAAGACTTGGTACAGGACAGGAAGACTTGGCACAGGACAGGAAGACTTGGTATGTTAGATGAAGACCGATGCTCCCTGCGGAGTTGAAGCGTGATGGCTACTGCGAAACTACCAAACTTTCTTCTTCTATTTTAATGACTATGTCAGCTGGCGAAGGTGAGCATGTCTCTTCTAAAATGTCTGTTCTCAAAGCTGTTTTTTTTTAAAATTCTGCTGTTAATTTATTTCCATGCCACGATGTCAAACTGCCCATATCTTTTACCCTTTGTCGTACTTTATTTATTTTCTTCAATCTTTTCTGTTTACACTATATATTCCAGCTTTCCTCTCCTCATAAAGAAAGTGGGTTTCTTTCCTTCTAATATGATTAATACCCTTCCAGTGCGAACTGGCATTTGTCAGGACATCGTCATTACTCGCTTTAGCTACCTATGGTATTCTTAGGTATCTATGTATTCTTAGCTATTTATGGTATTCTTAGCTATTTATGATATTCTTAGGTATCTATGGTATTCTTAGCTATCTATGTTATTCTTAGCTATCTATGGTATTCTTAGCTATTTATGGTAGCTTTCTATGGTATCCTTAGCTATCTATGATATTCTTAGCTATCTATGGTATTCTTTACAATCTTCTGTAAAACCACATCTCTGTGGCCTAAAGGTTTCTTCCTGCTTGTCTACTAATTGTCCATGACTCGCTTCCATACGTCAGGATTGGCTCCTATGTCACAAGATGGATTTTGGTGCGTCCTCTTTCCGATCTCTCTTTCACTACGGCAGTATCAGTTACATTTTTGTACTGATTTTATTGCGATTTTTCCGAGTCGCACCCTTTTTTCTGTTTGCTATGTAGCAGATAGTTTGTTTGTTCAAACATCTGACACCTCTTGTTGGTGATAATACATCGCGATTGCCAGGGTGCGGCAAATCTTTGCTAAGATTAGGCCAGGGGACATGACAGATAAGAGATTAATCGTCTGTGCGACACATTCTGGACAGCCAAGCATGACATAATCGTTTCCTGTACACCTTGTTACAAAGAGATTATTTTACATGAAAGTAATAAATTGTTTCATCTTACGCACATTGTTGTGTGAGGTTACCGATGCGTTTGTGAGTTGGTACACAGAGCAATCGGATGTTTACAGCCCATTTTCAGAAAAGTAATGTTTGAAAATGTGCACTAAATGTGTCATGCAAAATATTCAAATCAGATTGGCTGGATCATTTAAGCTCCATAACCAACAGAGGGGGTAGGACCGTTAATATAACCTGACACGTTTCAGTGTTAAGACACGTTGAAGATCGCTTGCCACAACGACGCCAGACCTTGCCAGAGTTAGAATTCAGAATTTTTTTTATCAGGCCGGACCTTTTCTTGGAGAATCTTGACGGATTTACAAAAACATCTCATGAAATCTCTATCATTTTAATAAGAAAACCGGGACTGGGGAAACGGAAAACACATGGAGTCATAGAGGGAATTATCGTAATAAAGAAACGACATCCCAGACGCGTGTAAGAGGCCGATTCAAGTCTCTGTTATCCATCTGAGCAAAAGCGTCTGTAAGCCAGGATTGGCGTAAGTTGTCATTATACATTTTATATTACTAACATGTGAACTCATATATATATATATATATATATATATATATATATATATATATATATATATATATATATATATATATATATATATATATATATATATATATATATATATATTATACCATGTGAATATTAATATGTGAAAATAGCTAGTGGATGTCCTAGTTATTTGAGGCTGGCAACCTCATCGTATAGAGTGATGATATCATGAACCACCACTGCAAGGGCTGGTGATTGCTTTATTGCTAGTTTCGTAAAGAGAACTAAAAGCATAAAGTAGTCCCAGGTTCCACATGGAACAGGGAGGGAAAGATGAAAGAAATGATGAACATTCTAATTATAATACTTACAGTTTAAAACCAGTGTAAATGTCGATGTTAACATATGCACTTTAAAATTAATGGAAGTGTCACACTTTTCAAATCAGTGTAAACATAAATGAAAACATATATTTAATTTATATTGTGAACACTTGTCAATCAGTGGAAATATAAATGTAAACATATTCTATCTGTACTATTAACCTTTTCGTTTAAATGTAGTGTAAAGCTAAAGCTATTCAATTTAGATGTAAAGAAAGTTTTATCCCGAGGGATTAAATTTAATTCTCATTGAGGGTAAATTATGAGATAAATGGGATGGTAGAATAGAAGAAAGGGGACTTATAAGTATGTGTCGGGAAACGGAATACTCAGGAGAGTGTTTCTTTTCTATTCTTTATCATGGTTATTGGCGGTACTAGCAGAACGTCCTATCACTGGAACAAGAAGGGAACAGTGGCCTAAGCTTTAAGACGAGGGACTAACTTTGTAGACTCTCCTTGACTTTTCTGGGAAACGAGCTACACCCTACAACCTTGACCAGCGACGAGCGTGAGCAGTGTAAAAATAACCCATCCGCGGGAGCAGAAACTACTATTTGCAGCTAGTTGCAAAACATACGCTGCCAAAGTGAACCTGTTTTTTCAGCGACTACTATCAATCGTTGATGAAACTTTTTTTCTAAACTATTCAATTATTTTCAAACTGTTAAAACTTCAGTGATTATTAAATTTTGTTATTTGTAATTTTACAAATTTAACTTCGATTTAATCATTTTAAATGTACTGCATGTTTGTCACAGTCAATTTACTACACACACTCTAAACAGTGCTATACCAGGATAAAAAGAATTCCATGCGTAAATCAGGGTGGGGACTTAACAAGCTAAAATTAATCACTGCTTAATTCTTCACAAATGTGGTCAGCAGATTCTAGAATTAACGTGCTCTGCCAAAGCAGCATTGTTTTCGCTTATCTGAATATATTGTGAAGACTCCCTTTGTGATTACCCTTCTATCTACATTTCTGCCAAGAGTAATCTTGTGCGAAGGTAGACACCTTTGAAGCCCATATTAGATACTCTTGAGTTTTGGCCACTGTTGGACCACTACTGCAAAGCAAGGGAGGCAATACCGTCACCCAAGTAGAATTGAGAAACTCTCTTTCTTACAAAAGTTTGTTGTATAAAATAAAAAAAGGTCAATAACAGATATTGTCGTAGGGGAGCGAAGTGTTAGAGACTTCACTATACTAGGTCCAGCATTGAGAGTTGTTATGACCAGTTCCCTTCCTCGCCGCCTTTTCCTTAACTAACTCAAGAGCAAAGTCAGGTACCCGTTTACAGCTGGGTAGACTGGAGCGTGATGATATCGTGAACCGAACCTGGTATAAAATACTTTATTTTATTAAATTTATTGAACGTTGCTTTGGTCGGGCTATTCTACTCTTCAATTCTGAGATGCAGCTTCCATCCGATGATACTAACATGCCCAGGAATTTGAATCTGCAGATTTTTTATATAATTGTTCCACGCACTTTCGTGGTACTTTTTGCAGAAGTCGCTTTCTCCGAGATGCCCTTTATTTCTGTATTATTTACCACTTAGGTTATTGCCCTTACTTTTCCTTTCTGGGACTATTGTATGTGTCAGTTCCAGTAACTCTGTTTTCACTTGTTGCTACAGGTTTATTCGAACACCCGAAAACCGAAATATTCTGAAAATCTGAAGGTTTTTTTTTTTTTGAGCTACTCTGGGAGACCGTATGATCACAATGTGAACAATTTCTGGCTACTTTGCTGCAGGGTGTTAGAGTGGACCAAACAATTGTCCGACAGGGTTGTAGAGTGGACCAAACAATTGTCCGACAGGGTTGTAGAGTGGACCAAACAATTGTCCGACAGGGTTGTAGAGTGGACCAAACAATTGTCCGACAGGGTTGTAGAGTGGACCAAACAATTGTCCGACAGAGTTGTAGAGTGGACCAAACAACTGTCCGACAGGGTTGTAGAGTGGACCAAACAATTGTCCGACAGGGTTGTAGAGTGGACCAAACAATTGTCCGACTCTTGAAATTTTAGATGTCCAACTCCCGACTCCGACTATAGTTTTTTGCTGGTGTCACATATGGAAATAGTGCTGCAGTCACGGATTCACTATCGCAATTAACACGTGAGCCGTTTGGCAATTAAGCACCGTGGAACAGAGCGAAGTGCGCAGCATGGTGTAATCGTTCTTTGATCAGGGAAACACGCGGGCTAGAGGCCAGGCGTTAACAGTTTCTTTGAAGAAATCAAGGGCGATAAGTCTGAGATGTACCTTGGAGTGTTACATTTTCAGGGGAATTAACTTACGTAGCTGATATTTGGCAAGGCGGTGATAATGAAAGAGCAGCCAGAGATCGTCGGTCGGCAGAGGGGAAGAAATAACCGTTCATTCAGGAATCCAACGGCAAATTAGCCCGGCCCTGGACTTAGGTGCGACTTTCGCATTAAGAAGCGAAAAGAACGGCATCTATGAATATATACCTCGGCTCTCCAAAAGTTATTATCAGTTGCTCAGAGATTTTTCTGAATTCACTAGCTCGATATCCTAAGATTTCTCGTGCAGAGTGAATTATTAGATTTCGTGGATTGTATCATTTTTCAGTTTGCGGTAATTTATATACTAGCCTTTAAGTGATTTAGTGTGTTAAAAGTTTTCATTTATATTTCACTGGGATTTTCTGTGTTAAATGAATAGCATATTAAATAACATATAGCTAAATTTTCCAGCTGTAACTTAAATTTAATTACTCGCTATTTCAGAGAAAGAGATGTTTTAAATTGACTAGTAAATGACTTAAATAACTGTCTACTGACGGTATATATTATTTACTTCTATCCATTTTGTGTAATTTTATACATGACTAGTGTTCATATCACGCGATAAAAACGATAGGATAAGCTAGTCACTTTTGGGTTAAAATCTAATTTATAACGGAATGGGGAAGAGGTCTTACCTTAACGCATGTTATATATAATATTGATATTATGGTTAAATGTTTATATTTCTTTCCTAAAATATAGGCTGATCAAAACCTGCGACCTAGCAGTCTAACGGTCTATGGTCATATGAACTTACGTTCTTGTAGTCTTATAGTCTTATAAGCATCCAGGGATATTTAACATTGATGAGCTTCTTGCTGGGACCTGTGCGGTCCATTTTTCCTCATTTCATGAGAGAAACCAGAATAGAACCATTAATTATAATATTAACTGGACCAGAACTATTACCAGATTTCATTTATATTAATCTCATCAGCCAGCTGTGGCAAAATATATTGTCAGCAACATTTGTGTAACTTAACATAGTGTCTCAGCAACCAGAGGCTAGACAACACAGGAATTATATATATGTATTATTCATCCTATGTCGGCGATCACCACGTATGAACCTTACTCCAACCAACTGAAGGTAGAGATACAGTATTTTAAGAGGCAGAGATACAAAGTTAAATCACCAACTCCAGCGACTCCTGTGAAATTTGCAGTCAGCAACTACGGCGAGTCTGGGGCTGGATTTGGCAAAACTTAATATGACACTGAATAGTCTTATTACTTATTAGTGATTATTTCCACGGAATGCCTGCGACCACCATTTGGTAAGCAAATCTGATTGTGGCCACAGTATGAAGGATTGAATGAACTGTAAGAGAGAAACATATTTTATGTTGTTACCACTATCATACAAATCTTTCCTTTTTTTGTTCTCATGAACCCGAGTCTTTTGGGGTAATTAACCTCTGTTGGGATCTTCTTTTCTTTTCCTTTACCAGAGGGAAGAACCTATTGGATTAATTTCATTTGTCGGTAAACCATGATCTGTTAATGTATATGATTTATGTTGTAAAGTTCTAGTGATAAATAAACTTAATAAACCTTAAGTTATTGTGTTGGTCAACCCCTACCCTATCTGTTATCCATAGTTTGTTTTCACGTTTATGCGTATTTGTCACATAATCGTGTGCACGTGGGTGCTGTGTAACTTGTATTTTGTACATGGAGAGAAAGTGAGTCTGATTTAAATTTAGTCGTACAGATTGGCTGGAGTAGAGAAATTACTCAACCCAGAGACTGTCCTTTCTCTTACACTATCACCTCGTGAGAAAAACTATTTCTTACACCTTACTTTCACATAGTTATCACTATCACCTCTGCTCAGACAGGACTATAAACATCTATTACCTATCTGATAAATCTACGACAAGTGGTCATATGGCATAGAATTCGGAGTTGATTTCGGACAAATTTTACCGATTCCGATTTCACTAATGCTGACCGACTCCACGACACCGACTCCCAAATCCGACACGACAGCATTACTATTTGTGGGCGATTTCGGGCTATTTTTGAGAAAATTTTGTGCGACTTGGCTTTTTTGGGGGTTATTTAGCTACTTTTCGAAAGCGATTTGGGTGGCATCTGAAAACGGATAAAAACCTGGTTTGAGAAAAACAAAACTTAACCCAGAAATTTCAGATAAAGGGTTACAGACTTGTATTAAGAAAGTATTTTTTTCTCAAGGCGTTAATAGATATACAAAAATATGTTATTAAAGTTTACATCTACTTTTGCACCATCCTGTATATCCCTGAGGTCAAATTAAACCTATAGGGGTTTAACATACCTAAGCAACTATATCACAGGAGGTATGATCCAGACTAGGCCAAAAGGAACTTCCTGTCAGTATTTGTGACCAAGTGGTCAAGATGTTGCCTCATGGCTAGTAGCTAACCGGCAAGTCATCTAGACACTCTATGTCACGTGATGAGACTGGCAGGGAAAAGATTGCTAACGAAGCGTGTGCAAAGAGAGAGAGAGAGAGAGGTTAGCAGCGAAGGAGGTGGAGAAAAAGGGGGCATTCAGTGACCAGCTGTTTTGGCTGTGGAGATGTATATATGGGTGTGTATGTATGGCCCATAAGATATATTCATGTGTACAAGATCTCGTGTATTGAAGTATATAACTGTATTTCATATGTCACTATTGAAAGGATTGTTTCATACAAATGAGTGACTATTATTATTATTAATTTTGAGTGTGTTCTAATTGCCTGACCACATCATTGGGTCTATTGTGACGTTCGTCATGTGTATTAAAGTTATAAACCGTCACTCAGCAGTTATTACTTTCGTTGGAGAAAGAGATGTGTGCACAAAAGTAAATTAATGTTTGTCTGCAAGGCTCGTAAAGAAAGAACACTGGACATTAACTTCATATGAATATTGGATACTTATAAAACAATCGTGCAAAAGCTACAAGCAAAAATAAGCGCGAAACAAATCTCCAACATATTCCCTAAGAAGCTTAGGCCTCCAACAAACTTATGTCAAATCTTCCTGTCACGTGCCATCAGCTCAAGGTCTTTCCATGTTGTCTTCATCCCCTTTATGTCTGTCTCCAGTTGTCTTCTCCATGTGTTCCTTGGTCTCCCTCTACCTCTCTTGCTCTGGGGATTCTAGACCAGGGATTGTCTGGTAATGCTATCAACATGTCTTCTCAATGTGTGCTGGAGATGGATAGGACACACATTTATTATATTTTATATTAACTTCCTATAAGGGAGCCGCGCTAGCGTAGTGGTTACAACACCGCTCTGGCGACCGGGTGATTCAGGATCAAACCCGGGCGACGGCATTTGAGGATTTTTCGTCGACCGGGAATTGGACTGGATTAACTCGAGAACTGGCGAGAACATTTGAAGGAGTGTCGTCGACCAGGGATTGGCGGCTCCTGAGCCGACCCAGCTGCAATAAGTACCTCCGAAATCGGAGAGTATTTGCCTGAATGGCGAGGGACACCTGTCTCTATACAAGAAAAAAGGGATACTCACGTAAAATCAATGTCAGGTTAGACATTAGTAATAACCTGAGATTTCGCCTCGAGTATTAGCGGGCGTACGAAAGAAAAAAAAAAAAAAAAAAACTTCCTATATTATATTAACTTCATATATTATATTATCTTCATATATTATATTAACTTCATATATTATATTTACTTCATATATTATATTATCTTTATATATTATACTAACTTCAAATATTATATTAACATCATATATTATATTATCAATGTGTGGCCATATCCATATCCAGCATCTTCTTCTCATTTCTTCTTCTACTGGCACTTGTCTGGTTCTTGCCACCAGTTCCACATTAGTGATCTTTGGATACCACTTCAATTCTCTTCTACTGCACTTGTCTGGTTCTTGCCACCAGTTCCACATTAGTGATCTTTGGATACCACTTCAATTCTCCTATTGTACACACGCACCCATTTATGAATGTATATGTTTTTTGTTGTTGTATTTTGTTGTTCTCCATGTTTCTCAGCCATACAGTAGGAATAACAACTGACTGACCTTTCAACAGAAGATTCTGATTTTTCTGTTGAACTTGATTTCTTGTCATTGGTTCAACACAAGTAATCTTGTCATTAGTTCCACACAAGCAATCTTGTCATACCACTTCAATTCTTCTATTCTACGCAAGTATCATTGATGGAAGTCTTAACAATCTAGGGAGCAGCTTATATACGTCGTGAAGCCAGATCGGAGAAAATATCCCATCTTCATTTTGATATAGATAAGATGCAAACACGCAAGGGGCTACCTGGTATGTTAGATCTATAACTCAGTCACGAGTCACAGAGTGCGGCGTGTGGGCAACAGATACAGAAACTACGGCAACAGAGAATCTCACTCTTGGTGACATCATTCTACATAGTGAGGTGGTTCAAAAGTCCCTATCTTAAAATCTATATTTCTTCATTCCTTTTTAGTTAACATATAAAATAAATGTCAAAATAAAGAGAATTAACTGTCATTTTATGTAATAAAATGGTATTTTACTTTAACGTTTCAGCTCAACATGAGATCCAGCCTGTTCAACACGTGACTTCAGAACGGGCAACAATAATCGCTTATAACGTCAGTTTATGGGCCATTTATGATTTTATTTTATTTTTATTTGTTTCTGGAAAAAAAAAAAATAAACATTATCAGCCAATTGTGAAAGCCAGTTTTGATATTTGTTTCATGTAAATGAAATAGATACAAGTGAGAATATAAAAAATGTAAAAATATGAAGTGGCTCTTCAATCACCCTGGATATGATAACTTTGAACAATCCATGCGAAAACCATCGTCTCTGTCCCAGTCGCCTTTTACATTTCATCCATGCATCCGAAAAAAAAGAGGACATAAGTAGTAGAGTATGAAACAAAGGAGGTAGAAAAAGAAGGAAACTAATGAGGACAAGAAAGAAAGAGATAGAGAAAAGAAGAGGAAAAGACACGCCAACAAGAAAAAGACAAAGAAGAAGATGATGAAGAAGTAGAAGTAGTTGTAGAAGATGAATGCTGTAAAAATAGTAGCTGCTGTGGTGGTAGTAGTAGTTGAATTTGTAGTAGCAGTAGTAGTGGTGGTGGCGGTAGTAGCAATGGTAGATGTAGTGGTAGTAGTAATGGTAGCAGTGGTAGTAGTAATGGTAGTAGTGGCAGTAGTAGTGGTAGTTGTAGTAGTTGGTGAAGTGGTGGTAGTAGTGGTGGTAGTACTGGTGGTAGTAGTGGCAGTATTAGTGGTAGTAGTAGTAGTTGGTGGAGCGGTGGTAGTAGTAGTGGTAGTAGTAGTGGTAGTAGTAATGGTAGTTGTAGTGGTATTAGTGGTAGTAGTAGTAGAAGTAGTGTTAGTAGTAATGGTAGTATTGGCAGTAGTAGTGGTAGTAATAGTAGTTTTCTTTACAGAAAAGATGGTGTAATGTTTCTAACACTACGATCAGCGCGTATGAAAATATTGAACGGCATGCGTGTTCCCTTAATGATAGCTTGCACTTAAACCACAGTCTGATGCCCGCCGTTTCCGTATTTTCCAGAAAAAGTGTTGGGAATGTTTCTTCCCATTGAAACGCAAACTTGAAGCTTTCATTAAGAAAACTCTTATTGGTACGATAGTTTAGCTGTATTAAAAGCAAGTATTATCGTGACATTTCTCACTGGGATTTACTAAAGTGACCACAGTGATTTCAACAACTCGTATACAGTCATATCCCGCTTTTCGGCGCTTCGCTAATACGGCGCTCTTCAATCGTATTCACGTTCATAATTTACGGCGCTTGCCTCGCTCATTCAGCGATTTTCGACGAGACACGCTCGCACACGCTCGCACTCGACAACTGAGAAAGAGAAGCGAAGGCGCCTGCGCCATTTTATTCTCGGTCGTTCAGCACCTGTGTCGTTCAGTCTGTTTACAGAAGTTGGTCGCTCTACGTCTATGTGTGCATCACATGCAATGTTCAAAACTTTCACGAACTTTTTACTTATTACTATATTTGTAGTGTAAAATTTTTGTGTTTATTTATAATGGAAATTAAGTGTAGTGATTAACAAAAAATGCCGTAATTTAGGTTAAATGAAAAGTTACAAATGAATAAACTAAGTGAGCAAGGTAGGTCTTTGGCTGAGATAACCCGTAAGCTATGCCTAGCTTGCCAAACAGTTAGTTCAATTATTAAAGCTAAGAATGAAGCTATATTCGTTTTACTTTCGTATTGTAATTTTAGGCCTAGCTTTATTGCGCACTTTATATATGATAGTGTAAGCACGTTGTTTAGACTTTTAGGCACCCTACATACATTTGCAAGCTAAAAAAAGGCTATGCTTTGCTTTTCGGCGATTTTCGTTTTACAGCGGGAATTTGTCTAGTTGTCTCGTTCCAGTAATACGTCGTCTTCTTTTATAATACCTTAATTTATGTAAGTAGGTCACTGTTTATACGTTTGTATTCTATCCATCTCTTGTCTACATGTAGTATTTGAAAACGACTTTCTGTTTTCGGTCGTCAATTTTATATCTTGTTTAATTGATTAATATTTTCATATTATTGCTTTTTTATATTATTTCCGTCATTGTTTTACTTATTTTCTTTCTCTTCGTTGTGTAAAGTGCTGTATTTTGAGTACCTTCATCATACCAATGCCATCTATCTACTTCATTGTACACATTACTCTTCACGTGATTTCATATGACATTAGTTAATAGATATTGTTTAGTGCTATTAGTTTAATAATTGCTATAATATTGTTAATATATATAGTGTAATATAGTACTTAAATAACATTACATAGTATAGGTTGATTTATCCCACTACAATTATGTCGTCCTATGAGGATTTTGTAGAGGAAGGCAAGAGGAGAGGCAAGTCTGGAATAGAACTCGAACAATATGCTGAAGCTAAATTTGATAAATATGTGGCCCACAGAGAAAGAATAGAAGATCGTGAGTTAGAAAAAGAGAGAATTGCAATCAGGAAAAGAGATCATGATCTTAAAAAAGACAGACGAGATCATGAGTTAGCATTAGAAAAATTGAAAATTGAGGCAAAAGAGAGGAAGGCTGATAAAGAACGTGAATTTCTTAAAATAAAATTAGAAAAGGAACTTGAAATGGCAAGAATACAGGCACAAAGTTCTGAAGCACCAGCTTGCTCATCGAGTCATCATTCTTCATGGCATCTAAAATTTAAATTACCTCATTTTGTAAAAAATAGAGATTGCATCGGTAGTTTTATTCAAAAATTTGAAATGAAGGCTAAGGATATGTATATCTCAAAGGCAAGATGGTGCAATATACTATCTGACCATTTAATAGGTAATACGATGAAAGTTTCATGCAATTGGGTGAATAAAGACGGTTGGAATTTGAGGTTGCTAAATAACACCTTTTGAGAAAATTCAGATTGATAGAAGACGGATTTAGAAATAAATTCCGTGAGGCAGTACCCGAGAAAAACGCAGATGTCGGAGAATTTTTATCCTCTATTAAACTTTACTTCAGTCGGTGGATTGAGTTGGCTAACATTCCTAACACATTTGAGAGTGTATTTGATTTAATGTTAAGACACAAAGTTCTCTCAGCGAGTAGCGCCAAACTTAAATCTTTCTTACAGGAGAGACGGCCACAGACCATTGAGGAATGTGAGTCTTTGGGTCGTCAATATATGACAGCTCACCCTGACAGAGAAGTCATAAGAACTACACCAGATGATACACTACCAGTTTGAGCAGTTTATCAAGACCAGAGACTTGGAGAATACCGTCAGCGCTCTAAGAGTGCAGAGGGTAGATATAGGAATGACTTCAGATCTTCCTATCGAGGAAGGTACAACCTTCCTCGACAACGATCACCTTCGCGGTTTGAAAGAGGCAGGTTTTCAGAATTCTCCAACAGAGGTCGTGGATATCACAATGGTAGATGTAGCGATTGTGACGTATAATGGAAAAAGAGCCTACGGTAATCTGACCAACTTTGCAACCTCGCAGCGCTCTTTTCATTTGCTAGATAAACACCGCACTTTTCTGCTTGTGTTTACTTATACCAGCTTACTCTTTCGTTCCCGCCTCTTTTCTTTAACACGTGAAAACGCAGTGTTTGCAAATTTTCGAAACCTTCCCTTCAAAACAGGTAGCGAATCAGCTTTTGTTTACCTCGTTTTCCCATGCCAGTATCTGTCAGGCATACGATCTCAGACAGAAAACACGTGAAACAGACGTAACGGCCTTTTGAAGTCTCCGGAAAGGGGAGTTAACGCTTTGATGTCGTATACGCAGAAAATTCTTCGAGAACCCGTTAGACGTAAAAATTCTTCTGATGTCCGTTAGCAACGCCCGATAGAGCCAACCTGTAAGCCTTTCATTTGGGAAACGCATTTGCTGTTCCCCGTTAGACATAGTAACGCGAAAAGTAACATCATCGATAAGCATATATAAGCTGTGTTTTCTTAAAACTCGCTATCAGCGTCACTCGAATTTTTGGATAGTCTAAGCACGCAGTTCTAGAACCATTTTGCTCAATGTGTTATTAGCAATTCGTGGGGATTTTTCATTTTGTTTTCTGGTAATAGAAATTAGTGCTTACGTGTTTAAAAGTGTTAGCTTTTACCAATTAAAAGTGTTAGCTTTTACCATTATAATTTACTTTTATTTTCTAGCTGTTAAAATTAGTGAAATAAAATAACGCGTAGCTATTTCACACCAGATGTTCAGTTATAATGTTAATTTTCACCACACGCTTTCTCACCCAAGAAGAGACGGTTTTAGCTGACTGGTTTACATGCTAGGCGCAACTGATAGTGACAGAAAAGAATTCACGCTTTATTTCATTGTGCGTATTTATTATAAGTGCCTATTGTTTAATATCATACGACTAATCTATCAGACGCCGACCAAATTAATAGCTACTTAACGACCGGCGATAGTTTGTGATAATTGACATTGTACGCTAATCGTTAGCCGTGAGCAGGGGGGAGAGTCGCATAACTCAATCCAACCTACACTCGCTAAGCGACGCGCGATAGGGTAGGCTAAAGAAAACACCTGTGCCGTTTAACTTTAATCAGGACTGACGGAGTGGATAAGAGATCGCCTTGTCCCCGTTTGTGTGCATATATACATAGCTAAATAGAACAGTAGCATTTTCCCATAAATGTTTTTCTTATATTCCTAGCAGACTTGATCAAGAGCGTCCAGCGGTCTTTTCTTTTGCTTGTTGTTTGGTTTGTGAAATTTTACTATGTTAGTTACCTGTGCCTCACATCGGTTTGAGCGGTACCGATCTTCATTATAAGCGTGTACTCGCCAAAGATACATGAGAACAGTTCTGACACTAAAAGTAATTTAACTGGACTTACCAAACCCAGCAATATTTTTCAGTTTTATCAGCCACTGGGGTGTACAAAAATAACATTTATTCCCGACTTCTGACAGATATATTCAAGCATAGCATCCAGAAATTTACGCTGTTCAGAATCGGCGCTCTACTGGCCTCTCTTCCAGTCACCACTGTCTTCGGAGGTATAACCCCCTTTGCACGGTAGAAAGTTATCAAACCTCGGGGCAGTACGCACACGCCATAGTAGGCCTGGTGTACCCTGTTTCGAGTCTAGGATGCTCCCTGGGGTTGAAAGAAAGCCCAAAACACACCCCCCCCAATCGTCTGTTACCGTGTGAATGCACGGCGGGTTGCGGCCCCATCGTCTGGTGTCACGATGGGATGGCACGGACCATGTGCAGAAGGGCGGCGGTGGCTGCGCCACTGCCCCGCCAGGCTGTCTGCATAAAGGGTAAAAGAGTCTAATCACTAGCACCCTGGGGTTCCCAACCAACCAACCAACCAACCAACATAGTCAACCGATAGGATTATTATCATTTATCAGTGTAACATTTTGGCAACCATACGTATTCCAATACTAGAATCATTTTCCTCTTTAAATTGTGAACCACAAGAGCACTTTCCTATATCGACTATTCACAGTAACATTTGTTAGCTAGAAAAAAACTACCAGATTTGGCGTTCCCTTCAAAAGTTGTTATTAGAGGACGAACTTGGGCCAATGTAAGAAGTGAACTGGATAGTTGTACGCCAAGGGATATCTCCTATGAGGTAAGAGTGAGAGAGTGGCCACTGTTTGCAAGAGAGAGTGAATATTTTTCTTTGTTACAGAGATTTTACCAACTCTGGATTTGCCTAATTGTTTACTTTACTGTACTTATAGAGACATAATTTATTTACTTTACTGTCTGCTCTGTATCATAGTGCCTACCTTCGACCTTTGGGTTACTAACTTTGGGTACTTTTCTCCATAGGGGGAAGGCGCATCTATTTTTGTTATTTCATATGTATGTAAATCTGATTTGTTTGATCTTTCTTTAGATAATTGGTGTTGTCAAGGTTAATGATAATAAACAACAAAGAAACTTAACTTTGTGTGTTGGTCAGACCCATTCCCGATTAACCGTAGTTGTTCACGTTTGTATGTCTTGTTGTCACAAAGCTGCGTGTGTGTGTAGTTAAACTTATATTTATATGTATGAGGCGTGCAAGGTTGTCTTGTACTAAATTACAGTCGTATAGATAGGCTGGAATAGAGAAACTTACTTATTCCAGAGACACATCATTTTCCTTAAGCTACCACCCGTAAAATCTATTTCTCACAACTTTCTCACGTACCTATCCACTCTACTCAGACGGGCCAAAAATAACTCAATACCTATCTATACGACAGTGATGATATCCATCACAGCGGGTACATGGGATCATCCAGGGATAGATCTCAATGGAGTGGTAGGTTTGGTAATTACCATAATATTCAACCTGATAGTAAACAAGAAAATAAAAAGACTGTCGGTACCCAAATTGGAAAACGACATACACGCAAATCAAAACATCTTGCCAATGTTTGTACAAAACCAGACGATAATAATTACGACACTGACCATGCGAATGCTTGTGTCATTAAGGCAAATAATAATGATGATGCGCAGTATGCAAAACGTTGTATGAACCGGACGCACACACCAAATTGTTATGTGGGCATACGTTACCAGCTATATCTTCAAGTGAGAACGTGGGCCGTCTCACAGTACATAAAGGCTTCCTGCATAACAGACCGTGTTCCAATGGGGTTTGAGAGCGCTACAATGGCTCACTTAAAATGATGTTAGGCAAAGTTACGGAGTCACATCCTCAAGATTCGGATAAGCTATTAACAGCAGTATTATTTGCTTATCGAGATATACCACATGAAAGTAAGGTTTCTCACCTTTTGAGCTCGTATATGGAGCTAATCTACGAGAACAAATGTACATTTTGAAAGACTTATTATTAGGCTCCAAAACAAATGAAGAAACTCGCAGTAGTTACGAGTTTGTTATTGATCTTCGACAGCGCTTGTCAGATGCTTGTAAATCTTCTTCTTCTTTGATCCATAACCGCCAACCGCCAAAGCAGTCAGCGGTAATCATGTCTGGAGGCGTCTTGTAGGGCAGCAACAAATTGATTTCACTTTGCTCCGTCGGCGGCCATCCTTCGTACAGTGCCCCAACTGTGGTTCATTCTTTGCATCTCAGCTTCCACAGTTCTCCGCCAAGTTGTTTTTGATCGGCCACTCTTTCGCTTTCCCTCGGGGGTCCATAGCATAGCTGTTCTTGTGATGGTATCAGGGTCCCTTCTGAGGACGTGGCCAATTCAACTCAAGCGTCTGCCAGCTATGATGGTGTGCATGTCCTCCTGGTTACTCCGAATAAGCAGTATTTGGTTGCTGATGGTGTTTGCCCAAAAGATTCTGAGATTCGCTTGTAAATGGGCATTAGAAATGATTCACTATTCCACTCAGAAATTGAGATTGTTACGCACTAATCTCGTAAGTTTTGAAAATTTACACCTGGCGACGAAGTTTTATTACTTCCCCCTACCAAAGAAAATAAGCTCTTGATTTCTTGGCGAGGACCATATAAAGAAGATCACATATGTCGACTATTCCATCAATATCAAGGACAAAAATAAAACATATCACATCAATATGTTAAAAAACATATACACACAGTCCTCATGAATTGCAAGACATCCTTGACAATTTAATAGATCAGACAGCAATTCTGTCCTCTGCTGTGGTCCATTCAGAGGACAATGTATCTTCAATTTCTTTTAAATTTTATATAACTTCATTGAAATCTGTCGAATTCTGGCGAAATGTTTATATTTCCGATTCGCTTGATTCTTTTCAACAAGAACAGGTTAAGGACATTACTCGCTCTTTTGATGATATTTTTACAGAATTACCGGGACACACTAATTTGATCACATGAGATAATCCTCACTGATGATACACCTATTAAATTACGTCCTTACCCAATACAAATACATTTTTAAGGGCATGTTCAAAAAGAAAGTGAACAAATGATAGACATTGACATCATATCTGCTTCATCCTCACCTTATGTTTTTCCCATGGCTTTAATAAAGAAACCAGACTCATCTTTAAGAATTTGCATAGATTTTAGAAAATTGAATAACGTATCGGTAACAGACGCTGAACCCATACCTATTCTGGAAGACATGTTGCCTAAGCTATCGCAGGCATCATTTTTCAGTAAATTAGATCTTTCAAATGGTTACTGGCAAATCCCTTTGGCAGAAGAGGTCAAGCCATTGACAGCATTTTCAATATCCCTTGGATAATTCCAATGGAATTTCAAGTGTTTTGGTCTGGTCAACGCACCAGCAACATTCGTTTGCATGATGCGCCTTTTAGTAGGCAACAGACAAGACATAATTGCGTACATCGACATTCCACTTGTCATGGAACAAACATGTTCAAGACTTAAAATTCTTACTTCTTTTGTTACGATCGCACAGACTAAAAGTACGTCCATCTACAATGCAAATTGGTTACCGAGACATATCTTTCTTAGGTCACCGCATCAGTCAGAACAAATTATATCCAACGTATTTTAGACATCAAAATCCCAATTACGAAGAAACAAGTTAGAAGTTTATTAGGTTTGATCAACTATTACCATAAATTCATACCTAAGTTTGCTTCCCTATCAGCACCTTTGTCTGCCTTGACATGCAAGGGTGCACCATTAAAAATCAGATGGTCTGATGAAGCCAATCGCCCATTAAGTTCCATAAAACTCGTCCTTTTCAATCCATCCAATTTTAACTATACCTGCCGGTAAGAAAGTTTTTGCACTCCGAACAGATGCGTCGGCTGTCGGCATTGGAGGCTGTTTGGTGCAGATATGGGATAACAAACTACATCCGTGCATTTATGTCAGCCGAAAACGTTTACCTACTGAACGTCGTTATGCAGCGGGAGAGTGAGAGTTGCTGTCCATTGTATGGTCTGTTTCCAAATTATCGAAATACCTGCTTGGATCAAAATTTAACTTGCAGACTGACCACAAGCCACTTACAGCTCTTACGACCAGGTCCTTTAATAAGGCAAGACTACACCGGTGGATTTTGCTATTACTGGAGTACCACTTCACCATCCAACCAATTAGTGGTTCTGAAAATTATTTGGCAGATATTGTTACGGTGTTATTTTAAATGACGGCGTCTGCTGGGGTTTAGTAGTGCGCAACGTTTAGGGGTCAATAACATTAATAGAATATGTCGATATTTTACGGTATACTGAACGCGAAATATATGCTAAGGTTATGACGTATTCGCGTTGGGAAGGTCACGCTTGGTGACTTGGTTACATGACCCTTTTTACGCTATCCGTCAAGCAGAGAAGTCGTGTCTTGTATGTCTTCCAAGGAGAGGCTTAGTATATGGCCGATATATGAATTCAATATAGAACTCAGGGTCAGTTCGGATATTAATCTAAAGTATGAGATTATTAAGTAAATTAAATGATGGAAGGAGAATCATATTATGATTCAATTTGTAGCTGTCAAGAACTCATGCGCTCATTTCTGGCTGTTGACTACAGCAGCGCATGTACATAGCCATGATGTTCATCTGACATATTGTTTTTGACACGGACGGATACTTACTTGTATTACTTGGAATTTATTGTTATGCTGAACCGTACATGAAGTTTGTGAATGTCTTATATCGTTTATATGAATGTCAATACATGTGGACTCAGAACAGAAGGCTTGATATCTTACTTACGTTTCGGGTTTGGTTCCACAGCTGTTAATGTTTACGTTTTTTTCTCAGCACGATAACTCTCCCACAGGAGAAATCAACTAATGTACAATATGCAAATCAGAACGTCGAAGGGATGTTCTTACGGTCAGAGCTAACTATCAATAACAAACATTAACCACGTCAAGAGAATGACTTTAATATTCAATAAATAATATAAAATGAAGGAACCGCAACACCCGTCACAACTGGTGGCCGGTAGTGGTCTTGAAACTTTTCAAAAGAGCGAACCTCAAAAATAGAACATTTTTCCTTTCGAGCCGAAATGGACATTATTATGCGAAACACCGGTGACGTCATGCCCGTTACAACAGTATGAACGTTTGCAAAAGCTAGCAACAATCAATGCCCTTCAAAAAAATGTTTGCAGCTCTCAGACAACGGAGTAAACGAATTGCTAACGTCGTCATTATTTCAAACAAGCTTACGAGTCTGTTGGCGAAGCAGATAATGTACTGGATTACTGCCAAAAAAAGATAAGTAACTGATTTTAAACGTTACAATATTTCGTCCTTTTTGTCCGACCACGCCATGTTCTTTTTTTTTTTTTAGCCATGTTAAATATTGTTTCTGTCTTTTTACATGTAGTGGGAGGTAGGTTGGGAATCGGAATTGAACTTATGGCTTTTCGAACGTCAAGCTCAATTCCGATCGTTCCTTAGGGCCGTGAATTAATCGCATTTCGCGAAGAACGCGTCGAAGACATTACCGGTGATTGTTTCGTTCGGACCTGCATTAATTCACCTTGTATGTTAGGTGTCTAGTTCTGTGAAATAACCGTTGTATTTTACCGTATTCAGTTTGATTTTTTTTCAGTTACAGTCATATGTTCGTAATCTATCCTGTTTATTCTAATCTGGATATCTTTAATTTTATTTAAATGTATTGTATGATCGTCAAATGAGTCCTGTGACGTCATTATTCGTAGTGCCAAATATGTTCTTTTACTTCAGTTAACCTTCACCCTTCTATATTTCCGGTTAGTAGACTTGGTTTTATAATATCACTTATTTTTGTGAAAATGTCACTTTTGTATTGTGCTACTGTACTGTAAAGCCTTGGTTAATCATTTGTATTGTCTTCATTAATGTTATGTAATAATAATATTTCTATGAATTGATTGTAATAATATATTTAATTAATTTAATTAATTTTTGGGAACTTTGATGATGAATCATGAACATTGCAACAATTTGCAGTGGTGGTTCCAGAAACTAGCAAAGCACTTTATACATGATGAGTAAGGCATAATATCAAAACTTTATAAGTGCAAGTAAAATTTTATATTAAAATAATTTATTGAATTATTTTTTGGTATTCACACCATGGATAGGTGTTGAATTAAAAAACTATATATATAACATAGTAATTGGTACATTTTCATAGTACTATATTGTTGACTTCTCACATTTCTTTAATTAAATAAAATAGTTCATGGAGGAATAATGCCCATAATTATTTAATAATTATATTAGGTGCAGAATATAAACACAGCATCTGATATAAATAAATATTATAATTATTTATGATATATATTATTGATTACATATAATTTTATTATAAAAAAATATTGAATAGTTGTTGAACTTACAACTATTATTAAGAGGATATTACAATTTGGTATACTGAGTATTCATACTTGAGCTGTTACAAATAAGTACATAGATTCTATTGTTGACTATTATAGATCTGTAATTTCTTACAATATTAACGTCAAGATGCTTGCGTTAGACCATTTTGTTAAAATTGGAAAAGATTATGGTTACAAATCACAGGAACTTCGTCAGTTTGCAGAAGCAGAACTTGAAAAACATAAAGCAGAATATAAACGAGACGAAGAAGAACGTGAGAGAAAAGAAGCAGACCGTGAACTGAAAGAAATAGAAAAAGAAAATAGACAAAGAGAAATTGCTAGACTGGAAAGGGAGGAACGTCGACAAGAAGAAGAAAAACGTCGACAAGAAGAAGAAAAAAAAAAGGAGAGAGAATTGGAAATGGCCCGTCTTCAGAATGAAACAGCAAGATTTCAGGCACAAAGTGCTGCTGCAACCCAGAATGATAACGCACAAAATGGATCGTCATCCAACCAGAACAAACATTTTTACAACTTTAAATTACCCCTATTTAAATTAAATTTTGATGATTTATCATCATTTTTATCAAGATTTGAACAGACATGCAAATCAAATCACTTGCCTAAGGATACATGGGTACTTAAGTTAAATGAATTTTTAGATGGGGAACCATTGACGGCATCTCTGAATGCTGACCCAACAATAGCTAATAATTATGATGCTATTAAAACCTTACTTTTACGAAGGTTTCATTTGGACGAAGAAAATTGTAGGTTAAAATTTAAAAATATCTTACCTGACTCTCCTAAACACTTTGCAGGGTTTATTGCGAACATTCGCAATACATTTAATAGATGGCTTGAACTGGCAGATGTCAACAAATCATATGACAAATTAGTTGATTTGTTGCTACGGGATAAGGTATTATCCTCTGTCAGCCCACCATTCTTCGCATATTTGCAAGAACGAAAGCCAGATACCATTGACGAGTTAGAAAAAATTTCATTGAACTATTGCAATGCGCATCCGAATGCGAACATTTCTAACTCTTTGATAAGGGAACCTCTACCTGTGGCTTCCAATATGGCATACTATAACAATAACAAACCAAGAGCTCACAGTGTAGACAGAAGTAGGTTCAATGGAAATTACAATGTTAATTTTCACAAAGGACATAATAATAATAATTTCCACAATAAAAATGATTTGAACAGAGGTAGATCAAGGAATAGGAATTATTCACCTCAGTCAAGCTACAACAACAGTCAACATAACACTAATTATAAATAGACCAAATAACCACAATAATAACAGCAATTGGAATGGTAATAATAATAGCTCGAGACATCGAGATAACAGTTACAATAGGGGACAACGAGATAATTCTAACGATTATTCTCGTAATCGGTCTCAGTCACGTAGACCATCACAATTTGATCACAATGCAGGGGCGGCACTCACGGATGGTACGACCCCTAGTGTTTCTGATAATAATAATCAGTCACAATCTTCGTCTGCATGGTGTGCTGTTAACTTTAATGTGGCAAATAGTTGCCAAGATTGTAATGCTATTTTTCAGAAGGCCAAAGAAACTGTGCTGAATTGTGGACACCTTTATACAGCAGTTGGTCTTTCGGCGAACGACGGCACAGGCACCCTGATGTTCAATAGAGGATTGGTAAACGGTACTGTGGTCTCAGTTTTAAGGGATACGGGATCAACCATTATCGGAGTCCGACAGTCCCTCGTTCACCCCAGTTATGCTACCGGGGAACACATCAGATGTATGACCTTCGGGGGTACTATTGAGTACTACCCCACTGCCATAGTATATGTTAACACACCATTTTTTTAAGGTAATGTCAAGGTGTGCATGTTACAGAATCCATCAGCTGATCTTACCGTAGGACGCATCCACGGAAGTAAGGATTGCACTCTTAAAGAGATTAATGAATGGGAGATAACAAATTTGCAATCTGTTAGCAACGCTAACGCTGTTGTTGCAATGGCTACACTTCGTGCCAACAAAATGAATACATGTGGCACAGCAGTTTCCAACTTCACTCTGAGTACTGTCCCGGAAACTGATGAGGATGATAGATCTATTGTACAACATACTAAGGATACAACTGATCTAAAGAAAACTTTTGATGTTGTCGACATTAAAAATGAGAGTACTAAGCAGTATAATAAGTTGAAAAATAATGTTAAGGTTAGAAGGAACTTGAATAAGAAGGTTGAGACAAATAAGTCTAACGGCAAAGGTTTTACTTTGCCCAACCAAGACATGTCTACGACATGTAGGAAACCTACTACCTTTAGTAATGATAGGTATCACCATAAGTACAGTCAAGATGATACGTCATCCATTAAAAATACTTTGTCTATGTTGAGGGGGAAAGTTAATTCTTTGACAAAGAACACATTTCATCATTGTGCACAATTTCGTGACAATGATACTGCTTATATTGGGAAAAGTGCGTATTCTCGCACAGTGTTAGTGCGAAATCTGCCGCAGGATACTACCTGGCAGGCACTTGGAAATTTCTTTAATTTTACAGCAAACGTTAAGTTTGTTCGTCTTCTACCATCTGTCGATGGTCAGAATAGTCAGGCTTTGGTTACATTTCGTAAAAATCGTGACGCTCGTTTGGTTATCGAGCATGATAATGGTGTTTTATTTTCATCACCATTCCCTAAAGTTAAAACTAGTACCTGATTCTGCGTCACGCAGATAACAGGTTACATTAACACTGTTCGTCACATCTTTGATGACTCAGCATAGTCAGTCATCATCATTTTTTTTTTTTCTTTCCTATTAATCTATTCAGGCGTATATTAGTGAAGGTAGACTCTTCTATTATGTGACACTTGTGTTGTCTTATCTACGATAACACTTTGTATTTCTGTCTTTATTTGTTTTACCATGCCTACAATAGACAGCAACGTGATTGACTGTTCTAACTATGCTCAGCCCCATACATCATAGGTTTATTTGTCATCCATCACGGCTGTTTTGTCATCTTTATTAAAGAAGAACATGCCGTTAAGGATAAATTGGACAGACGAATGTGACAGAACTTTTCGCAGTATATTAAGAATTTTTTAATGCCCACCAGTATTAAGATTACCAGATACTTCTAAAAAGTTTGTTCTACGTACAGATGCGAGTAATTACGGACTCGGGGCTTGTCTACTCCAATATCATGATGACATCCTTCATCCTGTATTGTATATCTCACGCAAGCTGAAACCTCCGGAGACTAAATATTCGACTGTGGACAGAGAATTGCTCGCCGTGATATGGGCAATTACTAAGTTGGAAAAGTTTTTGCTTGGATCACCATTTCTGATCCAGACAGATCAGAAATCTGTGGCAGCATTACGTCGTTCAAACCTGTCGTAGATTTTCGATAGGAGAATTAAGACTAGGTTTGGTCCCTTCTGAATAGGTTTGAATAGGTGATAGACTCAGTGAGAGTTAGTGAAAGGTAATAGAATTTCCACACACGTGAGATGATAGATTTTGATATAGTGGCTGTCTCTGAAAGCGAAAAGAATTCTTCTCTCTCTCACCTATCTTCTACAACAGTTGTTACAGCGTCAGTCAGACTACACCAATATACATATTACGTATATTTCTATCACTCACAGGCACGCACATACACGTGACGACAGGTAAACACACAGACGTGGGAAAACTATAACAATGATATATATATTATCTAGAACGAGCTGACCAAACACTACTATTAAGTTCAAGAGCGATTTTAATATCAGGAAAAAATCGGCTCACAACATCAAAGAAAGTACATCAAGGAAAATACTTATACACATAGTCATAAAAAATTCAAGGAAATGTTGCAAGGATGATAGCCCCGTTATAGTGTTAACTCTAGGTTTAGCCCAGCCCCGTTAAGAGAACAGATGATGGCGCCAGAGTCACAGATACATAGGGTTTGAGTCTAAGAGTTTTCTTTGTTTTATCTCGTAATTATATGCACAGAGTTTGAAAAAAAAAATCTGATTTAACCTAAGACAAAAAAAAAAAAAACACAAGAACTCTAGCCTCAGCAACAAATTATGCAGATTGAAAAAAAAAAATTAGGACAGCAACAGGGTGTCAAAGATATAATAGTGAAAATATCACTCAAACCAGCGTACACTCATTCATTCCGCCATGGCCTCTCATACATGTACTCACGACTTTGCTCGCTGCCTCTTGGAACACACTGATTTTAGATCTTCACACAGACTCAAAAAATGCAGTCTTCTGCCAAGAAGTCCCCAGTTCCAAAAGACGTATTTAACTTGGAGTCTCCGGGAACGACTACTTGGGTGTGCAAATTTGTTCAAATGTCTGATTAAGTCACCTAAAATTATTCCAGGCGCGGGAGTTAGCAGAGCACAGTGTCAATAGCGTAGGTTTCTAGAAATGATGAATGTCAGGTCGGTGCCTTCCCTCAGTATAGGATTCACTTTAGTCACACCACAGATTTGTCCACAAATATATATATATATAGTCGGGAAATGTTAGTTAATACTTGAAGTATTTCGCGCCACCAGGCAGAAAGATTACGTAGAGTTTTCTAGAAGAAATTAAGATCTGGCTCCAAGGTCCAGTATTTATCATTACAGTCTTTGAAAACCCGTTATTGGGATATAGTATTTCTGGCTAACTCGGGTTGCATATGCACTGTTAGACCAGTGGTACTTAAGAAACCCACGTGGTTCAAAATAAGGACTGTCTATTTCTTCACAAGTATGGAAACTACTACTAGGTGCTGGTAAAGTTGGGGTCACCCCAAAACTTTCACTGTGTGGAGGAAAAATAACACATATAATATAATAAACAGAATCTGTACTGGTTATAACTTACATTTAAACTTGCAAGCAGAGAGCTTTGCTTATCATTTAAACTTCCCGTGACGTAAGTTATATTTAAAAATCAGCAATTCTCATGAATTAGGAACACGTGCGTATTCCGTCACCATTCATGAGGCTCGATTCTAGAGTTTATACGTTAGTTTAGAAAAATACACTCGACTGAGTATTAGCGGTTAAATTAAATTCATAAATAGCTACAATTGCCGTTATAAGCTAGAAATTTTAATTTTATTCTGCTTTCCACTGAATGCTTCCCTAGAAAATATAATAGCCTACCACTTTATTTCTCTTCTGCGCTAAAGAAATAGATTAAAATGAATTAAGCGATTAAACACTTTAACACTCACAAAATCTATATATCTATCATATTAATTACCTCAACCACAGAATTACAGGTAGTCGCACAACTTAAGAATAAAAATGCTGAAAATATTTCTGGAAGTCTAGAAGTTCGACAAATTGCCGAAACAAACTGAGATCTTCGCTAACAGCTATTCTGTTTACGAGCAACCTATCTACTGTGAGTCTATGAGCGAGAATGAAATTAAAGTTTCAAACTTGGCCAATATCTTTAAAATCGGACACAGGATCCTAATCTTATTTCGCCAAGCGAAATAGTCTCCCCTGTCCGTATAACACCTTCGTCCGCTTATCGCGTGACGTAACAGCCATCAGTGGCCGAGGGCTTGCATGAGTTGCAAATCTCAGACCACCGTCTGCAGTGCGGAGTGGATTTTCACGCTAAGCCGGGTTTTTCCTGACGAAAAACCTCATGCGTTTACTGAAATGCAGACTCTCTGTCTACTTTCCATGTCCCTCGGGTGAATTTTCACGCCCCAGGCCAGAGACCCTCAGACGAATGTCTAGCGAATGCTGTAAATTCACGCCTATCATCCGACCAGCGCGACTGACATGTACGCAATACCACCCAGGTGCGATTCTCAGTTTTAGAGAAAGGAAAACAGGTAAAGTTTGCGAATTATATGAAAATAATATTCGCAAAACGAATGGATGAAAAAATATACAGGAAAAAGGAAATACAGAGATAATAAAAGAGAGAATTCGGGTGAAAGAATAGGAAGAAGATGTAGGAAATTAAATGAATATAAACCCTACGTGACAGAGCCTCCCCCCTTTAAGATATGGAAGCACTCCATGTCTACGTTATGGAGTTTAATTTCCTATAACCGTAGCTTCGGGGTGTCTGTCTTCTTCCCTCTCCTCTTCCCCCTCCATCTCTGTCCAATTCCTACTCAAGTCCACTCCTCAAAGTTTCCTTCCCCTGGAATGTCTCATATGCGCGCTTGAAAGAGCGTCGCCGCTTCTGACATTTTTGAAAGATTTCCTGTGATAGCGGTGGAATATCCCTGCCACTATCGTCATCTTCGTCAGTTTTGGCGATCGTCAGGAGATGGTCGGAGGTTGGCACTGGTTTTTCCAAGTATCTCTTTAAGAGATTTAAATGGAAAACCTTCTCCTTTCCTTCAATAGAGATCTGGTAGTTAGCCTTAGAAATCTTTTTCAGGACGGTAAACGGCCCTTGCCATCCGATCTTCAGTTGGTTGTTCTCGGTAGGGAGCAACACCAAAACTTTCTCTCCTGCTTCCAGTTCTCTCTCTTCCGCGACTTTCCTGTATCGGTTAGCGTGCTTGGTGCGTGCTCGCTTAAAGTTAGTCGTTGCTAGGTCCCACCCTAGTTTCAACCGTTCCTTTAAAACCGACACATATTTACTGGCTGAGACAACTGTCTCATCAGCCTTCTCGTCTGTCAGAGACTGAAGTAAGGCTTCAAGCGGGCCCTTAATGGGTCTGCCGAATAAGAGTGTAGCTGGCGGAAATCCTGTGGAAGTATGAGGAGATTCTCTGTAGCCAAATAATGCTGCAGGAATACAGAGATCCCAATCTTCAGGTTTCACTTGTGCCAGCTTACTTAGCATCATGGTGAGGTTTCCATTAGCACGTTCCACGAGCCCATTTCCGGCCGGAGTATATGGCTTAGTGTGGATGTGCTGGGTCCTCAAGATCTTAACGATCTCATCCATCAACAGGTTTCGGTATGGAGATCCATTATCCGTCAACACTTGCTGAGGGAATCCCAACCGAGTGAAAATCTGCACGAGGGCTTCTGCGACATGCTTGGCATCTGCGCATGTTAGCGGGATAGCTTCTGCCCATAAAGTGCATGTATCGACTAAGGTCAGGATGAACCTGTTCCTTCTTTTAGTCCTTTCGAAAGGCCCTAAAATGTCGATCACAACCCGTTCGAATGGTGTTCCCATTATTGGCATTTCACCCATGTGGACTGGGGGTGTCCGTTGCTTGGGTGGTACACGTTGGCACTGGGCACAGGATTTGACGTACCTGATAATATCAGTATTTACTCCTGGCCACCAATAATGAGTGGTTATACGTTGGTTTGTGGCGTTCTGTCCCATATGTCCGCTAAAGGGAAGAGAGTGCCCCATTTCTAGGATTTGGCTTCTGTACTGTTTCGGTACTAGGAGCTGGTTGTAACCTTGGTCAGGCTTGCCCGTTCTCCGATAAAGTACGCCATCCTCAGAAAAAATGTCCCCGTGCTGTTTGGGTTCCTTCGCCATGGGCAGTTTCCTAAAGCAGGGTGCCAAAGTAGGATCCTTTTGTTGCGCTTCTTTAAGTTCCATAGGTAACAAATTAGGCGCAGGCTCCCGTTCCTTCTTGGTTTGCCCTCTTGTAGTTACTGCTGCCACAATCGGCTCTTCCGGTTTCCCAATACACACGTATCTCCCGCCAAGTATGACTGGGTAGATGGGATCATCCATAACAGCTGCTTTGATCACACCTCTGACAAAGTCAGAGTGTATCTCCACCAATGCGATGGGAAGCGCTGTAGGTGCATCACTCTTACGAACTCCACAAAGTTTGACGGTCTCTCCTGTCTCTTGACCGGGTTTAACCAGCTTTCTGGCAACAATGCAATCATAAGAAAGCCCCGTGTCAAATAAGCAAGAAGTTTGAGAACCGTTCAAAGTAACAGTACCTCGCGTTGAGGGTCTATCCCCAACAGGTTGGGAATCACTGTCAATAATTCCGCCTTGCGAGACTGTCAATAAGCATCCGATGCGTTTCGGCTCGGTGTGCTCGGTCTGATCATATGTCCCGTGCTCAGGGGTTCTCCCTTTGCCACCTTGTCCTTTCTGGCTACGCTGCCATGTAGGGCGGTCGGGTTGATCAGACTGTTTGGGGTGGTTGGGGTACTTGTTCTTGTAGAACTTGGATTTTTCAGGAGGGGGGTTTTGAGGTCCAGTTTCTCTGTGGTTGTTTTGGTTAGAAGCCTGAGAAGATTGCTCTAGGTTATGTTTTCGAAAATGCTCCTCTGTCGGTTTCCGCTTTGTGGCCGGTAGTTCAGCCAGCGCATTGTGATAACGCTCAGACTTTTCCAAAATGTCTTCAAGTTTTTCTGCCCCCTGCTCAGCGAGAAATCTCCGGGTATCAGCAGACAAAGTGTTCTTTATTTGTTCAGTTAGAACAAGTTCCTCAAGACCTTCATAGGTAGAGGGGAGCTGCGAAAGCTCAAGGCACTTTGTTAGATATCCCTTAAGACGAGATGAGAACTGGTGAAAAGTTTCAGAATTCTCTTTCCGGCTGTTGCGAAACAGTTGCAAAAACTTGCGAGCGTTCATTTCAAAGCGCTCCAGTAACGCTTTCTTCAACACATCGTAGTCGTCTTGTTGGCTACTTTCCAGCTTAGAATAAACATCATAAGCAGAACCTTTTAGGGCCTGGGAAAGTTTCATATTCCAACGCGACCTCTCTAACCCGTACAGAGTTGCAATTTTCTCAAATTTTTCTAACCATGTGTCAATCTTCTCATTTGGACAAGGAAAAGATTCAAGAGTGAAAGACATAGCATTTAGTTGAAGAGATTGAGTGTTAGCAGGGTCAGTTAAGGAAGAATGAGGAGAAGACTCTCCATTGCTAGAGGTAGAGGCAGCCCACGCCTTTGGAACTCCAGAGTTTTAAGAGCTAACTCATGCTGTCTCTCTTCTCTCTCTCTGCTGTCTTCTCATGCTGTCCTCTCTGTCTGTCCTCTCTCTTTCCTCATGCTGTCTCTCCTCTCTCGTTCGTTCGCCCTGCGAATTTCCATTTCTTCATCCATCTTCTTCTGCTGTAAAGCTTCAGCTGCTTTCCTCTCCGCATCATATCTCTCTCAAGTTCGTCTCTGACAAAAGCTTTCGCTTCCTCTCCTTCCAGTCCCTCCTCTCTCGCTTCGTCCCTGAGAAGTTGTCTAAGCTTTGCCCTCTCGGCCATATTATGTCAGTGACTGAGACTGTTGGAGAAAGAAAATAGGAAAAAGAATAACCTGGTTCCTACCACTTACGAGAAAAAAAATTACCAAAAAAAATCAAAAGATGATATATTTAACCCTGGGATACCTCCTCCAAAATAAAATCTAACTATCGCTGCTATTATCGGCAATAAAGCACTCAATGCAAAACACGACTACGCCAAATAAATGGTAGTTAAGATTACAACTGAAAAATAAGTTGCTACAGTGGAAAAGCAAAATAATTATTGCAAAAATTAAAGAGAAAAATAATCCCTTAATTATAAAGTCCACTATCACGTTCACCCCTGAAGACAGTTAGGGTAAGGGAGGCAATTAATCTGGACAAATAGTCCGAAACGCACTCCTTAGCTTTTGCTCAAACACCTACTTCTTCAAAACCCAGTGAATGTTATACACTCACTACTTTACCAGCGTTTAGTATTAAATCAGCAGTTAACATATATCCCGACAAAATCAACCTGTAACCAAAATGTATATTATTCAAAGATGCTGTGGAAAAAAAAACTTATTAGTTTGTGTGGTCAGCACGCCCGTAAACAGATCGCTAGTCTAGGGGGTAATATTTTTTTTTAAAAGATACACAGTCACAAGACATCACACTCTTACTCTATATCAGAATACAGAATCTTAAGTTCAAAATCCAGATAGACGAGTCCACATTTGTCGTACTCGTCTTCCTATTCTAAGTTCAAAAATCCTACGGACGAGAACCCATTTGTCGTATCGCCTTAGGATTAAAATCCTACGGACGAGAACCCATTTGTCGTAGATTTTCGATAGGAGAATTAAGACTAGGTTTGGTCCCTTCTGAATAGGTTTGAATAGGTGATAGACTCAGTGAGAGTTAGTGAAAGGTAATAGAATTTCCACACACGTGAGATGATAGATTTTGATATAGTGGCTGTCTCTGAAAGCGAAAAGAATTCTTCTCTCTCTCTCACCTATCTTCTACAACAGTTGTTACAGCGTCAGACAGACTACACCAATATACATATTACGTATATTTCTATCACTCACAGGCACGCACATACACGTGACGACAGGTAAACACACAGACGTGGGAAAACTATAACAATGATATATATATTATCTAGAACGAGCTGACCAAACACTATTATTAAGTTCAAGAGCGATTTTAATATCAGGAAAAAATCGGCTCACAACATCAAAGAAAGTACATCAAGGAAAATACATATACACATAGTCAAAAAATTCAAGGAAAATGTTGCAAGGATGATAGCCCCGTTATAGTGTTAACTCTAGGTTTAGCCCGGCCCCGTTAAGAGAACAGATGATGGCGCCCGAGTCACAGATACATAGGGTTTGAGTCTAAGAGTTTTCTTTGTTTTATCTCGTAATTATATGCACAGAGTTTGAAAAAAAAAAATCTGATTTAACCTAAGACAAAAACACAAGAACTCTAGCCTTAGCAACAAATTATGCAGATTGAAAAAAAAAAATAGGACAGCAACAGGGTGTCAAAGATATAATAGTGAAAATATCACTCAAACCAGCGTACACTCATTCATTCCGCCATGGCCTCTCATACATGTACTCACGACTTTGCTCGCTGCCTCTTGGAACACACTGATTTTAGATTTTCACACAGACTCAAAAAAATGCAGTCTTCTGCCAAGAAGTCCCCAGTTCCAAAAGACGTATTTAACTTGGAGTCTCCGGGAACGACTACTTGGGTGTGCAAATTTGTTCAAATGTCTGATTAAGTCACCTAACAATTATTCCAGGCGCGGGAGTTAGCAGAGCACAGTGTCAATAGCGTAGGTTTCTAGAAATGATGAATGTCAGGTCGGTGCCTTCCCTCAGTATAGGATTCACTTTAGTCACACCACAGATTTGTCCACAAAAAAAATATATATATATATAGTCGGGAAATGTTAGTTAATACTTGAAGTATTTCGCGCCACCAGGCAGAAAGATTACGTAGAGTTTTTTTCTAGAAGAAATTAAGATCTGGCTCCAAGGTCCAGTATTTATCATTACAGTCTTTGAAAACCCGTTATTGGGATATAGTATTTCTGGCTAACTCGGGTTGCATATGCACTGTTAGACCAGTGGTACTTAAGAAACCCACGTGGTTCAAAATAAGGACTGTCTATTTCTTCACAAGTATGGAAACTACTACTAGGTGCTGGTAAAGTTAGGGTCACCCCAAAACTTTCACTGTGTGGAGGAAAAATAACACATATAATATAATAAACAGAATCTGTACTGGTTATAACTTACATTTAAACTTGCAAGCAGAGAGCTTTGCTTATCATTTAAACTTCCCGTGACGTAAGTTATATTTAAAAATCAGCAATCCTCATGAATTAGGAACACGTGCGTATTCCGTCACCATTCATGAGGCTCGATTCTAGAGTTTATACGTTAGTTTAGAAAAATACACTCGACTGAGTATTAGCGGTTAAATTAAATTCATAAATAGCTACAATTGCCGTTATAAGCTAGAAATTTTAATTTTATTCTGCTTTCCACTGAATGCTTCCCTAGAAAATATAATAGCCTACCACTTTATTTCTCTTCTGCGCTAAAGAAATAGATTAAAATGAATTAAGCGATTAAACACTTTAACACTCACAAAATCTATATATCTATCATATTAATTACCTCAACCACAGAATTACAGGTAGTCGCACAACTTAAGAATAAAAATGCTGAAAATATTTCTGGAAGTCTAGAAGTTCGACAAATTGCCGAAACAAACTGAGATCTTCGCTAACAGCTATTCTGTTTACGAGCAACCTATCTACTGTGAGTCTATGAGCGAGAATGAAATTAAAGTTTCAAACTTGGCCAATATCTTTAAAATCGGACACAGGATCCTAATCTTATTTCGCCAAGCGAAATAGTCTCCCCTGTCCGTATAACACCTTCGTCCGCTTATCGCGTGACGTAACAGCCATCAGTGGCCGAGGGCTTGCATGAGTTGCAAATCTCAGACCACCGTCTGCAGTGCGGAGTGGATTTTCACGCTAAGCCGGGTTTTTCCTGACGAAAAACCTCATGCGTTTACTGAAATGCAGACTCTCTGTCTACTTTCCATGTCCCTCGGGTGAATTTTCACGCCCCAGGCCAGAGACCCTCAGACGAATGTCTAGCGAATGCTGTAAATTCACGCCTATCATCCGACCAGCGCGACTGACATGTACGCAATACCACCCAGGTGCGATTCTCAGTTTTAGAGAAAGGAAAACAGGTAAAGTTTGCGAATTATATGAAAATAATATTCGCAAAACGAATGGATGAAAAATATACAGGAAAAAGGAAATACAGAGATAATAAAAGAGAGAATTCGGGTGAAAGAATAGGAAGAAGATGTAGGAAATTAAATGAATATAAACCCTACGTGACAGAGCCTCCCCCCTTTAAGATATGGAAGCACTCCATGTCTACGTTATGGAGTTTAATTTCCTATAACCGTAGCTTCGGGGTGTCTGTCTTCTTCCCTCTCCTCTTCCCCCTCCATCTCTGTCCAATTCCTACTCAAGTCCACTCCTCAAAGTTTCCTTCCCCTGGAATGTCTCATATGCGCGCTTGAAAGAGCGTCGCCGCTTCTGACATTTTTGAAAGATTTCCTGTGATAGCGGTGGAATATCCCTGCCACTATCGTCATCTTCGTCAGTTTTGGCGATCGTCAGGAGATGGTCGGAGGTTGGCACTGGTTTTTCCAAGTATCTCTTTAAGAGATTTAAATGGAAAACCTTCTCCTTTCCTTCAATAGAGATCTGGTAGTTAGCCTTAGAAATCTTTTTCAGGACGGTAAACGGCCCTTGCCATCCGATCTTCAGTTGGTTGTTCTCGGTAGGGAGCAACACCAAAACTTTCTCTCCTGCTTCCAGTTCTCTCTCTTCCGCGACTTTCCTGTATCGGTTAGCGTGCTTGGTGCGTGCTCGCTTAAAGTTAGTCGTTGCTAGGTCCCACCCTAGTTTCAACCGTTCCTTTAAAACCGACACATATTTACTGGCTGAGACAACTGTCTCATCAGCCTTCTCGTCTGTCAGAGACTGAAGTAAGGCTTCAAGCGGGCCCTTAATGGGTCTGCCGAATAAGAGTGTAGCTGGCGGAAATCCTGTGGAAGTATGAGGAGATTCTCTGTAGCCAAATAATGCTGCAGGAATACAGAGATCCCAATCTTCAGGTTTCACTTGTGCCAGCTTACTTAGCATCATGGTGAGGTTTCCATTAGCACGTTCCACGAGCCCATTTCCGGCCGGAGTATATGGCTTAGTGTGGATGTGCTGGGTCCTCAAGATCTTAACGATCTCATCCATCAACAGGTTTCGGTATGGAGATCCATTATCCGTCAACACTTGCTGAGGGAATCCCAACCGAGTGAAAATCTGCACGAGGGCTTCTGCGACATGCTTGGCATCTGCGCATGTTAGCGGGATAGCTTCTGCCCATAAAGTGCATGTATCGACTAAGGTCAGGATGAACCTGTTCCTTCTTTTAGTCCTTTCGAAAGGCCCTAAAATGTCGATCACAACCCGTTCGAATGGTGTTCCCATTATTGGCATTTCACCCATGTGGACTGGGGGTGTCCGTTGCTTGGGTGGTACACGTTGGCACTGGGCACAGGATTTGACGTACCTGATAATATCAGTATTTACTCCTGGCCACCAATAATGAGTGGTTATACGTTGGTTTGTGGCGTTCTGTCCCATATGTCCGCTAAAGGGAAGAGAGTGCCCCATTTCTAGGATTTGGCTTCTGTACTGTTTCGGTACTAGGAGCTGGTTGTAACCTTGGTCAGGCTTGCCCGTTCTCCGATAAAGTACGCCATCCTCAGAAAAAATGTCCCCGTGCTGTTTGGGTTCCTTCGCCATGGGCAGTTTCCTAAAGCAGGGTGCCAAAGTAGGATCCTTTTGTTGCGCTTCTTTAAGTTCCATAGGTAACAAATTAGGCGCAGGCTCCCGTTCCTTCTTGGTTTGCCCTCTTGTAGTTACTGCTGCCACAATCGGCTCTTCCGGTTTCCCAATACACACGTATCTCCCGCCAAGTATGACTGGGTAGATGGGATCATCCATAACAGCTGCTTTGATCACACCTCTGACAAAGTCAGAGTGTATCTCCACCAATGCGATGGGAAGCGCTGTAGGTGCATCACTCTTACGAACTCCACAAAGTTTGACGGTCTCTCCTGTCTCTTGACCGGGTTTAACCAGCTTTCTGGCAACAATGCAATCATAAGAAAGCCCCGTGTCAAATAAGCAAGAAGTTTGAGAACCGTTCAAAGTAACAGTACCTCGCGTTGAGGGTCTATCCCCAACAGGTTGGGAATCACTGTCAATAATTCCGCCTTGCGAGACTGTCAATAAGCATCCGATGCGTTTCGGCTCGGTGTGCTCGGTCTGATCATATGTCCCGTGCTCAGGGGTTCTCCCTTTGCCACCTTGTCCTTTCTGGCTACGCTGCCATGTAGGGCGGTCGGGTTGATCGGACTGTTTGGGGTGGTTGGGGTACTTGTTCTTGTAGAACTTGGATTTTTCAGGAGGGGGGTTTTGAGGTCCAGTTTCTCTGTGGTTGTTTTGGTTAGAAGCCTGAGAAGATTGCTCTAGGTTATGTTTTCGAAAATGCTCCTCTGTCGGTTTCCGCTTTGTGGCCGGTAGTTCAGCCAGCGCATTGTGATAACGCTCAGACTTTTCCAAAATGTCTTCAAGTTTTTCTGCCCCCTGCTCAGCGAGAAATCTCCGGGTATCAGCAGACAAAGTGTTCTTTATTTGTTCAGTTAGAACAAGTTCCTCAAGACCTTCATAGGTAGAGGGGAGCTGCGAAAGCTCAAGGCACTTTGTTAGATATCCCTTAAGACGAGATGAGAACTGGTGAAAAGTTTCAGAATTCTCTTTCCGGCTGTTGCGAAACAGTTGCAAAAACTTGCGAGCGTTCATTTCAAAGCGCTCCAGTAACGCTTTCTTCAACACATCGTAGTCGTCTTGTTGGCTACTTTCCAGCTTAGAATAAACATCATAAGCAGAACCTTTTAGGGCCTGGGAAAGTTTCATATTCCAACGCGACCTCTCTAACCCGTACAGAGTTGCAATTTTCTCAAATTTTTCTAACCATGTGTCAATCTTCTCATTTGGACAAGGAAAAGATTCAAGAGTGAAAGACATAGCATTTAGTTGAAGAGATTGAGTGTTAGCAGGGTCAGTTAAGGAAGAATGAGGAGAAGACTCTCCATTGCTGGAGGTAGAGGCAGCCCCACGCCTTTGGAATTCCAGAGTTTTAAGAGCTAACTCATGCTGTCTCTCTTCTCTCTCCTTCTCATGCTGTCTCTCTTCTCTCTCCTTCTCATGCTGTCTCTCCTTCTCTCGTTCGTTCGCCCTGCGAATTTCCATTTCTTCATCCATCTTCTTCTGCTGTAAAGCTTCAGCTGCTTTCCTCTCCGCATCATATCTCTCCAGTTCGTCTCTGACAAAAGCTTTCGCTTCCTCTCCTTCCAGTCCCTCCTCTCTCGCTTCGTCCCTGAGAAGTTGTCTAAGCTTTGCCCTCTCGGCCATATTATGTCAGTGACTGAGACTGTTGGAGAAAGAAAATAGGAAAAAGAATAACCTGGTTCCTACCACTTACGAGAAAAAAATTACCAAAAAAAATCAAAAGATGATATATTTAACCCTGGGATACCTCCTCCAAAATAAAATCTAACTATCGCTGCTATTATCGGCAATAAAGCACTCAATGCAAAACACGACTACGCCAAATAAATGGTAGTTAAGATTACAACTGAAAAATAAGTTGCTACAGTGGAAAAGCAAAAGAATATTGCAAAAATTAAAGAGAAAAATAATCCCTTAATTATAAAGTCCACTATCACGTTCACCCCTGAAGACAGTTAGGGTAAGGGAGGCAATTAATCTGGACAAATAGTCCGAAACGCACTCCTTAGCTTTTGCTCAAACACCTACTTCTTCAAAACCCAGTGAATGTTATACACTCACTACTTTACCAGCGTTTAGTATTACAATCAGCAGTTAACATATATCCCGACAAAATCAACCTGTAACCAAAATGTATATTATTCAAAGATGCTGTGGAAAAAAAAACTTATTAGTTTGTGTGGTCAGCACGCCCGTAAACAGATCGCTAGTCTAGGGGGTAATATTTTTTTAAAAGATACACAGTCACAAGACATCACACTCTTACTCTATATCAGAATACAGAATCTTAAGTTCAAAATCCAGATAGAGATCCACACGAGTCTTCCACTAATCAAAAATTGTCGTACTCGTCTTCCTATTCTAAGTTCAAAAATCCTACGGACGAGAACCCATTTGTCGTAGATTTTCGATAGGAGAATTAAGACTAGGTTTGGTCCCTTCTGAATAGGTTTGAATAGGTGATAGACTCAGTGAGAGTTAGTGAAAGGTAATAGAATTTCCACACACGTGAGATGATAGATTTTGATATAGTGGCTGTCTCTGAAAGCGAAAAGAATTCTTCTCTCTCTCACCTATCTTCTACAACAGTTGTTACAGCGTCAGACAGACTACACCAATATACATATTACGTATATTTCTATCACTCACAGGCACGCACATACACGTGACGACAGGTAAACACACAGACGTGGGAAAACTATAACAATGATATATATATATATCTAGAACGAGCTGACCAAACACTATTATTAAGTTCAAGAGCGATTTTAATATCAGGAAAAAATCGGCTCACAACATCAAAGAAAGTACATCAAGGAAAATACATATACACATAGTCATAAAAATTCAAGGAAATGTTGCAAGGATGATAGCCCCGTTATAGTGTTAACTCTAGGTTTAGCCCAGCCCCGTTAAGAGAACAGATGATGGCGCCCGAGTCACAGATACATAGGGTTTGAGTCTAAGAGTTTTTCTTTGTTTTATCTCGTAATTATATGCACAGAGTTTGAAAAAAAAAAATCTGATTTAACCTAAGACAAAAAAAAAAACACAAGAACTCTAGCCTTAGCAACAAATTATGCAGATTGAAAAAAAAAATAGGACAGCAACAGGGTGTCAAAGATATAATAGTGAAAATATCACTCAAACCAGCGTACACTCATTCATTCCGCCATGGCCTCTCATACATGTACTCACGACTTTGCTCGCTGCCTCTTGGAACACACTGATTTTAGATTTTCACACAGACTCAAAAAATGCAGTCTTCTGCCAAGAAGTCCCCAGTTCCAAAAGACGTATTTAACTTGGAGTCTCCGGGAACGACTACTTGGGTGTGCAAATTTGTTCAAATGTCTGATTAAGTCACCTAAAATTATTCCAGGCGCGGGAGTTAGCAGAGCACAGTGTCAATAGCGTAGGTTTCTAGAAATGATGAATGTCAGGTCGGTGCCTTCCCTCAGTATAGGATTCACTTTAGTCACACCACAGATTTGTCCACAAAAAAAAAATATATATATATAGTCGGGAAATGTTAGTTAATACTTGAAGTATTTCGCGCCACCAGGCAGAAAGATTACGTAGAGTTTTTTTCTAGAAGAAATTAAGATCTGGCTCCAAGGTCCAGTATTTATCATTACAGTCTTTGAAAACCCGTTATTGGGAGATAGTATTTCTGGCTAACTCGGGTTGCATATGCACTGTTAGACCAGTGGTACTTAAGAAACCCACGTGGTTCAAAATAAGGACTGTCTATTTCTTCACAAGTATGGAAACTACTACTAGGTGCTGGTAAAGTTAGGGTCACCCCAAAACTTTCACTGTGTGGAGGAAAAATAACACATATAATATAATAAACAGAATATGTACTGGTTATAACTTACATTTAAACTTGCAAGCAGAGAGCTTTGCTTATCATTTAAACTTCCCGTGACGTAAGTTATATTTAAAAATCAGCAATTCTCATGAATTAGGAACACGTGCGTATTCCGTCACCATTCATGAGGCTCGATTCTAGAGTTTATACGTTAGTTTAGAAAAATACACTCGACTGAGTATTAGCGGTTAAATTAAATTCATAAATAGCTACAATTGCCGTTATAAGCTAGAAATTTTAATTTTATTCTTGTAGTGAAATTGACAGAGATACAACGGTGAAATTCCTCCCAAGGATAACATTTAAGGATAAAAACATAATGCGTAGGCTGCTGATGTACATGATCGCCTAGACCGCGGGTCATCACCCTCCATAAAATTGACTTGCTAGACCGGAGGGGAACGGAGGATCAAAAAGGAAAAAAATATGACTGGAAAGGCTAAAGAGACGCAATGGGGGGGGGGGGGGGGGGGGGCGGGGGGGGGGGGGAGGGGGGGGGGGGGGGGGGGGGGGGGGGGGGTGGGGGGAAATGGATGAAAGTAAAAAAAATTCAAGTCCCCCAAATTGACACGAGGTACGGAATTGGACGTTTTGCGATACCAAGCGCTTGATTTGAATTTGAGCGGAAGAACGCAGATGTCTGAAAAAAAATTACAAAAATTAAAAAGTAAATTTTTCTTAATATTAATGTTAGGAATATAAAAATTAGCTGGCCAGATGGCCTATTCGTTATTTGCACACAAAAACACGACCTTGGGGACGCAGGTGTTCAAATTTACTTGGCATAGAAGTGAAGGGACATTGGTGGTAGCTGTGTCTAAATATAACTTTTTACAACAAAAATTTGAAGGGGAGAGAACGGTTGGGTCAAAAAATCGAGCACAATTTTGTAGAAACACAAGTAGAGACGGACAGACTAACAGATAACCATCCATACGTGACTGAAGCTTGACTGAAATGACTTTAGTGAGGAAATTTGAAATTAAAAATAAACCTCGGCAGTGATTGGCCACAGACAATCATATCATTAGCGCTCAGAGCGCATTTGGGGTCATTCTTCAATAATTGTTCAGTGTTAGACACAGATTTTAAAGTGTGGTGTTTTCCCATATGAAAGACAGTGAGTTAAATTTAGGGACGCCATCCTATAGCCAGCAGCTCAGCTGAGTTTTGCTAGCACTTCTGTGTTAATTATTCATAATCTGGTAAGATTGAAATTATTTCTTTATATATTTTGAATATTGTTTCATGTGCGAGTGATTTGATACTGCCATATCATAATCTAGCCTTACAAACAAGTAGGGATTTTGCTCTAGACCCCCCGCCCAAGTCAGGGTCTAGGGACTAACAATGTACCTAAACACCAGCAAGGATTATGCAAGACAGATCAAGAGTTGAGAATAAGGAAACATATTACCTATCCTCTTTTAGGGTAGAAAACTAATAATTATTTTTCAGAATCTATAGTCTGGGAGGATCTATCGGATGTAAACCCACCATGGTAACTGTGCTGTTTGGTCAGAGAGATCTGACCTGTCTGTATAATGTGGTTGTTGTGTCAGTGTGGTGTCCAGACGTGGGTAGAGAATAGATTTTGACACATGGCCCATACTTTGATTGCAGAGCTGCGAGTTTCTGTCGTCCACGAAGAAGTATCTATTCGGGTGGTGATTTACACAAGTGTATCTGTGCAGTCCTCGTGACAGAGACCACCATTAGTGCCCGCCAGCACGGAGAGGTGGGACCGCCTGATTTCAGCACCAGAGCTACAAATACCAGATGAGTGAGCCTCTGGTCTGCTGGATATTCACCAACCCCATTTAGTTGCAGATACCCCATAAAAATTCCCACCATTTTCTGGACACTGTATAGTCAATATAGACAGGTGTGATGAGACCACCCCAACAGCACAGACAATAAATATCCTCCCTAGTAGCTGACTACCAGAACATTTTAATAAAACTAACTATTCTAGTACTTAAATATGTTCACTTTTGCATTTATTATGTAACATTCCATGCATAATTTTTATAAATTTTAAATCCTTCTTTTAAAACAAGTTCTGGTCAAAATAAAACTTGATCCAGAACAAATAAATGTAATATAATTATATCAAAAACTTTACACACGTGAGTTAGTTCAGTGTATTGTAACACTTGTTAATCTTATTAGTCTTGTTAAATATCTATGGGTATATTTATAACTATCACACCACAGTACACATCATAACCCTAGACACTTTACGCAGCTACATTCATTAAAAAAAAAAAAAAAATTAAGTGTGAGGTCGTAGTGGTAGCAAGAAAGGCCTTCTGACAATTCTCAATTACATTTTATCTCAGGAGCCTTCACAGCTGGCCTCATACAATTTACACGTAGTACCATCATCATCATACAATACCATCAATACCACTACATATATTGGGGGCTCGTCCGGGATAATTAGCCCAACAGTAATATTAAGATCTCCTGGTGGGAGAAATAAAAGTAGGGAAATAAATTGTAAAATTTCCTTTAAAAGTAAAAGTGTCCCTGCAGATAAAAGTTGGTGAATCTTCACAGCCAGTAATAATTAATTAGTTAACTGGTTAGTTAGAATTAGTTAGACTATAGTAATTAGAAGTACTTAGTGTATTTACTGGTTAGAGATTTAGCTTATATATTATTATATTGTCTAAAAAGTATGGCTGAGCTAGCAAAGTTTAGATCAGCTGCTGTGCTCACTGCGAAGGAGATGGGGATGGATGGTCAAATTTTAATTCAATACGTAACGACTGAATGTGATAAATATATTGAAAGGGAAGATAGAAAGGTAGCTGAAGAGAAGAGGTTACAAATTGAGGCTGATAGAGAAATTAAGAGGCTGCAGATTGAGGCAGAAGAAAAACGACAGCAAAGGGAGGCAGAGGAAAAAAGGTTGACTGCCGAAAGGGAGGCAGAAGAAGATAGAAGGTTGCAGAGGGAGCACGAATTACGACTAAGGGAGCTGGAATTACAAGGCCCGGCCCCTGAAAATGGTGCCAGCCCTTTTGCCTCAGATGCTACGCCCAGTATGGGAGCCTCAAACTCAGCTATGGGGTTTCATTTAGACCATTTTGTTGAGAAAGACGATGACATAGAGGGGTACCTGGGACGTTTTGAGTTATTAGCTACTACATATGGGTTAGAGAGAGAGAGGTGGAGTTTAAAGCTATCACAGGGATTGAGGGGTGCTTCTTATGAAGTATTTGCCAAAATGAACAGGGAAGACCAAGACAATTATGACATGTTAAAGCAGGCTTTGTTATTAAGGTACGAGAAGAATGGTGAATTTTATCGTAAGAGATTTAGAAATGCCAAACTGTTGTCTGGGGAGACATACCACCAATTCTCTGCCAGACTAGAAACCTATTTGGAGAAATGGACGGCTCTGGGGAAGACCCAAGATCTTAAAGAAATGATCATGATTGAACAATTGAGAGAGTCCATGGCTCCAGACATGAGAAAATTTCTCATGGAACAAGGTGCAGAGAAGTTGGGGGAAATTTTAAATGTTGCTGAGAGGTATCAGGCAGCCCAGGCAGAGGTAAGTGGTGCTAAGAAGAAGCACATAGACAATTTTAAAGCTCCACAGCAATTTAATAAATTTGATAATAGAGAGCAGGGAAATAAAGGTAGGACAAATTTTGAGCGGCCAAGAAATGACTATCGCGACAGAAACTCACAGTTCAATGACCAAAAGTTCAATGAAAGAAAACCGTTGAACCAAGGGAAAAGATGGTGTAAATGGTGCAAGAAGGATAACCATAACACCGAATTTTGTAGAAGGAAACCTTCAAACATTGCTGCAATGAAGTCGGGGACGCAAAGATTAAAGGTTAATCCTAAGGGACAACAGGAACCTTATCACCCCCCAGTTTGTGAGGATGTTATTTGTAATGGGGTCACCATAAGGTGCCTTTATGATACAGGTTTGGATTATGATTCAGTTGTGAAGTCTAGCCTAGTGGACCCAAGTCAGTATACCACAGAAACAGTGGAAATACAAGGGGCGACTAAGGACATACCACTCATGACACTTCCCATCGCAAGGATAACGGTGAAAACTCGCTATGTGGAAGGAGAAATCAGAGCAGCAGTGATAGATGAACCAATCTACCCTCTGATATTGGGGTGTAGATACGTCTTCTTGGGGAATCCCGAGAAACCTGTGATCATGGCGACAGTGCAGACCAGGTCACAGAAGAAGGAGGAAGAAGGTGAACCTATAAACGCTCATCCAGAGGAGATGAGGAAGGCGCAGGCTGAGGATAGGACACTCAAGCCCTGTTTTAAAAAATTGCCCAAATGCCACACACCTCCGAGCAAGGGGGAATATTTCATGAAGAACAAACTCTTATACAGGAAGGCCGGAACTGGAACAAATGGTCACAACCAGCTGGTTCTTCCCATTGCATATAGAGAGAAAGTGATGGAACTCGGACATGCAATCCCCTTCAGTGGTCACATGGGGATCAGCGCCACAGGACAGCGTATAGCTTGTCATTACTTCTGGCCAGGGATAACGGAGGATATAAAAAGATATGTCAAATCCTGCCCAGAATGTCAAAGGGTAGCTCCAAAGCACTGGACTGCCCCTGCAACTCTAGGGGAAATGCCCATAGTGGGAACACCTTTTGAGAGGGTTGCAGTGGATATTGTAGGACCTCTCACTCGGACCAAGAGGAGGAACAGTTACATCCTTACTCTGGTGGACACTTGTTCTATGTGGGGAGAGGCGGTAGCCCTGCCATCAATTGATTCAAAACATGTAGCAGAGGCACTACTTACAATATTTACCCGATTAGGATTCCCGCATCAAATCTTGACGGATAATGGTTCTCAGTTCAAGGGGAAACTAACGGAAGAAGTTTTTAAGCTATTTCAAGCCAGGCACTTTCATTGTAGTCCGTACCATCCACAAGGGAACGGCCAGGTAGAGAGGTTCAATGGGACTCTCATTTCTATCCTGAGAAAGCTGGCACACGAAAAACCGGATCTGTGGGATCAATTCCTGCCCGCCGCATTGTTTGCGTACCGGGAGGTACCACATAGTTCAACCGGGATGGCTCCCGCAACTCTGCTATTTGGGAGGCCAATAAAAGGTCCATTAGAGGCCCTATTAAGGACCTGGACAGATGAGAAGGCGGAAGAGACTGTTACCTCATCTTATCAATATGTGAACGAACTGACCACTCGTTTGAAAGCTGGATGGAAACTGGCAAATGATAATTTGAAACAAGCCAGGAAGAAACATGCAGCATATTTTAATAGGAAGGCAAAGGACAGGGAACTGGCAGTCGGAGAGAAGGTGCTGCTTCTACTACCGGGAAGCCAGAATAAATTACAAATTGGTTGGCAAGGTCCATATACGGTTCTAGAGAAGGTGTCTAGAACAAACTATAAAATTGACAAAAAGGGGAAGGAAAAAGTTTATCATGTAAACCTGTTAAAGAAGTATCTGGACAGACCACTCCAGGAAAGCACCCCCTTATTGACCTTGGCTATTGCAACCCAGATGCAAAAAGAACCACTCACCTCACATGAATACCCATTACATCCTTGTGAAACAGCAGCACAGGTAAAAGTCAGTAAGCACCTGACTAAAAACCAGAGGGAGAGAGTTCAACAAGTTCTGGAGGAACATACAGATGTATTAACAGATAAACCAGGCCATACAAATTTGCTACAGTATGACATGAAACTGGTAGACTCAAACCCAATCTGTATGAGAGCCTATTCTATTCCGTTCGCGAAGGAGAAGGCATTAAAGGAAGAAATAGATTATTTATTGAAGGAGGGGATTATTTCGCACAGTGAATCATCTTTTAGTTCTAGTGTCGTTTTGTTGAGGAAACCGTCTGGGAACACAGACTGTGCATAGATTACAGGAAACTGAATGCTGTCACAGAAGGACAAGTGGATCCATTACCAGACACAAAACAGCTATTTGCCAGACTGAACAAGGCAAAATACTTTTCAAAAGTGGATCTTAGTAAAGGCTATTACCAGATCCCAGTGAAGCCTGAAGTGAGACCTTATTTGGCTTTTAGCACTTCGGATGGACATTATGAATTCAATATGCTACCATTCGGACTGAAAAATGCTCCGAGTGTGTTTTCAAGGATGATGCGAAAATTGTTGGACCCCCTGAATAACCCATGTATCACGAATTTCATGGATGATATACTCGTCGCCACAGAGACATTTGAAGAACACATTGAAGCTCTGGAGATGTTGTTTGATAGACTTCGGGAGGCGAACTTAACTGCTAGGCCAACAAAATGTTGTATTGGATGCAAAGAGTTGGAATTCTTGGGGCACACTGTATATCAGGGTAATATGACCCCTGATCCTAAGAACTTGGAAAAACTGCAGAGAGCACCTAGGCCGCAAACCAAAAAGGACGTGCGATCATTCGTGTCGTTATGCGGATTTTATCAGAAATACATCAAAAATTTTAACGCCATTTGTGCTCCTCTGACTGATCTGACTCGCAAGGGACTTCCAGATAAAATTATTTGGACTGCACAATGTGAATTAGCGTTCCAAGAGTTAAAGGAAAAACTCACTAGCAAGCCTATTCTCAAACTGCCTGATTTGACACAGGACTTTGTCTTAAGAACCGATGCAAGTAATGTGGGACTAGGAGGGGCTTTGTTGCAAAGATCATCTTCACCTGATGGGGAACTTAAACCAGTCGCTTATGCAAGCCGCAAATTGAATAAGGCGGAACAAGGATACTCCACAAGCGAAAAAGAATGTTTAGCATTAATCTGGGCAATAAAGAAGTTTCAAATCTATCTGTATGGTAGGACATTTGTGGTGGAGACGGATCATCAGCCTCTCGTGTTCTTGTCTCAGGCTAAGCATGAAAACGCAAGATTGCTGAGGTGGTCTTTATTGCTTCAACCTTATCAGTTTAGTATCCAATATATCCCAGGCAAATTGAATGTCGGTGCAGATTTCCTCAGTCGGCACCCCTGTGATCAAAATTAGAGTAATGGCAGACGGGAGGAGTAATTTTACCTATGTGTATCGCTGGTTTTGGAACTTGCCATAGGCATGTTTTCAGGTGGGGAGATGTGTAGTGAAATTGACAGAGATACAACGGTAAAATTCCTCCAAGGATAACATTTAAGGATAAAAACATAATGCGTAGGCTGCTGATGTACATGATCGCCTAGACCGCGGGTCATCACCCTCCATAAAATTGACTTGCTAGACCGGAGGGGAACGGAGTAACAAAAGGAAAAAAAAAATATGACTGGAAAGGCTAAAGAGACGCAATTGGGGGGGGGGGGGGGGAAAATGGATGAAAGTAAAAAAATTCAAGTCCCCCAAATTGACACGAGGTACGGAATTGGACGTTTTGCGATACCAAGCGCTTGATTTGAATTTGAGCGGAAGAACGCAGATGTCTGAAAAAAAATTACAAAAATTAAAAAGTAAATTTTTCTTAATATTAATGTTAGGAATATAAAAATTAGCTGGCCAGATGGCCTATTCTGAGCAGTGAACGAATATGGTTTTAATTTTACAGACGGATAGATAATATTGAAAATAATGACAAAAGACAGTGTAGTTTACATCAGCCACAGACTGCATTGAATCTAACATATCGTTATTTGCACACAAAAACACGACCTTGGGGACGCAGGTGTTCAAATTTACTTGGCATAGAAGTGAAGGGACATTGGTGGTAGCTGTGTCTAAATATAACTTTTTACAACAAAAATTTGAAGGGGAGAGAACGGTTGGGTCAAAAAATCGAGCACAATTTTGTAGAAACACAAGTAGAGACGGACAGACTAACAGATAACCATCCATACGTGACTGAAGCTTGACTGAAATGACTTTAGTGAGGAAATTTGAAATTAAAAATAAACCTCGGCAGTGATTGGCCACAGACAATCATATCATTAGCGCTCAGAGCGCATTTGGGGTCATTCTTCAATAATTGTTCAGTGTTAGACACAGATTTTAAAGTGTGGTGTTTTCCCATATGAAAGACAGTGAGTTAAATTTAGGGACGCCATCCTATAGCCAGCAGCTCAGCTGAGTTTTGCTAGCACTTCTGTGTTAATTATTCATAATCTGGTAAGATTGAAATTATTTCTTTATATATTTTGAATATTGTTTCATGTTCGAGTGATTTGATACTGCCATATCATAATCTAGCCTTACAAACAAGTAGGGATTTTGCTCTAGACCCCCCGCCCAAGTCAGGGTCTAGGGACTAACAATGTACCTAAACACCAGCAAGGATTATGCAAGACAGATCAAGAGTTGAGAATAAGGAAACATATTACCTATCCTCTTTTAGGGTAGAAAACTAATAATTATTTTTCAGAATCTATAGTCTGGGAGGATCTATCGGATGTAAACCCACCATGGTAACTGTGCTGTTTGGTCAGAGAGATCTGACCTGTCTGTATAATGTGGTTGTGTGTCAGTGTGGTGTCCAGACGTGGGTAGAGAATAGATTTTGACACATGGCCCATACTTTGATTGCAGAGCTGCGAGTTTCTGTCGTCCACGAAGAAGTATCTATTCGGGTGGTGATTTACACAAGTGTATCTGTGCAGTCCTTGTGACAGAGACCACCATTAGTGCCCGCCAGCACGGAGAGGTGGGACCGCCTGATTTCAGCACCAGAGCTACAAATACCAGATGAGTGAGCCTCTGGTCTGCTGGATATTCACCAACCCCATTTAGTTGCAGATACCCCATAAAAATTCCCACCATTTTCTGGACACTGTAGTCAATATAGACAGGTGTGATGAGACCACCCCAACAGCACAGACAATAAATATCCTCCCTAGTAGCTGACTACCAGAACATTTTAATAAAACTAACTATTCTAGTACTTAAATATGTTCACTTTTGCATTTATTATGTAACATTCCATGCATAATTTTTATAAATTTTAAATCCTTCTTTTAAAACAAGTTCTGGTCAAAATAAAACTTGATCCAGAACAAATAAATGTAATATAATTATATCAAAAACTTTACACACGTGAGTTAGTTCAGTGTATTGTAACACTTGTTAATCTTATTAGTCTTGTTAAATATCTATGGGTATATTTATAACTATCACACCACAGTACACATCATAACCCTAGACACTTTACGCAGCTACATTCATTAAAAAAAAAAAAAAAATTAAGTGTGAGGTCGTAGTGGTAGCAAGAAAGGCCTTCTGACAATTCTAAATTACATTTTATCTCAGGAGCCTTCACAGCTGGCCTCATACAATTTACACGTAGTACCATCATCATCATACAATACCATCAATACCACTACAATTCTGCTTTCCACTGAATGCTTCCCTAGAAAATATAATAGCCTACCACTTTATTTCTCTTCTGCGCTAAAGAAATAGATTTAAATGAATTAAGCGATTAAACACTTTAACACTCACAAAATCTATATATCTATCATATTAATTACCTCAACCACAGAATTACAGGTAGTCGCACAACTTAAGAATAAAAATGCTGAAAATATTTCTGGAAGTCTAGAAGTTCGACAAATTGCCGAAACAAACTGAGATCTTCGCTAACAGCTATTCTGTTTACGAGCAACCTATCTACTGTGAGTCTATGAGCGAGAATGAAATTAAAGTTTCAAACTTGGCCAATATCTTTAAAATCGGACACAGGATCCTAATCTTATTTCGCCAAGCGAAATAGTCTCCCCTGTCCGTATAACACCTTCGTCCGCTTATCGCGTGACGTAACAGCCATCAGTGGCCGAGGGCTTGCATGAGTTGCAAATCTCAGACCACCGTCTGCAGTGCGGAGTGGATTTTCACGCTAAGCCGGGTTTTTCCTGACGAAAAACCTCATGCGTTTACTGAAATGCAGACTCTCTGTCTACTTTCCATGTCCCTCGGGTGAATTTTCACGCCCCAGGCCAGAGACCCTCAGACGAATGTCTAGCGAATGCTGTAAATTCACGCCTATCATCCGACCAGCGCGACTGACATGTACGCAATACCACCCAGGTGCGATTCTTAGTTTTAGAGAAAGGAAAACAGGTAAAGTTTGCGAATTATATGAAAATAATATTCGCAAAACGAATGGATGAAAAAATATACAGGAAAAAAGGAAATACAGAGATAATAAAAGAGAGAATTCGGGTGAAAGAATAGGAAGAAGATGTAGGAAATTAAATGAATATAAAACCTACGTGACAAAACCATAAAAGTCCAAAGCTTGCACGATTTGCTATCGCGCTGCAACCCTATGATTTCGAAATAGAATCGATACCAGGAACTGAGAACGTAATGGTCGATACTTTGTCAAGACATCCTACGGATACTAGATGAATATTACTATTTCAAGAAAATTTGCTGACTAATCAAGCATTACATTTGCAATGAACGGTATTAATGCTACGTCAGAATATACAACACTTCAGTTGGACTTCCTACTTAAATGAGGAAATTTCGAAATAAACTATTGTGATCAAAATATCAAGTTTTTACAGATCGGTTGAAAATTTGGACTTCACTTGGACTTTGCGTATCACTCATTTCGATTGCAAAGTAGTAAAAAGGAACAATCTCTGATATAGACTGGATAAATACGGTGATGACTTATTCAAATTACGCTCAAAATTTCAATAAAGGAACTAACGACGATTGGATCATCATATCAGAATTGGATAAGATGAACTTTGTTTCTTAAAGAACTTTCACACAAGTCATTAGGATGTAACAACGATTGGATCTTCATGTCCGATATTGTTAAATTTGCTAGTTATTAAATTAATATATAATAAAATAAAGTTGAAGTGTGATGAAATAAAAAAATAAAATATACTAAGAAAAGATGAAACAAAAGAATATATCACACCAATTAAACCTTTTAAATAGTTTAATTATTAAGGTGATAGATATTAGATTATGATATTTCATATGTATAGTTAAAATGTATGAATTTTTTTTGTTCTTTTCTTTCTGATTGCTTTAATTTAATTAGGTATCTATCCTTATACTTCATTTTCACACGCATTACTAATTTAATGTATACTTTAATATTTAGTTTTAATTGTCCATACTTCTCAATTTTTATTTCTTTTTCTCTCTGATACTATTTCTCATGTTCTTTAATTAGATATTAATTAGTTAGTACCATACTTACATATTATAATTAATTATTTTAATTTTAATTAGTTAGAATAATTTTAATAACACCTCACATTTGTAGTTAGTCAATACATACATCAAATTAATTAGTTAATTAATTAATGACAGTGACATTTCTTTATTTAATATAAGTTATATGTATGATATGACGTTGATTTTATTATAAGATATTACTGACATGACCGCGACACTGTTCTAGATAGAACATCGTAGGCCATACGTCGGGTTTTGTTAAATTTTTGATAATTTGATTAATATTGTTCAAGAAAAAAAAATCTATCTAATAGATTTTTTTCCCCCGTCGGACAGGAAATCTGTTACGGTGTTATTTTAAATGACGGCGTCTGCTGGGGTTTAGTAGTGCGCAACGTTTAGGGGTCAATAACATTAATAGAATATGTCGATATTTTACGGTATACTGAACGCGAAATATATGCTAAGGTTATGACGTATTCGCGTTGGGAAGGTCACGCTTGGTGACTTGGTTACATGACCCTTTTTACGCTATCCGTCAAGCAGAGAAGTCGTGTCTTGTATGTCTTCCAAGGAGAGGCTTAGTATATGGCCGATATATGAATTCAATATAGAACTCAGGGTCAGTTCGGATATTAATCTAAAGTATGAGATTATTAAGTAAATTAAATGATGGAAGGAGAATCATATTATGATTCAATTTGTAGCTGTCAAGAACTCATGCGCTCATTTCTAGCTGTTGACTACAGCAGCGCATGTACATAGCCATGATGTTCATCTGACATATTGTTTTTGACACGGACGGATACTTATTTGTATTACTTGGAATTTATTGTTATGCTGAACCGTACATGAAGTTTGTGAATGTCTTATATCGTTTATATGAACGTCAATACATGTGGACTCAGAACAGAAGGCTTGATATCTTACTTACGTTTCGGGTTTGGTTCCACAGCTGTTAATGTTTACGTTTTTTTCTCAGCACGATAACTCTCCCACAGGAGAAATCAACTAATGTACAATATGCAAATCAGAACGTCGAAGGGATGTTCTTACGGTCAGAGCTAACCATCAATAACAAACATTAACCACGTCAAGAGAATGACTTTAATATTCAATAAATAAAATAAGATGAAGGAACCGCAACACCCGTCACAGATATCTTATCAAGATTCTCTGAGGACATCGATTAATCGATTATCGAGTTATCTGAATGTCGACGTTTTGGTGAAAAGATCAAGCTTCAACCACCTATCAAGACAGCTGATGGTTGCCAAAGGAGAAGAACAGAACTGAGTAGACTCCCAATCTTCTGAAAATGAAAACACTGGATCAACTCAAGAACCAATACCCCAGTTCACGGTGGATTCATGTCTTCACCGACGGATCTTCAGATGAAGCAGTAAGGAAAGGAGGAGCAGGGATCCAAATACTAATGCCAAACGCTCCAAAAATAGAACAGTCAATTGCCACTGGAGAACTCTCAACAAACTACAAAGCAGAGCTACAGGCAATCCTAGAGGCTACAAAGATACTGGAGGAGCAAAGACTTAAAAGATCAAACATAGTCTTCTTATGCGACTGCATGTCAATTCTCCAAACTATTCAAAATGAACCTGAAGATCTCCTAACAAGAACAGCCATAGAACACCTGAATCAGCTGTCCGTTAACAACAAAGTGTCATTGCAGTGGATTCCTGCACACTGTGGTATTGCAGGAAATGAGGCAGCCGACAGACTGGCAAAAGCAGGCACCCAGAAGGAACAGTTTCACCACAGAGTCTCACTGAAGGAAGCAAAGACACTTACCAAAAGACAGTACAAAAATGCATGGAGCCAAAGAACAAGCAGCAATTACCCACAAGACCCCATCCTAAAGCTAGACAGAAAACAGCAAACCACCATTTTTAGGCTCCGCACAGAACACTGCAGACTACAAGCTCATCTCCACAAAATGAAAACTGCCCAAACTGACCAGTGCACATGCCAAAATGGCCTCCCAGACTCCGGAACACATTCTGCAAACGTGCCCTCTCTTTCGCGACTTGAGAGCTCAAACCTGGCCCCAGGAGACGAAAGTGGAAGAGAAACTGTAGGGCATCTGCGAGGACTTCCTGCTGACGACTGGATTCATGGAGGCAACTCATCTCCTTGTTTAGACTGCCGAGCATAGGAAACTGATCGCAGAAGAAGAAGAAGGTAAATTTTTCACATGAACATACATGACTTCAAAGATCAATAACTGGAAATTGAGCCCCCCCCCCCCCCCCCCCCCCCCCCCCCCCCCCCCCCCCCCCCCCCAGGATTGACACGTAAGGTTCATCTACAAATATATGGACTAGACTGTGGTTTATTCAGATCACAGTACAACTAAGTTATTTCTGATCGTGCATCAGAAATTATTTATTCAATCCTTTAATACGTGTAGATTCAGGATTAGGTAGTTAGGGTTATGACTTCCCTAACGTTTAACAGAGGCAAACGTTTGTGAGACGGGGGAGTAATGTTGAGTGCACATCATGGGGCGAGGCAACCTTAATAAAGTTATTCTTAGAATGATTGCTTCGCACCATGAAGTGTCTCACATAAACGCTAACTGTAGCACGGTAGCTAATGATGACGGGATAGTGTCCGTGGCTACGGGTAGAAAGAGGATTCCGTTGGTGTCCGCCAGTGTGGCAGGGTCCACTCTTGAAAGTGTAAAGAATGATATAGATATACAATGTGTATGAGTCGAGATTGATCCAAAATATAAGTAACGTTACGAGGATATGTGTTAGAATTATATTTCATATGAAATTTCTGAATGTGAAATCGGCATAATGGCCAGAGTTGTGTGTGAATATTTCACCAGGTTTGTATAACCTTCGAATATGGTTAAATGGTGTCGAGAAATGTATAAAGGTCTGTAAATGACTATGAATATATAATGCGGACAGAAGCATACAATGAATTTATGCTGCTAAATGGATCCAAGGGAGAGGATGGCAAATTAGGGATAGGAATATATATCCCAATATGGAAAATGGCAAAAGAATATAGCATCACGGAAAATACATCAATTTTCACTGCAGAGATGGTGGCAATACTAAAAGCACTAGAAATATTCTCTAATAACCCTCCCAAAAAACTAACAGTTTTAACTGACTCTCTTTCAACAATTCAAGCACTTAAAAACTTACTAGAATGTAGTTGACCTGATATAGCAGAGGAAATATTTCTGGCTACTTCATACTTATATTCCAGAGGATGTTCAGTCTTAATTGCTTGGATACCTTCACATGTTGGCATAGAAGGAAATGAAAAGGCAGATAAAGAAGCCAAGAAAGGTAGATCTGATAAAAATCTAATAAATGTAGGGATGAGTAAATCAGAGATTAAGAGCTTAATTAAAGATTTAATAACAGATGAATGGAAAGCAGAGTGGGATTGAAATCTGAAAGAAAGACATGCATATAAGATGTTCAAGGCTCCAACAAGAAAATGTCAAATATCTAGGGAATTGAAAATTCCCAGTAATAAGAAACTTCTCAGACTACAGCTGGGAAAAGGCTGTTTCAGAATAGAAGAACCTTACTGTGCAGGATGTCTTCAAGACAATAATATAGAACATTTCTTGTTACAATGTAAGAGGTGTGAACAAATGAGAATACCAATATTAGATTATTTGCAGGCATCAAACTTACCTATAAATATAGAAGAGGTGTTAAGAATAGACAGACCTAGGGAACTGCAAAATATAGTCAAACAATATTTAACACGAACAAATGTTAATATATAGTGGTTGGGAATGTGAAGGTCTAATGCTGTTCTTACAATGCATATGACTTTTAACAGATGAAAATAAATTAAATATCTATTAAGGTCAGTTATATAACTGGAACCACCAGGCCTTTACACTCCTCCAGTTTAGTATTATTCTTGTTCAGAGTTTCTTCTTGATTTTGTTGGTATTTTTTTTTAAATATATAAACATAATTGATAATTCTGATTGTCCCTATTTACGATGATTTGACAAATGTGATGCCACCTTCTCATATCGGCAGTTGTTCATATTATTTGCAATTGAAAACAATATATATATATATATATTCATGCTTCATGACATTCAGTATTTGCAAGTTTTCCGAGTATTGGTAGTTAGAATTCGATTTCATACTCAAAGTACAAGATCGAGTATAAAAATACAACTAACCAGATTTTTTTCTGTTAAAACATGAATCAAAATATGAAAATTTACATTAAAAGATTAGTACAAACATTAGAGAATGAAATTGTCGAAAACCACTTCATAAACTAAATATCAACCTTGACAGAATTAGGAATCGATCAACAGAACAGTATAAAATCTTTCACTTAACATGCAGTTAGATAAGTTCTCTTGTTTTCTCCCTGTTTGTGTTCATTTGTCCCTGCCGCAGATCTTGTCAAGACTTTGGTCATATCTTTGACCTACGCCCTACTATGACCTATAGAATACTGGCTAATTTCGTTCACTCCCACCTAAAACTAATATTACGAATAGAATATTGGCTAATTTCGTTCACTCCCACCTAAAATTAATATTACGAATAGAATACTGGCTAATTTCGTTTCACTCCCACCTAAAATTAATATTACGAATAGAATACTGGCTAATTTCGTTCACTCCCACCTAAAAATAATATTACGAATAGAATATTGGCTAATTTCGTTCACTCCCACCTAAAATTAATACTACGAATAGAATATTGGCTAATTTCGTTCACTTCCACCTAGAATTAATTTAACGCAATATAGAATACTGGCTAATTTCGTTCACTCCCACCTAAAATTAATATTACGAATAGAATTTTGGCTAATTTCGTTCACTCCCACCTAAAATTAATATTACGAATAGAATATTGGGTTTTTTCGTCCCCCCCCCCCCCCCCCCTTCCTTCCCCGAAGCAAACACATCGGATCATTAGTCCAGACTTACTTTAGTTTTTATATTGAACGCTGTCACTCTAATGCTGCTGGTGTTACTTAAATTCTTTTGCACTCCTTACGGAATATGAAGCCACCACTATAGCTGGTCCTCTTGCAGGAAACCTGCAACAAGCATTGACATGCTCCTGCAGCAGTGATTTATGTGGCAATCTGTTTTACATGACGAGGTTACCAGCCTCATGTACAACCACCTATTCTTTCTTCGTCCATCAGAGACCACCGGGAATTACACGTGTCAGTTGGAGCAACTACCAAATTACAATAACTACGAAGAAACAACTGGTCATAGCAGCATATAAATCAACAATATATTTCCAGTGAAGAACCCTGGACATTAACCGAAGTAAACAGAAGAAAGATCGATCAACCAATGTAAACTGAGAAGTGTGAACGAAAGAGCTTTGAAATAAGATCTGCCGTTAAACTAACTAGAAGATGTGAGACATCGCTACTATATTACTAGACACGGAATAACTTATGTTTGTAACACCTTGTGAAAGTGAACAGCTCTCTATCAGTAGAATTTAATGTAATCTCAAGACGCAAAGAAATAGGAACAATTCAAGAGACGATGTTTTGAAGGGGTGGCAAGTTTCTTAATGAGGCGCACTAGGTTGCAATATTTGGCATTAGATCAAAAAACAGAACAAAATATTAACCCAACCCACAACGCTGCACTGCTTATTCAGGGAATAAGAACTATGAAATTGTTGCTGTGTCTCTAAACGTCTCCTAAATGAATCAAATAAAAAGTTGAGAAATTGAAAATCTGCAAAGAAATTCTCGAATTTCTAATTTAAAGTCTCTCCCCCAACGTCTACTTAAAACTCCTTTGATTGTCCCTAGCTGATTTAACAGTGCGATACAATTTGTGAACATTTATATCCTGGTTACTTCAATCACGCTTTTATGTTCATTTCAAAACCAGAATTCAGATTGAGTCGCCGATAGCGAGAGCAGGATATAGAGACAAATTTAATGCTAAACACTGTGACATCGGAGATGTTATCGGATATAATGTGCCCTCTAAGGCAAGGGAGAAACGACTTAATGATTTGACCAGGTACGAACTAGATTCGGTTATGTATACGTTAAAGATAGGACTTGATTTGACTACCTAAAGTTTAGGTGTGTAAAGAGCGTTTTACTTTTAATATTGGTGAACATCATCTTCAACCTCTGATCAGTTCAGGTGGGATATTTTAGACCGCATACGGCTCCGTGGTCGACCCAGCCTCATGAATTGGGTACCATAGCAACTCTGGGAAGGTTAAGACATCCAGTGCGATGCTGACCACATCACTCATCAGCAAGGCTGGTTGGTCCTAGGTTCGATTCCCGGGAAGCCCATAACTTATATTTTCTTTTCTGTTGTCTAGTGCCATCCTTTATGTCCAACGAGTACCTGTTAATGACCTTTATTTATTTATTTACTAGTATATTCAACTGCCGTTAGTGGCTTATTTCATTCTCTCTTTTCGACACGAGAACGATACACATGTTTCTCTTACTCTTTTTTATATCATTAAAACGATACTTTTATAGCAGATACTGACGTATGGGGATGTAAGTGTTAGAGACTTCATTATACTAGGTCCAGCCTTTTGAGGTAGGGGGACCAGTTAGCTTCATCGCTGCCTTGACCTTCCATAACTCAAATAGTGGAGTCAGATACCCATTTACAGATGGATCGACAGCAGCACGACGCTGCCAAGTTTCATTGAAAAGACCAGAAGGACGTGCTGAAAACCTATCCTCCTTGGGGATCTAAGGGGTAATGATGATGAGGATGGTGATGATGATGTTGGTGATGATGATGATGGTGATGATGATGATGTATTTTTCTACTAATATTCTTATACAACGCACGTGAGATTTCGGAGCTTGAAAAGACAAAAGAGAATAATAATATTATACGAGTACATTACCATGCATGTCGTAGCAGGCGTCTAGCAAATTGTGTACTTTATCCTGCAGAATCTTTACATACAATAACAACAACTATAAAATTGAACAGCATGGATACACAAATAATAATTTTCAACCCGAATGTCAAGGCAATCAGTTCTGTTGCTTGACTCTTACGTATGTAAAAGGTAAAGGCAGTCCCATGGAAATACAGTTGTAGGGGAGTGAAGTGTTAGAGACTTCACTATACTAGATCTAGCATCGAGAGGTGTGGGTGACCAGTTACCTTCCTTTCTGTTTTTTCCTTCCCTAACTCAAGAGCAAAGTCAGGTACAGCTGAGTAGACTAGATCATATCTATACCGTGAATCAAACCCGACACCTTCTTCGCGAGAGAGCAGTGATCTAACCACGGTGTTGTGTAAAACAAAAACGACGGCCACGATGTTTACAGACTTTCATAAATGAGCGGCTATGTTGAATAAAAGAGTTGCAATAGTACAAGATGACTAATGTCCAGCTAATAACCAGTACCAAGCAGACGCCTCTGGAACCAGAGATGACAAAAAGTCGCTGGCGTTGGAAATGACCCACTTTGAAGAAACCATTCGATATGCACCACAGAAAAACCACTCGTGAAATACTTGAGAACAAAAATTTATCCAACAAAATCGCTAGAAACTGTACTTAAAATTGACTTACCCAGGGAGCTACATGGAACACGGAAGAGGATACACTATAAACATCTTAGACAGAGGGAGGGGTGTAAAGGTCTGGCGTTTCCAGTTAGATATTTAATTGACTTTCACTTGCCATAAGTCATAGATATGTAAGAACATTATCAGATCTTCACCTTCCAAATACTAGATATTAACTTTTGTTCTTGTTAAATACTGTTTGACTTATGCAGTTCACTAAGTATGTTTATTATTAATATATCTTCTATATTTATGGTAAATGTGATGCCTGAAGACAGGTATCTCGTGCACACGACAAACACCAGTTTTCCCGTGAAAGGTCCAAAAATCAAACCAAACCACTCGATATCATTTTAAGACAGTTCTTGTTCTGGACTTCATGGTAGCAGAAGTTGAAGGAAAATTGTTGATGATGAGAAAGATCCCGTTCAACCTCTGATAGGTTATAATTAGGATGTATGTGACGTATAATGGAAATATAACCTAGAATATCTGATAGTCTTTCGTGACCTCGTAGCGTCTATGACACGCTAGCAAAGCCATGCAACTTAAAGCCTGTGTTTACTCATTCTTAATCCACGCCTTTCTTCCTTGAGACGTAAATAAGCGAAGTTGTTTACCAACTTTTGCGACCTGCCTGTCATAGCGGGGAGCGAATCGCTTTTGTTTATCTGAGTTTCTCACGCGAGCTGATCTGCCAATCATCAGATATCAGACAGACGCACGTGGAATAACACCGGACCTTTTGAAGTGAGTCGTTCGGGCAAAAATATTTTCCCTGAGTACCCTTTGATGTTCGAACATACAGGGGGAGATAACTGTAAGTTTGACAGCATGGTCGTTGCCAACGAGCAAACCGTCTTTTGATCTCGTCTCTCTCTGTAGCTAATTACGTCCCCCTGGGATCACGAACAAACGGATGTGGTCGGTAACTGTGGTTATCGCTCCTTCCTTCTCTTCATTCGCTTAAGTCCCCCTGAGGAATTGTAACCATCAAAGGAACGTCCATTGTCTTATCGCTCTTGATTCTACAAATAGACGACCCGTTCTCTTTCTTACGCCCGTTCTAGTCTGATCTGTTACTATTTCAACGATTGCCCAATCGCTCGCGTGATAATTCAGTTAACGGCTCTTACTCGCTGGCTGTTACCTGTCCGTAGTGGACTAGCTAATAGGTCTGTTTGTAAACATTCCTAGTGCCTTTAAGACATAGAGAAAAGAAAAAAAATAGGCGTAGCTAAAATATGAGTTAGACAGAAATAGAAGTACATGGGTTCTGCGTTAACCAACGTGCATACTAATAAGGAAGCAAAGGTGGGAAACTAGGTGGAAGCAAACACGTGCGGATATATGTAATTTATTTACATAACCTGTCCCAGGGGACAAAATAAAGGCACTTCGAATCAGAAATGTAGGAAATATAATAAGAGACCCAGAACAACACACATTAGCCCATTACTACGTAGGACCTAGACTTGATAGACTGAGACCACTAAACAATAATGTCCCACACCATTAGGGCACACTACCACACTTTTACAGGACATGCATACAAGCCATCGGAGGACACGAAATTTTAATTAACCAGAAAACAAACAAAATTTACAAACACTTTGTCAGGTTACAAGCACCACCTTTACACCTAAGAATTAAAAGAGGTTACAATTACTTTATAACAGATTACACTGAGATTTTCACCGATCTTCACAACAAAAGCATAGCACCAAAAGCCAGAGAAGTCACATATCGACTTTTATATAACATGACACCAACCACAGAAAGAGCAGCACACAGATTAAAACGAAAATCACGATGCAAGATATGCCTGACAAATGTACAAGAAAGTGAGGAACACATTTTCTATAAATGTAGTACAATTATACCAGCACAGAGAATCTTAGAAGACATATTGGACACACATACGACACAAAAAACAGACATTTTCAAAGCCATTTTGCTTAATTCAGTTCCTAAGACACTACCAGACATCCATTTTAAATGAATCCTTTTGCTCTCGGAATTTTGTTTTTTAATATGGAAATGTCGCATTCAATCAGTATTTGAGTACAAAGTTATCCGCCCAGCCTTTCTCCTAAATTTGTTCCTCCAGCGAGTGACGATTATTTTAAAACGTCCACTATCCCCAACTACCTGTACCTCGACCTGCCAAATATTCTTACATCCAAGCCTTTAGTTTATATGAAGGTAACTATCATACAATCTCCCCTCCCCCCCCCCACTGCCAATTACGTAGTATTCCATCCCCTGTGTATTTTTTCGTACCTTCCCACCCCTTTAATACACATCCTTATCCCCCTCTCCTCCCCACACACACAACTTTAAAGGTCAGGGACTCCATCACCCAATAGTTTTATCTTACGTACATGTGAGAGAGTGTGTGCATGTTTAAAAATTGTCATTCTCCTTTTTGTCATGTCCGCAGAGAGAAGCCTGCCTTTAAATTATTATTTTATTTTCTATGTATCTATTATTATTATTATTATTATTGTTATTATTATTTTTACATTTTAATGCATATATACATGTGTAGTCTATTTATTTTATTATTGATTTTGTATTTATTTATTATTATTATTATTTTTTTTTAGACGGATGATGCAGAAGTAATAGTTTTTATAGGACAATTTTGCTCAAGTCAGCAGCAGACCGTGTGGTTTTCGGTCAGAATATGTGGGTGTCCAAAAAAAAAAAAAAATGAGTTGGAAAAATGTTCTAAAGAAATTTTAATGCTGACCCTGGGCGTTTCGCGCCAGTTTCTAAATCTATGGAGGCTGTGACACGTTGAAGATTTACGACCAACGGTATACGACACCGGTAATTATGGGAACCGAGACAGTCACGAATGCCAGCATTGGAAGTCGTCAATAGCGTTCGTTGAAATAGCGGCAGTTGAAAAATCGGTTTAAGTGTATGTATGTGAGTGTGTGTGTGTGTGTGTGTGTGTGTGAGAGCGATGGGTATTTTATTTTTCATTGGGAATATCTTACAAACCGGGACAATCCTATTCTTTAACATTATTGAGGCCAAATTTAGTTTTGCTCTATTCTTTTTGAGAAATCCAATAAGCAAGCCTAATAACATATGGTTGCAAGTATAAATGTGTATGTGAACGAATATATACAGTAGTATACTAGCCGCCATTAAAAACGCATCGCATTAGTTTATGAACCGCAACTCGTCGTGATAAATTTCGAAAAAAATCCACATGAGATCAACATTGTTGATGTCACTGGTGGACCCTTCTTTTCAGTTCATCCCATGCGAGTTCAGGATAGGACCGATGTTGGGACGTCTGTTTTGCAAGACAGCGGCGCGAAGTCTCCGTCACACAGTGTTTGCGCTGACAAGTCTCCGAGTGCCAGGTGTATGAGCTGCTGTCTGAGTTGCTGTTTGGAAGCGATTGCGCAGATGTAACAATAGAATTTGGCGATCTTGAGCTAGTGTTGTTACACGAGGTTAACCAAGCATGGGACGGTCATTGGTGGTACCTGTCGCACGAAATCGCTGGTTCAGCCTCACTATAGTGGACTGGTTGATCACAATTGAAATGTCTGGCAACTTCTCTAGTCGCCATTCCACTGCTGAGCATACCAACAGCTTGCCATCGCTCTTGTGACGACAGTCGAGGCATGACAAAAACATTAACAGACTTTCTTTTGATGAAAACAGATAATGGCTTTTTACTCGCTGAAACTTGACTAATGCGTGTGCCAAATCTCAATGTGATTCGACTTTTAATAAAGCCAGAATTTATCAAAAACCTTCTTTTGCACGTCGAAGCACGCAAAATTTGAAGTAAACATCACATCGACAGTAAAGTGGGAATACATGAACTTCATTACTTGCACACTTTCGGGGTTTGAAAATCGCTCACTTGCATAAACATTTCAACAGTGAAAACATGTCACGATTTCGATGCGTTTTTAATGGCGGCTAGTATATTTGCTTGTATGCGTGCCAATGAAAGTGTAAGTTTGAGTATTTATATATATTATGCAATGTACTCTCCTTGTATTCCATTTTGCTAAATGCACATGGTTTATATAATTGGAAAACAAACAAAAAATACATCGTAAGTAATAAAAAAAAAAAATAAATAAAGAAAATCAAAAAAAGTTTTAGTTGGGAAAATTGATCTTACATTTTCAATAAATTGATTTTGGAAAAAAAAAAAATTCTATTTTTGACGTGTGTGCATATGTGATAGGAAAGGGAAAGAACTGAGATATGACTAAGTAAGAATAATTTATGAGTAGTAAGACTTAGCTCTGACGTCACCGGAGCACGAGAAATAAGTGAAGGAAGGGAAGAGCAGAGATCACTCTTCAATGGTCGTCAGCTGAGAGCGGGTTAGAAATTAGACTAACCGTAACGACCATCTACCATGTTATGAACCGCTGAAGTGCCATGTTACTTATGGTACTGCTGCAGTGTGCAGAGAAGAGAAGAAGAGAAGAAGACTGATGCAAGATATTTCCAGAACAAATAGTTTTTCATGTCGAGCTGTGTCTAGCAAATAACGCCAGCAGTTCATCCTGGTATGTAAACACTCGCATATTTAACGAGCGTGGATAGACAAAGAAAAGTGTTAGAACTGTAGTCCAGTGTCGGACGTGTAGACAATTTACTAGGAACAGTTTATAGCTAAGAATAAGTTACCAGCACTGGAAGTTTACCCAGACAATACTTCGAAGCTTACTTTAATAGATTGAGAACAGCCCTGATAAGGTCTGTTTTTCGGTCACCACGTTGATAAGTGCTATTTTGTGATATTGCTCGTCCAGTCACAATGTTAATAAAGCTGGTATTGGTGTAGATCAGTGTTTCTCAACGGGGGCGGTACCGCCCCCTGGGGGGCGTTTTCAAGATATCTGGGGGCGTTCTTCTACACTCGAAACATTCAAAGGTGCATTAAAACTAAGCCACAACTGCCCACAACGTCCCTGTTGTGAGAAGGTATTTACGGCGCACTCGCATCAAAGAGAGTTGAACACAAGATATGCGAAGGGGAATGTCTTTTTGTAGTTGTTTCATATTGATTCTTGCAAAAATGTACACAACGCCCCCCTGAATGGAAGTAGCGACCCCAATCGGTGCGACCCATCAGAACGCCCCCAGATTTACTAGGAACAGTTTATAGCTAAGAATAAGTTACCAGCACTGGAAGTTTACCCAGACAATACTTCGAAGCTTACTTTAATAGATTGAGAACAGCCCTGATAAGGTCTGTTTTTCGGTCACCACGTTGATAAGTGCTATTTTGTGATATTGCTCGTCCAGTCAGTGACAAGACGCAGCAATAGAGACCGCAGTCAGCGACTCATAGCTTGACTGCCTGCGTCAGGACCAGCGAACCAGAGCTGGTCAAGACCGCACTCCACCTCCACGTGGTGGTCCTGGAAACAGTCTGCAGCTGTGCAGGCTGGCTGAGCGAGTGTGGATCGAAATGGGGAGGCAAACCCGGTCCTAAAAAATGCCGTGCAGAAGTCGGATGTGTCGACCGAAAGGTGCAGATATCACAGCTACGTTGTAAACAGACACAACGCAACCACCGTCCTTTTCAGGGCGAACGAAGAAGAAGAAGAAGAAACTCAGTAGTTTTGAGGCTTGGCGAGGTGTAGATGTATGTGCAGTGATATTATACTAAAATTTTCAATATGTCAGTAGTAAAGAGAAAGTGTCGACAATATTCAGTTGAATATTTGAAATTCGGTATTGTACCTTCGGCCGTAAATGAACAATTACCAATGTGTTTGCTGTGCCAGCAATTGTTTTCTAACGAAGCAATGAAACCGTCACGGCTTAACGAGAATTTTACCAAGAAACACTCAGATAGAGTTGGCAAAGATATTTCTTACTTCCAGGATTTAAAACAAAAGTTTGAAAGCCTCAACACTGTCACTAGTATGTTTAAGAAAATGTATAATCACAATGATAAAGGTCTCATTGTATCTTACAAAATTGCACACATGATTGTGAAATGTGGTAAACCTAACAACATTGGAGAAAACTTAATTTTACCAGCTGTACGGAAGGTAATTAGCACAATGATGGAAAGAAATCCAAGTGACATCATTTCTTCGATTCCATTGAGCAATGATACTGTTTAAAGAAGAATAGATGAGATGGCAAGCGATGTTGAAAATCAGCTGTGTACTGATTTCCAGACTACTGAATTTTCACTACAGCTGGATGAAAGCGTCGTGCGTGATAACGAAGCTTTGCTGCTCGCATATGTGAGATACATAAAGAATGAAAATATCAAAGAGGATATGTTATTTGCAAAACTACTGATAGCAGATACAAAGGGGTTATCAATCTTTGAAACCCTTGAAAATTTTTGTTGAAAAAAATATTCCTTTTTCCAATGTCATTGCATGTGCAACAGACGGAGCACCAGCTATGGTTGGTCGTCATCGTGGGTTTCTGGCCTACTTAAAAAATGTGGCACTAGGTATTTTAACAATTCATTGTGTTATTCATCGACAACATTTAGTCGCCAAGCATCTCAATGTCAGACTCCACAAATAATTGAACTGTGTGTGTTATCAGTGTTATTAACAAAATTAAGGCGCATTCGTTGAACGATAGATTATTTCGTAAACTTTGTTGTGATAATGGTGAGGAGTTTGAACGTCTTCTCCTACACACGGAAGTACGATGGCTGTCCTAAGGAAACTGTTTAAAAAGATCATGGGCATTATTTGATACTGTTATAGAGTTTTTGAATTCAATCAAAGAAGAATTTAGCATCGAAAGAGAAGTATTGCGAAACGGTGTGGCCTATCTTTCAGATATATTTGAAAAGTTAAATGAGGTTCTTCTTAAGCTACAAGGAAATAAGATCAGTCTGATTAAAGTGAAAGGAATTATCATGGGGTTCATCAACAAATTGACATTATATAAAAATAATCTTAGTGGCCGAGAACTTTCTCATTTTTCATGTTTACTGCAGTTAGGTGGGGACAGGCTTAAAGATTTAGATTTAGAGGTTTATTGCAGGCATTTGGACGCTATTAAAAATGATATGAGCATAAGATTTAAAGACTTGTAAGAACTAATAATACCGGATTAATCAGACGTGGAACAAGTTAGTCAACATTTACAAGAAGAATTAATTGAGCTACAAAATGACTTCGAGGCAAAAGCACGATTCAGTCACACACATTACCATTATTTTTGGATCCAGCAGAGGCTTGCGTATCCTGTTCTTTGGCGTGAAACTAAATTGCTAATTACAACATTCACAACGTCATATTTGGTGGAGAAGGGGTTCAGTGCAGTAGTGTTGCTACTACAAAAACCGACTGCAGATTTGTAACAGATGTGATTTGAGGCTTCTTTTAACAAACTTAGAATCAAATATTACAAAGCTGGCTGAGTCACACCAAGCGCAAGGATCTCATTAAACTTCATTAGTGAGTGAATTTTTATATAATTATATCATTATTATCATTTGTCCAATTTTTTTATGTTTAAAGTAGTTACATAAGGAGAGGCTTAAATATTCAGATTTGAAGATATATATGCAGTCATTTAGGCGCTATTAAAATGATATGATTATGATAGTTATAGAGTTGTAAGAACTAATTTTATATCATTTGCTCCACCAATTTGTAATTCAAGGATAATGAACTTGTGGTGTATATAATTCCGTACTTAAACACATATTTAATATAACTTTGCTTTTATAAATGTGCTTTCTCTCTTTCTTTATATTATAAGAAAAGATAACTCATTAACTGCATTGCTTTTTTAAAATTATGGTGGAATATATGTATATGTGTGTGTGTGTGTGTGTATACACGATAAAGAGCAAGGGGGTGTTAAAAGGGTGGGGGGCTTTTTAAAATATTAGTTGTCAAAAGGGGGCGTTGCTACTATCAGGGTTGAGAAACACTGGTGTAGATGGTCAACTCAAAACCGGCACAGTGTAGGGCATACAGGTCACCTTGTCCCAAAACGTAATGAGGCCCCGACAAGGATGTAATGTTTACTATGAGTGTTAATGTGAGTGTCAGTACGCGAATGCATGGATTGTTCTGAAGAGTTGACTAGAGGATCAAACACTCACTCACACGTAGTTAGAAGTTAATGATGCAGACTACTGTGGTCGTTTCATACTGTTTAATTGGACGCACACACTTTGACAGTACGGGTATAGTTACAGGAAAACAGGTCGACATGTATCATCATACTGTTGATCAATGGTCTACAATCTTAAGTTGGCATTCATGTTGAAGAACATTACAATGGAACGTCCGTAGACAAGCACTTAGATTTCCACTGTTTATAAATATAACCATCAGGCCTTACTGACCGATCATGTCAGTTAATAAATAATGTTCAAGCATGACTCCTAGACAGAACCTCTTTTCTAGCGAAGATTCCTTTAGGTAAAGTTCAGCAAATATTTCTGAAGACAATGTTAACCCACCAATATTGGGTTTTCTTTATAACTGTGATCTCTTAATCATCACCTGATAATAAGGGGCATCCCTGTTCTCTGATCGATGATCGATAAAAACTCGAATCCAAAATGGCTTCTGGTTCCTGTGAGCATTACTCACTATACAAATGCATAGTAAAGCTTCAATAAAGGCTTTGTTCATGAACACAAATGTTTCTACAAGAATCAGCATATTCTTTCATCATAACTGCTGCATACAATCATATTCAGTGCTGCTAGGTAACATGTCATCCCGACATATTGATATAGATAATCGTCCTGTAGACGTCTGCCCATCTAAGACTAGCAAGCAAAAGTTCAGCAAAAAAGTCCTTTTACCTGGGCATGGGAAATACACTAACAGAACACATACGCCCTCTCCTGGCGTTACAGAATAAACACTGGGGAACTCATAGACTTAATAATCATATCAGAAACTATCTTCTTAACGTAATAGATCACAGCGCTCAATAAACTTCGGACTGGTCTCCGACATAGCATTCACCAGGCATTCCATCATCACGGAAGACCCTTTCTCCTATTCGCATGCGCAGAAACTGCCTGACCCCATAGTTCAGTACAAGGAAAAATAGTCCCACATAGACATACAAAGATATCACGATATAAGACCGAATCGTCTGAAATAGACACGGAGTAAACATAGACTCGGACCATAAACATTCCTGCATAAACCTAAGCAAGAACAATCGGTTTCTTGCCCAACAAGGAACAGACTAACGAAATCTAGATTCATACGCCAAATTCGATATCCAGGGGAGATAACCCATATAATAAAAGTATCAATCAATCATGGGTGATATATCTTTGACCAGGAAAGCATTTTGATTCTAAAAACAAATACTTTCCCTCAGACAAATAAATATTATAATAACTACATACATTGCCACCAGTAATCTGTTGGTAACAGACTACCGAAACCCCCAGGGAAAAAAAATGAATTTTTTTTCCCTTCATCTGAGAGCAACATACAATAGGCTCACAACGCACGAATAATGCGCAGATGACTAATAAGAACAATTTATAATGTCAAATTAAGGTAAAGTCGAAGCATAGATCGACTTGTGAGAATATATCTCAACATCTCAGAGAAAGCATTTCTCTTAAGTATAAATATTTCCAGGGAGGTGCCACCAACGTATACTACAATGCTGGCAATGACACAATGCATATAACAATTTCATATTTAAGCACTATAAGTACATGATTGACAAAGAAGACAAATCATCAAAGAACAGCGGTGAATATATATCAATGAACGTAGTGATAGTAGTGATACAATCACTATATTACAAATTACAATGTGTATATGAAAAACTTGTTCCTCATCCTGTATTACGGACAGTGATGAGTAATGACCATGTTGGACTGGTGAATCGTCCGTTGCCTGGAAAATAGGCTGTAAATAATCCGGACGTTCATGGAATTCCGTAAGCATATTGATGTGGAAGGTTTTATGCTTTCCATCAATATCGACAATGTAGTCAACATCGGAAATTTTCGAGATTATATCGTACGGACCTTTCCAAGAAATAAGAAGTCTGTTTTCCCTATAAGGTAGCTGTAGCGGGAGGTTATTTAAAATTATTTATTATGTAAGAGTATGCCAGTAAAGAGTTCTGACCTTACAAGTAATACCCCAGTCTTAGAAATAAGCACTGGTGTATTGTTATCATAAAAATAGTCAGACTGTGAAAACCCTGGCCCAGTTGGTAAGAAGTAGTACCAGGATTTAAGGTGTCTCCTCCCTGTGACTATCTTATGATTACTTATATTCTAGGGGATACGTAAAATGTACATTCACTGAACCCACAAAATGGAAGAAGTGAATAAATCCTCAGGTACCGTTAAAATAGTTTAATAATTACACTAATATTCTATTTCTACTAGTTGGAAAAGAGCATACACACACATATATATATATATATATATATATATATATATATATATATATATATATCTATATATATATATATATATATATATATATATATATATATATATATATAAGTATTCACACAATTACTATTATTGTCTGTTTAGACTTCAAGATCTTAAATAATAAAGTTACTGAAATCACTGTTATTAGTCCTTTGAATTTAAGGATAACTGTCATCAGTTGACTGAGTTTCTGTATGGTTACTTATTGTTTTCAACTATTGGCTGTTTCACATGTATAGGTGGTCAGTGTCAAACAGGACACTTATCTTTCCAACTTGATACTGCTGAAACTGTCCTTTGCTGATATCAGACTTGGTAGGCCCAACAGTAGGGATGCCAATGACCAGTTGAAGTTCACTCTTTGGGGTCCTGCACTTTTGTGGGATTGCCTCGGATGAACTACACCGGCTTCTGATACTGGACAGTCTGGTTTGAGTTAGTTCATGGAACCTGCAACATATCAGCCTTGGCTAGTATCTGGCTAGACTTGTAGCTGACTAGCACAGATGTCAGACCAGTCAGTCATCAGATGTCACCGTTATACAATCATAGTAAGTAAGGACATCATTTCAGTGATATAGCATTAATATTAACATTTCAATTAAGTGTAACTGACTAGCACATAAGTCAGTCATCAGGTGTCAAAGTTATACAGTCATAGCAAGCAACATCAATTTAATGATATAGAATTAATATAACACATCCGTACTAAACATCATCTGGTTTACTCTGCTCCTATACATCCTTTTCTGATCTATAACTTGATCCTTCTAAATCATATCAAGTACAAATTCAAATCTGATGCTATCTTAGCAACTACCCAAAATTAATACATAAAGTAAATAAAGTGAGTGACCACGTGATCAGGTGGCTTTCTACTGAAACTGGCTGTAGAACAGTCAAGTTTACCAGCTGTAAATGGGTACAAAGTTGTGCGCTCGAACTAGGGAAGGCAAAGGCAGCGAGGAAGGGGACTAGTCACCTTAACCTCGTAAACTGGGATCTTCCATGATGAAGTTTCTAACACTTCATTTCCCTATGACAATCTCTGCCATGGGACTCCTTTATCTTCGTAAGCGATAAAGCAATATGATAAATATATCTTCATTAGGCTGTGGGGCTATTTGTGATTAATTTTTGTACAAGCAACAATCATCCACAATGCACATGTTTAGATCATACAATACATTATATCAATGACTATTATACAGGCATATTTTGTGAATTCTATATGAACCTGAAATAACAAATATTATACATGGTAGTTATCATAATTTCGCTTACCCTCAGACTTCAGATACTGGACTTAAAAATGTTTCTGGCGATCCGCTCACAATTCATGGGTCGTGGCGAAACTCTGCCTCCAGTCTGTCTCAAACCTACTTCGTTGTGTATCCCTCCAGTTTTACCGATACGCTTTAAATACGTATAGCGCGGACGTATCGGAGAGTACCGACGTCACAGCTAAACCTAGGCCTGAGAAATTCTTCCCGAACCGTGATTTCAGCCGATCTGTGCGTCGACTGAAATTTTGCCTTTATCATTCTCGGCATATATAATATCCATATTGTTCCATCTTATCTAGTTTTATACAGCTGATAAAACTCTATCTTCCTATCCATGTAAATTCCCAACTGTTATTTGTTGATTTTAATATTTAGAACAGAAGTGGGTTACACGCTTTTAGCGTAACTGTGGGCAGCCGAAATACGCATATATCTCCGTAAATGAGAACTTCCTACCGTTCCTTCTTATATGCAGTTATACACAATCCTTCCCTGTACTGAAATGTAAAATCCTTTTCATACGGATTCCCTTCTGCTTTTATTTATCGTTGGCGATTTCCTCTGTCTGATACACATTTCGCTGATACGCCGCCATTTTGAAAGCGGTCAATCGATCGTTGACAGGTTTATAAATCTAACTGAACCCGTTTGCAATGACTTGAAACCAATTTCGCGACATAGCTCCCCCATATTTTAAGCTGGATGATATCTAGCTTAACTATTGGGTACAAGACAATTGCAAATCGACCATTCCGAGGTTAGTTTTCCTTCCTTCTATCCTTCTCAAGCTCTGTGGGATGACGACTAAGAAAATCTGAGCCCACATTATGTTTTCCAAGAATATATTCATCCTTTACTATCTCTCTCCTTCCGGTTCGGCTTTTCATCCAGACTCTTACTGCTGGTGAAACGGGGTCGGTAGGTTTCCCATGAAGTTTACCGCCCTCTTTTCGTTGATAGTTGGATGTGGTCTTCCCTCGCAAATCCGTAGGTGTTTGATTTTCGCTACGTGATTTGTTCCTTTTTTCCAGCGCATGGGGTTCAGACTGCAATTGAACCTGTGTGGGATGTTTCCTTTCCCCTCCCGTGCAAATCTCGGGAGTACCCCTGATTGCTGGGTTGCTTGTAGATTTTTGATGAAGACTCTTCCGTCGACTTTCTGAATCTACATAGGTGCACTCTGGACAGGAATGTACATACTGATTTATGTCTTCCGTAATACCTGGCCAGTAGAACTGGGTGGCTATTCTTTGTTTTGTGGCACCATTACCCAGGTGTTCACTCAAAGTTGATATGTGTCCCCAGCCTATAACCTTATTCCTATAGGTGGATGGTACAACAATTTGACCATGACTTTTCGTCCCTTTGCCAGCTTTTCTGTACAAGAGTCCATGTTCCCTATAGAAGTGTCCTTTCCTTGGTGTGTTATGTGTCTTTGACAATTTGCCAAAACAAGGCTTCAATGTGCTGTCTGCTTCTTGAGCCCGTTTCATTTCAGTCGAATGAAATTTTAAGTTGGGGTCCCTCTCTATGTTCCTGGAGTCAGACCTGGTCTGGATTTCTGCCATAACCATAGGTTTTACAGGGTCTCCCAAGAAAACATATTTACGCCCCAACAATAGGGGGTAAAAGGGATCATCTATCACAGCTGCATTTATCTCCCCTTCCACATAGCGACAACTGACATGAATCTTTGCTATGGGTAAAGTAAGGGGTGATGTTCCTTTTAGTGGCCCTTGAATGTCTACTGTTTCTGTGGTGATTTGTTCAGGGCACACCAGAGATGCACACACGACTGCGTCATAGGACAAACCTGTGTCATACATTCCTGTGACTTGTTTGCCATTCACAGTCACTATCTCCTGGGTAGGTTGGTGATGGAGGCTATTCTGACTCACAGTCAGTTCCTTCCTAATAGAAGTCCTCACCTGTAGACATGCAGCATGATGAAGGGGTTTTTTCCTCCCACATTCATCAGTGTTGTGGTTGCTCATCTTACAAAATTTGCACCACTTATCTCCCTGTTTGTAGGGTTTCTTTTCCTGAGTCTGAGGGTTCTTGTCCTTATTATCAAATCTTTGCTTGTATCTGTATGGTTGATCCACCTGGTCAAAATCGGTATTCTGCGGTGGTGGCTTATATCCTTCTACCTGCTTCCTTTTTGTTCCTACCAATTCAGCTTGAGCTGCTTGGTATCTCTCTGCACATTTCAAAATGTCTTCCAGCCTCTCTGCTCCTTGTTCCATAAGGAATTTCCTCATTTCTTGAGACATGGAATCTTTCACTTGCTCTAACATAACCATTTCTTTCAGATCCTCGTAGGTTTTCTGATACTTACCTAAACTACTCCACTTCAACAAATACGTTTCTAGCCTAGCTGCGAACTGGTTATATGTTTCTCCAGGTAGAGGTTTAGAAGTTCTAAATTTCTTCCTATATGCCTCAGAGTTCTTTTCATACCGGATCAGTAAGGCTTGCTTTAGTATTTCATAATTTTCCTGATCTTCTTTGGGGAGTTTCAGAAACACATCATATGCAATACCTCTCAATCCCTGAGATAACTTTAAACTCCATTTCTCCTTTTCCAGTCCATATGTAGAGGCTAGCCTTTCATACCTATCCAGGTAAGATTCGATTGCGTCCTCCTTTTCAACAAATGGATCTAGGTGGAAGTTCATGGCCCCATTTGCTGTGTTCTGAAAAGAGCTATTCGCAGAATGAGGTGAGCTATTACCATGGGTGATAGTTCCAGCCTGAAGTTCAAGATCAAGCTGTCTCATTTTCAGCTCATGGTCTCTCTCTGCTTGTAACCTCCTTTCTTCTCTCTCAGCTTCTAATTTCTTGGCTTCTCTCTCCGCTTCTAATTTCTTGGCTTCTCTCTCTGCTTCTAATTCTAATTTCTTGGCTTCTCTCTCTGCTTCTAATTCTAATTTCTTGGCTTCTCTCTCTGCTTCTAATTTCTTGGCTTCTCTCTCTGCTTCTAATTGCTTTGCTTCTCTCTCAGTGTACTTTTCACATTCCGTCGTGACATACCGGATCAGAGCATCACCATCCATGCCAAGCTCTTTTCCCACCTGCAGTGTAGCAGACCTAAATTTGACCAAGTCAGCCATGATGTATCTGTAGTCTAGTAGGGCAAGCGATCTTACTCAAACTAATTTACTACAATATAATTAACTTAGTTAAAATTAAAGTTAATTAAACTGACTTCACCATATATGAAACAGCTTTCTTTATCTGTACTCAATGGTACTCCTAAAAATATAATTATTTCCTACTATGTTACTCCTTCCAAAAAATTTTACAAAAAATTTTCTACACAGCAGAAATAGAAAGTTGGCTCAGGAATATCAAAGATATATCCCGGACGAGCCCCCACTGTAGCGGGAGGTTATTTAAAATTATTTATTATGTAAGAGTATGCCAGTAAAGAGTTCTGACCTTACAAGTAATACCCCAGTCTTAGAAATAAGCACTGGTGTATTGTTATCATAAAAATAGTCAGACTGTGAAAACCCTGGCCCAGTTGGTAAAATTACTATTATTGTCTGTTTAGACTTCAAGATCTTAAATAATAAAGTTACTGAAATCACTGTTATTAGTCCTTTGAATTTAAGGATAACTGTCATCAGTTGACTGAGTTTCTGTATGGTTACTTATTGTTTTCAACTATTGGCTGTTTCACATGTATAGGTGGTCAGTGTCAAACAGGACACTTATCTTTCCAACTTGATACTGCTGAAACTGTCCTTTGCTGATATCAGACTTGGTAGGCCCAACAGTAGAGATGCCAATGACCAGTTGAAGTTCACTCTTTGGGGTCCTGCACTTTTGTGGGATTGCCTCGGATGAACTACACCGGCTTCTGATACTGGACAGTCTGGTTTGAGTTAGTTCATGGAACCTGCAACATATCAGCCTTGGCTAGTATCTGGCTAGACTTATAGCTGACTAGCACAGATGTCAGACCAGTCAGTCATCAGATGTCACCGTTATACAATCATAGTAAGTAAGGACATCATTTCAGTGATATAGCATTAATATTAACATTTCAATTAAGTGTAACTGACTAGCACATAAGTCAGTCATCAGGTGTCAAAGTTATACAGTCATAGCAAGTAACATCAATTCAATGATATAGAATTAATATAACACATCCGTACTAAACATCATCTGGTTTACTCTGCTCCTATACATCCTTTTCTGATCTATAACTTGATCCTTCTAAATCATATCAAGTACAAATTCAAATCTGATGCTATCTTAGCAACTACCCAAAATTAATACATAAAATAAATAAAGTGAGTGACCACGTGATCAGGTGGCTTTCTACTGAAACTGGCTGTAGAACAGTCAAGTTTACCAGCTGTAAATGGGTACAAAGTTGTGCGCTCGAACTAGGGAAGGCAAAGGCAGCGAGGAAGGGGACTAGTCACCTTAACCTCGTAAACTGGGATCTTCCATGATGAAGTTTCTAACACTTCATTTCCCTATGACAATCTCTGCCATGGGACTCCTTTATCTTCGTAAGCGATAAAGCAATATGATAAATATATCTTCATTAGGCTGTGGGGCTATTTGTGATTAATTTTTGTACAAGCAACAATCATCCACAATGCACATGTTTAGATCATACAATACATTATATCAATGACTATTATACAGGCATATTTTGTGAATTCTATATGAACCTGAAATAACAAATATTATACATGGTAGTTATCATAATTTCGCTTACCCTCAGACTTCAGATACTGGACTTAAAAATGTTTCTGGCGATCCGCTCACAATTCATGGGTAGTGGCGAAACTCTGCCTCCAGTCTGTCTCAAACCTCTTTCGTTGTGTATCCCTCCAGTTTTACCGATACGCTTTAAATACGTATAGCGCGGACGTATCGGAGAGTACCGACGTCACAGCTAAACCTAGGCCTGAGAAATCCTTCCCGAACCTTGATTTCAGCCGATCTGTGCGTCGACTGAAATTTTGCCTTTATCATTCTCGGCATATATAATATCCATATTGTTCCATCTTATCTAGTTTTATACAGCTGATAAAACTCTATGTTCCTATCCATGTAAATTCCCAAACTGTTATTTGTTGATTTTAATATTTAGAACAGAAGTGGGTTACACGCTTTTAGCGTAACTGTGGGCAGCCGAAATACGCATATATCTCCGTAAATGAGAACTTCCTACCGTTCCTTCTTATATGCAGTTATACACAATCCTTCCCTGTACTGAAATGTAAAATCCTTTTCATACGGATTCCCTTCTGCTTTTATTTATCGTTGGCGATTTCCTCTGTCTGATACACATTTCGCTGATACGCCGCCATTTTGAAAGCGGTCAATCGATCGTTGACAGGTTTATAAATCTAACTGAACCCGTTTGCAATGACTTGAAACCAATTTCGCGACAGTAGCAAAACAAATGCTTTGTTACCAGGACAACGTTGTCGTAAGGTTCTTTTCTTATTGGCAAATTGTCTTGCCTTCTGTTTAGCAAATTCAGAAGAAGTTGCCAATTTGCATGCTTCGATAATCTTTTGTCTCAGCGCGATGACATATTCGTAAGAAGATTTTGTGTCATCGGTAATATTATCAGCGGTTATGAGATCATGAAGCAAAGACATAGGGCCGCGCGGTCGCGCGCCAAAGACAAGTTCAAAGGGAGAAAATCCTGTATGTTCATTGGGGACCTCTCTGTAAGCGAAGAGGGCCGCGGGTAAAACCCTGTCCCAATCTTGAGGATGATCCTCAGTTATCTTCCCTAGTAAGTTTTTGAGTGTTCTATTTAGCCGTTCGACCATCCCATTGGACATAGGATTATAGATACTACTCAAAGATCTCTCTATCTGCAGAGTAGACATTACTTGAGACATGGTATCCGATATTAGTTGGGTGCCATGGTCTGATAATATCTCTCCGGGGAATCCCAGACGAGAAAATATAAGCCAAAGAGCATCTGCAATGTCAGCAGTAGTAATGCTCTTCAGAGGAATAGCCTCTGGCCAACGTGTGCACATATCAACACACGTCAAGATAAACTGATGTCCTCTAGCAGATTTGATCTTAAATGGACCAATGATGTCTATCGCCATTTTCTGAAATGGTCGAATAGGAATGTCTGCAGCCTGAATAGGTGCAGCATGGCGTGGACCTTTGGATTTGACCTCTTGACATACTTTACAAGATCGACAATAAATCCATATGTCCTTGTTTACCAATGGCCAAAAGAAAGCCGCAAGAACTCTTGACTTTGTACGGAAAAAACCCATATGTCCAGCACACTGAGAGTCGTGAGCGTGCTGCAAAATTTTAACTCTCAAATTCTTGGGCACAAGAATCTGAGAATGACTTGACTTAGTGGAGTCTTGCACCATACGTACAAGTACGCTATTCTTCATTGTAATCCAAGATTTACGCTTTGTATCTTTATTCGGATCACCTTTTGTTGCAAGAGTGAAGAATTTCTTTAGAGTCGGATCATCTTCTTGCTGTTTTATAAACGAGTCACGAGAAATTACCAAGGGATCATCTTGGTTATGCACTTCATTATCTTCAGTAGATGAAGTTTGAGGCATATTAAGAGCTTGAGCTCTAGTGACTACAGCATTAGCAGTTTGCATATTTTGTTTTTCCCAAACGGAAATTTGTTGTGGAGTGCATTCTTTGACTCCGTGAATACGACCGATGATAAGATCAGCGATCGGATTCGGCAGAAGACATGCGTGTACATCTCCTGTAAAGAAAGGAGTAGCAATCCTAATGATAGCAGTAGAGTATTTCTCTAAGGTGCCGCCAAATGTTACACATTTGACTACTTTTCCTGTGACACGAGAAGGATCTACAAATGACTGCCTAACACCAATTGTGGTGCATCCAGAATCAAAAAGAACTGAGACTGGATTGTCATTTACTAAACCTTTGTGTAAGACAAGAGAACCTCTTCCATCATGCGCGACTGACGCAGGAAGAGCGGGAAGAGGATGGCCACAACTTAAAGTGGACACCGTAGTTGGTTCAGATAATGTTTTGCATTGGGGGCACTGAGATGCTCTCCCAAAATCAAAAGCGGAACATGCCATATTATTAGCGTCATTATTATCTTTGGTCTGTTTATAGTCTTCATGTGACTCTTGCTGTGCAGAGTTTGCCTGATAATGTGATTTATGTTTTTTGTATTATTGGCTCGTCTCCAGTACTTCGCAGAAGAACCCTGAAATGATTGGTTACCTTGGTTTTGATAACTATTATGGTTACCCTTTTTATCAAACCTGTTTTGTGGTCCCTGAAATTTGTGTGAATAATTAGGGTTGTATGGTGTTGCTGAAGCAACTGGCATACTTTCCTTAACCTTAGGATTGCTAATAGCTACGTCCGGATGTGCCGTGACGTATTGGGTACAATATTCTTCCATTTCTTTTAGTGTCTTGGGTTTACGCTCATGTAGGAATTCCAGGAATGGTTTATTTACACTTGACATAATTTTGTCTCTGAGCAACAAGTCCATAAGGGCTTCATAAGTCTTTTCTGTTTTGGACAGCTCAATCCAACGATTAAATGTAAGACGTGTCCTTGCAATGAATTCTGAGAATTCTACCCCTGGTTCAGGTACCATTTTCTTAAACAAAAGACGGTAACCTTCCTCTGTTAATTGATATTTTTTCAATAAGGCTGCTCTGATAACATCATAATTATCCTGGTCAGCCTCTTCTACCAAGCTTAAACTAGTCAGAGTGTCACCTTTCAGTATCTCTGATAACTGATTAGCATATTGTGATCTATCCACATTATGATTTCGACAAGAACGTTCACATCTATCTAGCCACACTGTTATGTCGTCACTGGATGGATTAAATGCTGGTAGCTTGATCTTGTAAATAAAAGGTTTAACATTACCACCAGATAAATGATTAACATTACCCATGCTTGTCAACTTCAATTTTTCTAACTCAAATGCTAACAGTTTTTCCTTATGTTCCCTTCTTGCCTTTCTCTCCTCGGCTTCAGCTTCTCTGTCTAATCTCTTTTGTTCAGCCTCAGCTTCTCTGTCTAATCTCTTTTGTTCAGCTTCAGCTTCTCTATTTTGTTTTTCCATTTCCATTTGGAATCTCTTTTCGTCCAATTGCATCTGCAATTTCTTTTGTTCAAATTCTAATTCCATTCTTTTATCCTCGGCTTTTATTTTTTTCTCTTCAGCCTTTTGTGCTTTTTCATATTGACTGGTAGCATACTCCTCTACCTTATCACCAGTCTTGCCCAGGGAATTCCCTAACTCAATGAAGTAATCTAAAGTCGACATAATGTATACTAATATGTGACTAGATACCTGAAATAGCAATAATGAAATCTATCTCCAAATAAATGGAAACAAGCTCTTAATAGCTTGAATAACCAGCTCCCTTTATCCCAATCTGTGTGGGAAACAAGCCTTTAAATAAGGTCTTGTATAATCAACTGTGTACCTCTAATAATAGCAATTAATCATCAGTTGATTCTTTCTCATAAGTTCACTACACAGCTAGTAGTGTATGATCCAATATATTTCATATAGTGTATGTCGATCAAGAACACAACAAAACAATTATAAAAGACAACATGAAAACATTCGCAGAAATCAAATCAGTTAAATAGAAAAACAGAAGAAAATAATCACAGAATCTGTGATGATAACTGCGCCGTACAGCTGTTATATAATGCAAAGTTTCTAATGTAAAGAAAATAAACTGCCACTTTAATAAATACTAAATTTTTGAACTAAACTATTACAATGTTCAATATATAAAGCTGATCAAGAAGTTCCAACGTTGATGGTTCCAATAACTAACACACGTAGGACTTCTGACCTGTACTGCATTTTTTCCAAAAAAGTTAAACGTATGTTTGCAACTCGCTGTGATGTCCAACGAAAAAAGTGTCAACACGCGCTGACCTAGTTTCAGTATTCGCTTGATAGGTCACGTGAGGAACTGTTGACAAAGTGTAGACTCTCACTGCTGGTGTGTCGTATCAGGCGTCATGGAAACGATCTGGTATGAGTAGCTGACTTCCATGTGGTGTCTACTGTGCTGGTTAGCCCCAGAAAGCTGGCCTACCACATTGATAAGGTCTGTTTTTCGGTCACCACGTTGATAAGTGCTATTTTGTGATATTGCTCGTCCAGTCACAATGTTAATAAAGCTGGTATTGGTGTAGATGGTCAACTCAAAACCGGCACAGTGTAGGGCATACAGGTCACCTTGTCCCAAAACGTAATGAGGCCCCGACAAGGATGTAATGTTGACTATGAGTGTTAATGTGAGTGTCAGTACGCGAATGCATGGATTGTTCTGAAGAGTTGACTAGAAGATCAAACACTCACTCACACGTAGTTAGAAGTTAATGATGCAGACTACTGTGGTCGTTTCATACTGTTTAATTGGACGCACACACTTGGACAGTACGGGTATAGTTACAGGAAAACAGGTCGACATGTATCATCATACTGTTGATCAATGGTCTACAATCTTAAGTTGGCATTCATGTTGAAGAACATTACAATGGAACGTCCGTAGACAAGCACTTAGATTTCCACTGTTTATAAATATAACCATCAGGCCTTACTGACCGATCATGTCAGTTAATAAATAATGTTCAAGCATGACTCCTAGACAGAACCTCTTTTCTAGCGAAGATTCCTTTAGGTAAAGTTCAGCAAATATTTCTGAAGACAATGTTAACCCACCAGTATTGGGTTTTCTTTATAACTGTGATCTCTTAATCATCACCTGATAATAAGGGGCATCCCTGTTCTCTGATCGATGATCGACAAAAACTCGAATCCAAAATGGCTTCTGGTTCCAGTGAGCATTACTCACTATACAAATGCATAGTAAAGCTTCAATAAAGGCTTTGTTCATGAACACAAATGTTTCTACAAGAATCAGCATATTCTTTCATCATAACTGCTGCATACAATCATATTCAGTGCTGCTAGGTAACATGTCATCCCGACATATTGATATAGATAATCATCATGTAGACGTCTGCCCATCTAAGCCTAGCAAGCAAAAGTTCAGCAAAAAAGTTCTTTTACCTGGGCATGGGAAATACACTAGCAGAACACATACGCCCTCTCCTGGCGTTACAGAATAAACACTGGGGAACTCATAGACTTAATAATCATATCGGAAACTATCTTCTTCCCCATAATAGATCACAGCGCTCAATAAACTTCGGACTGGTCTCCGACATGGCACCCATAGTTCAGTACAAGGAAAAATAGTCCCACATAGACATACAAAGATATCACGATTTAAGACCGAATCGTCTGAAATAGACACGGAGTAAACATAGACTCGGACCATAAACATTCCTGCATAAACCTAAGCAAGAACAATCGGTTTCTTGCCCAACAAGGAACAGACTAACGAAATCTAGATTCATACGCCAAATTCGATATCCAGGGGAGATAACCCATATAATAAAAGTATCAATCAATCATGGGTGATATATCTTTGACCAGGAAAGCATTTTGATTCTAAAAACAAATACTTTCCCTCAGACAAATAAATATTATAACTATATACATTGCCACCAGTAATCTGTTGGTAACAAGCCCATTAATCAGTGATGTGTAGTAGTGATGGGTGGATAGAATAACAAAGAAGACAGCAGAGATCCTGAGCTAATCAAGAGATATAATAACATTAGTTCCTGACCAGTGTAGTAAATGATATAGGAGTGTCATCAATGAAGTCTCATATGTATATTTATTGATAATCAGGCTCAGAGGTAGCCAATTTGTGAATATGTTCCTTGACAACTAATAAAGGACTTTGGTTGTCAGATTTGAGTCGTCAAGTTATTCAAGACATTAAAGTGTCTGATCATGTAAGCTCATTCAGTAGACACAGGAACAAGATAAGCCACCATTGTACGACACATATATTCACAGCCAGCGAACATAAGACAGGGACATTACGGTAATCATTTAAGTTGAGAACATACACAAGGGTCAACATAACAACAATCACACAAGCAAAAGAATCTGGGTTGACAATCAATTGAAACTATCACACATTCGCACGAGGGGGAATAAAGGCAAACACAGCCAAGCCACTGTAGTCTGCGCTGTCTAAGCAGTGTATACGTGCTTAGAAGGCCAGCACGTGACAACACGTCGACATTAAATTTAGTTCTACTACATCTCAAGAGTCTAATTTCCCTGATTTACGATGTCAGAATTTAGAGCTTGGATCAGATAAAATGGCTTCACGCAGCCGCGAAATCTATTCTGAGTGGTGCCTCCTGGGACAGAAACGAAGTTTGGGTTCATCCTGTGCAAAGCAAGAAGAGCACGGCTGGGAAAATAAAATTGAATATGACATAAAAAAGGCAGGGTTACTTTATAAAACAAACACGGGAAAATGATTTTAAAAAATGTCTTCATGATACCTTCACTGAAACTTCTTAGCGGAAGGTTGTGTCAATTAAGGTTTTTTTTTGCCTGGTTTTTAAAATGTGTTTTCAATGTCCTTTCACTGAAACTGTTTAGTCCAGTGTTTCTCAACGGGAGCGGTACCGGCCCCTGTGGGGCGTTTTCAAGATGTCTGGTGGCGTTTTGATGGGTCGCAGCAAATGAGGGCTGCTCCTTTCATTAAGGGGGGCGTTGTGTCCATTTTTACAAGAATCAATATGAAACAATTACAAAAGATATTCCCCTTCGCATAGCTTGTAACACGATAGTGTTTATTTGCCCTGCGTCCCATGAAGTGTTTCAAGAATTCCAAACGCAACATATTAGTACCTGGGATGTTACCATTGTCAGGAGACAGTAGGCGGAGATTTATGTCCCTTCAACACTCGAAACATTCGTTAGCCTCTCGACACACCCAAGCTAACCTTCTCTCTCCACTCTCGACACATATTTTCTTCTGGAAACACATTCCCGTCAAACATTGGTTAGCCCGTGAACACATCACATCCCCTTCCCTACTCTGTCTACATCCACAGCACGACTCCCTCCCAAAACATTCCCCGCACAATCACGTGTCCCACGTGTGCCTGCCAAAAAAAACCCTCTTTGTTTAGCGAGGTTGACGTTACAGTCACAGCCCTACACAGAACTGTGTGTGACCTTTGCGTTAAACTCTCTTTGATGCGAGTGCACCGTAAATACCTTCTCGAAACAAGGACATTGTGGGCAGTTGTGGCTTAGTTTTATTGCATCTTTGGATGTTTCGAGTGTAGAGAATTAAACACAGTCAGTTTTGAGGCTTGACGAGGTGAAGATGTATGTGCAGTGATATTATACTAAAACTTTCAATTTGTCAGCAGTAAAGAGAAAGTGTCGACAATATTCAGATGAATATTTGAAATTAGAGTTTTATTGCAGTCATTTGGATGCTATTAAAAATGATATGAGCATAAGATTTAGACTTGCACGAACTAATAATACCGGATTGGTGATTAATCCGTTTGAATCAGACGTGGAACCAGTTAGTCAATATTAAAAGAAGAATTAATTGAGCTGCACAATGACTTCGAGGCAAAAGCACGATTCAGTCACACACATTACGAAAAATGTTGGATCCAGCAGAGGCTTGCGTATCCCGTTCTTTGGCGTGAAACTAAAATGCTAATTACAGCATTCCTAACGTCGTATTTGGTGGAGAAGGGGTTCAGTGCAGTAGTGTTGCTACTACAAAAGCAACGAAACCGACTGCAGATTTGTAACGGATTAGATTTGAGACTTCTTTTAACAAACTTAGAACCACATATTACAAAGCTGACTGAGTGACACCAAGCAAGGATATCATTAAGCTTCATTAGTAAGTGAATTTTTATATAATTATATCATTATTATCAACTAATAATTTTTCCAATTATTTCATGTTTAAAGTGGTTACATAAGGAGAGGCTTAAATATTCAGATTTGAAGATATATATGCAGTCATTTAGGTGCTATTAAAATGATATGATTATGATAGTTATAGAGTTGTAACAATTAATTTTATATCATTTGCTCCGCCTATTTGTAATTCAAGGATAATGAACTTGTGGTGGGGACCTTTGACGCATCAAAAGTGGAATGCAGTCAGCGACCCATAGCTGACTGCTTGCGTCAGGGTCAGCGAACCGGAGCTGACCATGACCCTACTCCACCTCCAAGTGGTGGTCCTGGAAACAGGCTGCATCACTGCAGTCTGGCTAAGAGAGTAGGGATCGAAGTGGGAAGGCAAACCCGGTCCTAAAAAATGCCGTGCTGAAGTCGGATGTGTCGGGCCGAAAGGCGCAGATATCGCAGCTTTGCTATAAACGGCGACACAACGCAACCAACGTCCTTTTCAGGATGAACGAAGAAGAAGAAGAAGAACTTGAGGTGTATATAATTCAGTACTTAAACACATATTTAATATAATTATGCTTTATAAATGTGCTTTCTCTTTTTCTTTATATTATAAGAAAAGATAACTCATTAACTGCATTGCTTTTTTAAAGGTATGGTGGAATATATGTATATATATGTGTGTGTGTGTTTGTGTATACACGATAACGAGCAAGGGGGTGTTAAAAGGGTGGGGGTGGGGGGGGGGAGCTTTTTAAAATATCAGTTGTCAAAAGGGGGCGTTGCTACTATCAGGGTTGAGAAATGGATGGGTTTGAAAAAAAATCCAAAAAAGGTGATTCGTCTTACGAGGACAAAAGACAAAGAAAATAGTCTACGTTACGGCCACAAGGCCTTCGTCAGGAAAGGAAAGAAAGTGAAGGCTAGATAGGACACATAAAAACTAAATAAAATAAAAACTGGGTACTTCCCTGAAGGCAAGAACCGAAATTCTATCAAAATCGCTGTCTGTTCGGGTTGAGAAAACACTGGTTTAGTCCATTCAGGTGTTTCCACATCCCTATTTTTTCCCCACTATTATCACTATAAAAAAGAGCGCGCTTTAAAGTTTTCAAGAACGAGGGTGTATGAATTCTTTATCCCCCCCCCCCCCCCCCCCTTTTCCCCTTTCTTTTCAATCAATAGTATCATCACATATAAATGTACAATGTACAACTTCATGGTGCAAGAAAGAGCGTATAAATAAATTGTATTTTCATTGAAACTTCTTTATTGAAATATGTAAAATGAACATGTTTGTAAATTCCAACTGAATACGAATAAAGATTGAAAAAAACCACTTTGAATGACAGAATTACACCCCTTTTGTCAAAATAGTTTAATTAACTAAATTAATAAATTATATTGAAATGAACCAAATCTACAATAAATCTTACTGTAAGAATGTAAATTTTATAACGGTCAGTAAATATTACAGAACATAAAAAGGTGTCAAGTTTTTTTTATACATTTATCTAAATTAATTTAATTATTGTAAGATTTAAAAGCTATTCTGGTTTCTTACATCAGTGCAGGACGTTGGCAATTTTCTTTCAATGACTAGTGTTCACCTCCAGCGTCTTCACACTTACAGAAAATATCGCTTCTCGGCCTTTTGGCTAAGATCAAAGTGTAGTACTTCTAGGGATCATTTCTAGAGTATGCCGGGTCTTAGCCAGGGTCGGGTTCACACACCTTTAACACACCAAACCAAATAAAGTCTTATGACCTCATTTTGAACCCCGATAAGGGGAATTAAAAAATTTAAAAAAAAAAAAAAAAGTTGGTTGCGAACTACGTATTTTACGCTGTACTGTCTTCAATGCCTAGTATCCTGGCTTTTGGCTGGGATCATGTGTCTACACACAGGGACCGGTACAGTGACATTCATGTGTCATTAGGTCTCTTGTGTGAGAACACAGAGGATCACTACGGTGACACATGTTGTCATTGGGTCTTCTTGTGTTGGGACATGTGGTCTTGACCAGGGCCGGGTTTTGGGCGGGTACTAATGCGACCTCATGCGAGGAAAAAATATGCGACCTCAAGCGAGGAATAAAAAAAAAAAAAAAAAAAAAAAAAAAAAATAAAAAAAAAAAAAAAAAAAAAATGTGTTGGGACATGTGTGTTGGGGACCATTTAGCATGGGTTGTTCCTAGATGTAAGAAACATGATCTAACTCAGGTCTGCCAATGCAGGACTCTTGTGTGTTGGACCAAGCCGGGTATGGGCAGGGCCAATGCAACCTCGTGCGATTTGGAAAACATATATAAAAAAAAAAAAGACATTCATGTGTCATTAGGTCTCTTGTGTGAGAACACAGAAGATCACTAGGTGACACATTTTGTCATTGGGTCTTCTTGTGTTGGGACATGTGGTCTTGACCAGGGCCGGGTTTGGGCGGGTACTAATGCGACCTCATGCGAGAAAAAAATATGCGACCTCAAGCGAGGGGGAAAAAAAAAGACATTCATGTGTCATTAGGTCCTTTGTGTCAGAACACAGAAGATCACTAGGTGACACATTTTGTCATTGGGTCTTCTTGTGTTGGGACATGTGGTCTTGACCAGAGCCGGGTTTGGGGCGGGGACAATGCGACCTCATGCGAGGAAAAAATATGCGACCTCAAGCGAGGAAAAAAAAAAAAAAAACATGTGAAGACCCAACGCCCTTATCTGGCCTTTGGCTAGGATCATGTGTCTAGACACAGGGACCGGTACAGTGACATTCATGTGTCATTAGGTCCTTTGTGTGAGAACACAGAAGATCACTAGGTGACACATTTTGTCATTGGGTCTTCTTGTGTTAGGACATGTGGTCTTGACCAGGGCCGGGTTTGGGCGGGGCTAATGCGACCTCATGCGAGGAAAAAAAAAAAAAAAAAAAAAAGTATCCGGCCTTTGGCTAGGATCATGTGTCTAGACACAGGGACCGGTACAGTGACATTCATGTGTCATTAGGTCCTTTGTGTGAGAACACAGAAGATCACTACGGTGACACATGTTGTCATTGGGTCTTCTTGTGTTGGGACATGTGGTCTTGACCAGGGCCGGGTTTGGGCAGGGCTAATGCGACCTAATGCGAGGAAAAAATATGCGACCTCAAGCGAGGAACAAAAAAAAAAGGGTCTTCTTGTGTTGGGACATGTGGTCTTGACCGGTGCCGGGTTTGGGCGGGGACAATGCGACCTCATGCGAGGAAAAAATATGCGACCTCAAGCGAGGAAAAAAAAAACATTCATGTGTCATTAAGTCCCTTGTGTGAGAACACAGAGGATCACTACAGTGACAAAGTTTGTCATTGGGTCTTCTTGTGTTGGGACATGTGGTCTTGACCGGAGCCGGGTGTGGGGCGGGGACAATGCTACCTCATGCGAGGAAAAAAAAAGTCTAGACACGGGGACCGGTACAATGACATTCATGTGTCATTAGGTCTCTTGTGTGAGAACACAGAAGATCACTACGGTGACACATGTTGTCATTGGGTCTTCTTGTGTTGGGACATGTGGTCTTGACCTGGGGCGGGGCTAATGCGACCTCATGCGAGGAAAAAATATGCGACCTCAAGCGAGGAAAAAAAAAAAATATCTGGCCTTTGGCTAGGATCATGTGTCTAGACAGAGGGACCAGTACAGTGACATTCATGTGTCATTAGGTCCTTTGTGTGATAACACAGAAGATCACTAGGTGACACATTTTGTCATTGGGACTTCTTGTGTTGGGATATGTGGTCTTGACCAGAGCCGGGTTTGGGCGGGGAAAAAAAATGGCTAGGATCATGTGTCTAGACACAGGGACCAGTGCAGTGACATTCATGTGTCATTTGGTCCCTTGTGTGGGAACACAGAGGATCACTAGGTGACACATTTTGTCACTGGGTCTTCTTGTGTTGGGACATGTGGTCTTGACCGGGGCCGGATTTGGGCGGGGACAATGCGACCTCATGTGAAGAAAAAATATGCGACCTCAAGCGAGGGAAAAAAAATGGCTAGGATCATGTGTCTAGACACAGGAACCGGTACAGTGACATTCATGTGTCATTAGGTCCCTTGTGTGAGAACACAGAGGATCACTACAGTGACACAGTTTGTCATTGGGTCTTCTAGCGTTGGGACATGTGGTCTTGACCAGGGCCGGGTTTGGGGCGGGGACAATGCGACCTCATGCGAGGAAAAAATATGCGACCTCAAGCGAGGAAAAAAAAAAAATCTTTCAATTGCTGTAACACCTCACTAGAGATGACCACATCGGTGCTAAAAGCTTCGATTAGAGTATATGAAAATGGCTGTGGGAGACAAAGTCAATTTTTTTTTATTTTATTACAGACTGTTAAGGTGGTATTTACGTTAGGTGATGTAGGAACGTAACCATCTCTTTCCTGTGTACTGTTGTAGTCCGTCCGACCTGGGCCAAACAGCTTTGTCATGCATGAATAGCTCACTAGGCGTTGAGGCGCTGAAAGGGTGTTATGGTGACATCAGACATGTCTTGTATGTAAGGTACTTGAAGATTGTGTGGTTGACAAGTGAGGTGGGTGTGTAGAGACGAATGCGTATAGGATCTTTGATATGTAAACAAGACACCCCCTCACTCACATGCAGTAGTCAGTAATTGTAGAAAACTGCTGGAACTTTCAACCATTTAATTACGTGACACAGTGACATCAACAGTTACAGTCAAATGGACGAGAATCAAGAACTTCATGTATATTGGATATGACTGGCAAAACATCTGGTAAATAAAGCTTGTACCACTTATCTATAAGGACGTTATCGACAATGGTCTGTCCTTTAACAACTGTTCATAGGTGGTAATAATTAGGAACATCGAACATCATCAGTTCCGTATAGCTCGTAGGTATGATGCTAATAACGCTGGCTTGACAACCCATTCTTTTCCTACTGTAGCTCAGGGCCCCCTGACTGAACGCGTCAGGTAGTCCTTAAACAAATATAGTTGCTTAATATGGAAGTCTGTGAACTTGATAATAAAGTCAAGACTTCATCTGGCTTCACCTTTCAGGTACTTCTTCTTCTGCTCAAAGTTATAGGCCGCAATGACGGGCCTTATAATGGTTGATAAACAACTGTACATTTTTTTCCATAAGCATGTATTATCTTTCATGCTGAAACGTACCGCCATCCTGCGGGTTTTATAACAATATATGGTTATTGTGCTTCTATAAAGTACTTCAACGAATAGACCTAACTGGCTACGTCAAGCACACATAATGGACTCTGGATCATCAGAACTGTGAGAGCTACTCACAGCTTCATACTAAATGTTCTGCAAACTTTGCGTAATAATAAAGTAATTTTACTTTGGACAGAATTCCAAACAAACACAAATAACACCTGTCGTCATTCCAGACGAACTGAATAACTCTGGGGAAATCACTAATATGACAAGACTATCTTTTCCCCAGATAATGCAGAAGAAGAACAACGGACATCTTCGTCCGGCAGAAACCAGCTCATAACTCCCAGACGGAAGTCTGTTCGGTTCGCGCTAAAAGCTAGCGCATGCATAGACAGAACAGATTTGAGAACAATTAACTATCCCGTCTTAAGAAAGAATAAACACAGGGAAGGTAACCCCTAATCAACCTGTGTCAGGGAGTTAACATACAGTTCTGTACCTTCGATTATCAAAAATATAAAATAGATTTACATCTTCTGGAACCAACAAAAATGACGGTAACACAGACCAAAGGGTCTTTTATGTTTGGACATGCGCCCTAATATAACCGACTAGGTTGAAAGGGACGTGACTCGCCATAACGAGGCTAAAGGTTTACATTTAAAAAAATGTAAATCAATAGAGAAGAATTAAAGATACCACCGAATAGAAAACTGTGGCGTCTCCGTCTCGGTGCAGCATACTTTATGATAGAGGGACCACACTGCCAAGAATGCCAGGAAGAGAATGACATAGACCACTACCTGATCCACTGTAAAAAGTATGAACAACAAAGGCTAGAATTAAAAACTTACTATAGAAGTCACAATATAGGCATGACAGGTGATAAGGTTTTAAGTATACGAGTAGATGCCCAATCAATACTTAAAACATATATACATAAAACAAAGGAAAACATATAAGGTTAGTACTTCAGAAAAGACATTCAACCAAATAGAAATTATGCAACAAAAACAAACAAATCATTAAAAAAAAATAAAACCAGAAAATTAGCAAACCCATTAACTACTCACAGGACAAGGAAAGGCAAAGAGATTACAAAAAAAAAAAAACACTAATACAAATTAAAACCAAGTGCAAAGGACAATAGCTATCTATATACACAATACAAAAATCTGAAAATAAAATGACAAATACTAATATAAATTAAAACCAGCAACCGCAAAAGACAAGTCATTTAAACTTAATACAAAATTAGTAAATAAAATGACACTAAATACCCCAATTATAACCAATTTTCAGGTTGAACAGGGTAGACCAAGATGGAACGAGAAGAGGCAATAATGGTCAGCTGTTAAGTGCCCGCTCTCCAACCATCACCGTTTCAAAACAACAGCAGTAAATCAATACCACGGCTAATAACTCTCGAATAGTGTGTTCCACACCTTAGTGGAACAAGAAACTTTTTTTGACGGCGTAACTGCCTTACATAAATATTTAGATAAATAAAAACGTATCTGTCCCGAAATAAAATAATACCGTAGTGCAAGTCGGGTCTATATAGAATCGTTTTAGGAAGGTTGAACTATTTTTTGGTTTTAATTGTACTATTGCATTGAGGTGTGCTTCTAAAGTGCATTCTGAAGAGAGTGGTACCAGTTTTAAGTGGAGCATAGGGAGCCGCGCTGGTGTAATATTTACCACAGTGCGCTAGCGATCAGGTGTTCAAGGTTCAAGAAAATGAAAATGGTGAGGATGACAAGGAAAGACCTTGAACTGATGGTACGCAACAGGAGGACATAGCATGTGTTCGTGGAAGGCCTATGCTCCTTGAGGAGCTAAAGGGTATTGATTGATTGATTGAATAATATGTTATTTGTTACAGTGACAGAGTTTGACCATAGGATGATTGATTGTTTGAATGATGTTATTTGTTACAGTGACAGAGTTTGGCCATAGAATGATTGATTGTTTGAATGATATGTTATTTGTTACAGTGACAGAGTTTGGCCATAGGATTGTGGTAAAGTGGGATGTTATAAATATTTATAGGGGACTTAGTGTACTGACTGAGGTCAGCTGTGAAGGTATCTATATCTAATAAGTGTAGTGTATTATAGATGACCTTACTTGCTACCACATTATGCCTCAGTCAGAATTATTCTGGAATATTGTGATGACTACGTTAAATGTCTAGGGTATGTATATGATGAAGTGTAAGTCACAACAACAACAGACAGATAAACAATTTAATTTATTCCACCACACATGACAACACTGTGACACTCACATACATATAACACTCTATGAGAATATCTTAAAGGAGTCACTGATAACTTTTCAAATATCAATATGTATTCAGTGCTGTCATTAATGTATATGTGTCCTGATTCAAATACAAAGTGAACCAGGAATCACAATCAATTTTAATTACAAGTTATATGTACAGAATTTATCAATATGAATCTTGTAGTGACATATATCATTAATAGTATCCTATGTGTGTCAGTTGTGTAGTAGTAATATGAGGAATACTGGTTTTGTTTTGTTTTTTTCAAGCTCTGTTGGTATTTGTCATCATGACTTCAATAGTTTGTTTCTGTTGGAACTAGTATTGGAGATGTTCTCAGTTCCTGGCATTAAAACAATTAATTTCCCCCTCTTAAATTTATTTTACAATGTCAGTTTAAGATGGGGGTACATAATGTTGAGCTCCATGGCCACATCAGCTTATCTTTCGTGATGGCGGCAGGAAAAGACTCCTCTGCTCGATTTCTCCCCTGTGCTCTGGAGACACCTCACTGTTAGGTAAATGGACCAAGGAGTATGCTGTCCGAATCTGGATTCAGCAAAGCTCTGACCAGGTGCTGCTCAATAACTTTAAGACCACGGTCCCTGAAACAAGAAGGTTGTACCTCCTACTTCAGAACTAATTTATATTCTATTTCTACACTAAGCACAATACAAAACAAACACTGAGTTCAGAGCGTTAGGCCAACTGTCAGCTTCATCTGAAATACTTTACACCAGTATATTCCTCCTTAATTGTCACTACGCCTCTGCAATTCCAGCATTATTTCTTTCTAGTCAATAATCTAGGTGTCAGTGTACTGTTTGGCAATTCCATGTAGTTTCACTTTCCTCCGACACCTTCTGTTCAGGCTGGAGCACTATAGGCTTTACTTCATGTTCGCTACTGAACCACACATATATACAGACATAATTATCAATTTACATTCAATTTTCATTTAAAAAGATATCAAATAGTTCAAACCTACCACAATTCATGGAAATAATACACAGTGACGTTGAATGGCAATGAATATAGCACAACTTCGATCTGCCGATGTCCCAGGCTTTTATTTAGAAAAATATGCACTGGTGCTCAACGCACTGATTCTGTAGTAAGTTTATTACAAGATGTGGCATGGAACAGACGCTCTGAATTGAGTATATTCGCAGCTCTAACCAATCATGCCATGTTTACCCAATCGTTTGAAAAAAAGTACTCCAACTCCCGTTTCCCCTGACAACGAAAGATAGTATTTATAGTCCGACTAATCGTGTTTAGCCTTACATTTATTGCGCTCCAATCAAATAGGAGTTAACATGGAGACTCATTTCCCGTACAATGGTGGGGTGAAATTCTGCCACTGAGCGATTCTGAATTTGGTGTTGTCTGACACCCTCGCTATTTTCTTTTGGCTATAACTTGGTAATTCCTAGACTATTTGCGTAACGTTTAACATATTCTTTGTCAGCACGTCCTAAGGAACCCAAATATACAAATTTAAAAGATCTAAGTGGCTGCGTTCAAAATATGCAATTTCTTCTACCTCCTGTTTACTTCGAAGATGTGCTGTCTGGGTACTGTAATGTTTTCAAACGTAAACCAGTATAATGTCATATTTCCCAATAAGCGTTTTTCAGGATTTTAAAACCTAACTCTGGTATGGGTAGTGTTTTTTATTCGCTGTCGATTTGAAAAAGTTAGTGCTAGTGGCCTTACACGCGTGATGGCAGCAATTGTGTATCGCGCGACTCGTGTTAGTATTGCCTGTGTCCCTGCTTTCTGCCTCTCCCTTCTCTCTATCCTTTAGTCCATCTGTCTTTTGTTTTTGGTAACATAGTGTAGAAAAAGACATGAATGGAATTTTAAATCTAGGTCAACTTGCGTATTTCAAGGTTTTTCTTAGAAATGGAGTACACTTTTTAGTGTGTTTGGGAAACGCGTGTATGTAGCAGAAGGCTTTTACTATCAACGTGAAACGTTACAATTAGCAGACGCAGGAGAACACAAGGGGGATTTCAAGTACAGTCATTGTGACAGCACTGTTCTTTACCATTCTTCTTTCCTGTTATGGAAGTTATTTGTTAGGCTTTACATTTACGTTTTAATTTATATATGGGGATTAGAATATTTCACTACAAGGATGATTGATTGTTTGAATGATATGTTATTTGTTACAGTGACAGAGTTTGGCCATAGGATGATTGATTGTTTGAATGATATGTTATTTGTTACAGTGACAGAGTTTGGCCATAGGATGATTGATTGTTTGAATGATATGTTATTTGTTATTTGTTCACCATCACCCATGGCTTCACATGTGAGTCACGCAACGTCGTTTATGCTATTATATGCAAACGTTGCACCATTACGTACATCGGCCAAACGGGCACACGACTGGGCGACCGATTCTGCAGACACCTCTATGACATCTCTCAGTTTAATTCCACACCTGTGGTCATCCACTTCAATGGCCCTGACCACCATGGTGCCACTGACATCCAGGTGACAGCCATCAGATACTGTTCCTCGGACGCCAACAGTCGGTTTCGCCAGGAACAACGCCTCATCCATCTTATGGGTTGCCTCAAACCACACGGTTTGAATACCCAACATTCTTTTGTCTGAGACGCCTTTCTCTATCGAGTCCCTGTTGTATTATGACTTTCTACTTTGATGCGATCACCCTTCTTTTCTTTTTTTTTTTTTTTTAAATTACCATTTTTTTAATTTAATAATTTTATTTATTTATTTATTTATTTTTTTAAATTTGTTTATTTATTTTATTTAAAAAAAAAAAAATTTTTTTTTTATTTTTTTTTATTTTTTTTTTTTAAATTATTTTTTTCCTTTATTATTTTTTATTTTATTTATTTCTTTATTTAGTTTTTATTTTTATTTATTTATTTATTTGTTTTAAATTTATTTATTATTATTATTTATTTGTTTATATTTTATTTATTTATTTTATTTATTATTTATTGATTACTTTTTTCTCACTCTTTTCCAGTCCTTGTTTTTATTATTTCTTATCTTTATGTACTGTCAACTTCCTCTTTCCAGTTTAGTGGCAGCCATCCTGCTTTGCTTCACATGTGACTGGACTTAATATTAAGGGAGTTTTTTTCTCTTATTTTTATAGTTTCATGTTCTCTACTTAATTCTCATTTTCTTTCCTTCCTGTCTCTTGTTTGTCTGTCCCTGACGAAGGCCTTGTGGCCGCAACGTAGGTTTTTCTTGTCCTTCTCCTTGTAAGACGTATTACTATTTGTGTGGGTGTGTGTGTTTTTTTTTATTTTATTTTTTTTTTTAATAGTTTTTTTCAAATGTTATTTGTTACAGTGACAGAATTTGGCCATAGGATGATTGATTGTTTGAGTGATATGTTATTTGTTACAGTGACAGAGTTTGACCATAGGATGAGCAGAATAAACGATACTGAAGCACAAAAACAGAGTCCTTTTTGGGAGGATGGTCGGTATGTTTGCACACGATTTAATTTTTTTTTTTTAAATACTTTTTTTGGGGCGTAAAGTGCGGTCTATGACTTTATTGTGTAAAATTTGTGTGATCTCGGCCCTGGCTCATTGGATTTTCCAGTTTAATTGCTTTTTTTGCTGGCAGATAGATAATGTTAGTCCTGTTCAGGACTTAGTATCTATCAACGCTGATCGGGTTAGCAGTCAACTGAGTCACTTTTTTTTTGGATGGTAAATGCGTGCTGATATAACCAAATAGGTTGAAAGGAACGCGCCTCGCCAGAAGAAGGCAAAAACCGAACACCCAATAACCCCCCCCCCTCCCCCCCTCCCCCCCCAAAAAAAAACCTGTTACAATATTGTTCTGTCCAGGATAAATTCATGTCGATTTTATGAATTACGTAATATGGCATTTAATTTTAAATGTATAATTTCTACCAGAAGTAAAAGTTTTGCAAGAATTATATTTTTGACTGTTGGATTTGATTGCAAACATCGAAATAGTTTTCTTTTTAAATGTCACTTTGAAAAAAGTTTTCTAATATACACCCAGCTGCCTCAGTAAATGTGTTGAACATCTTCCATGAATTTCATTCATAACCCTCCACTCCCAAAGGAGCATAGGCCTTCAACAAACACATGCCAAGTCCTCCTGTCACGTGCCATAATCTCAAGTTCTTTCCATGTTCTCCTCATCATTTTCACCTCTGTTTCCAACTCTCTTCTCCATGTACTTCTTGGTCTTCCTCTGCCTCTCTTGCCCTGGGGGTTCCAGAACAAGGACTGCCTTGTAATGCTATCAACAGGTTTCCTCAGTGTGTGTCCTATCCATCGCCATCGTCTTCTTCTCATCTCTTGTTCCACTGGCACTTGTCCAGTTCTTGTCATCAGTTCCACATTGGTAACCTTGTCATACCATTTTAATCCCTCTATTCTACGCAAGCACCCATTTATGAAAGTCTGTAGCTTTTTGGTTGTTGTCTTTGTTGTTCTCCATGTCTCCGAGCCATACAATAGGACTGACTTCACATTTGAGTTGAAGATTCTTATTTTCGTGTTGGATCCTATTTCTCTTGATCTCCATATATTTCCCAATGCAATGAAAGCTCCTCTTGCTTTTTGTATTCTTATTTTGATATCGCTGTCTGTCCCTCCAACTTTATCTATATTACTGCCAAGATATGTGTATGATTCTACATCTTGTATTGGCGTTTCTTCAAGTTCAACCCTGTTTTCATTACCTGCATTTATTCGCATTATTTTTGTCTTTTCCCTGTGTATTTTCAGACCCAATTGCTGTGACCTCTCATCGAGTGTTTTCAATTTGTCTTGCATCTGATTACGGTTATGGGACAGGAGAGCCAAATCATCAGCAAAATCCAGATCATCCAACTGCTTAGTCAGAGTCCACTGGATTCCATTTCTGTTGTGTGTTGTCGATGATCTCATAACCCAATCTATTGCCAGCAAGAAAAGAAATGGAGACAAGAGGCATCCCTGTCGCACTCCTGTTCTTATCCCAAATGGTTCTGTAAGCTGTCCTTCATGAAGAACTCTGCACGTCATGTCTTCATAGGTTTTCTTTATTAAATTAATGATCTTCAGGGGGAACTCCATAATGCCTCATCAATTTCCAAAGTGATTCTCTGTCCACACTGTCAAATGCTTTTTCGTAGTCCACAAATCCGATGTATAGTGGTGAATTCCATTCCAGACTTTGTTCAACTATTATTCTCAAAGTGGCTATCTGGTCTGTACATGATCTGTTTTGTCGAAAACCTGCTTGTTCATCTCTCAATTTCTTGTCTATGGATTCCTTTAATCTCTCAAGGATAATCCTGTTCAATACCTTTCCTGGCACTGATAGTAACATTATTCCTCTATAATTTGTGCACTCTTGTAGATTTCCCTTCTTAGGCAACTTAACCAGATATCCTTCCTTCCATTCTGCTGGTATCTCTTCTTTTTCCCAGACTTTACCAAGTAATTTATATAACATCTCTGTAGCCGTGTCGATATCTGCTTTGATGGCCTCTGCTGGAATGCCATCAGGTCCAGACGCTTTTCCATCTCTTAGAAGCTTTATGGCTTTCTTTATTTCTTCCTTCGTTGGTCTTTCACCGTTAATTTGTAGCTCTTCTTCTGCTGGCTGGATGTCCGGCGGGTTTTGTGGAGCTGGTCTATTGAGAAGGTCCCCAAAATATTCTGTCCACCTCTTCATTTGCTCTTGTATATTGCTGAGCAATTTCCCATTCTTATCTTTTATGAGGCAACTTGTTTGCTTGTATTTCCCTGTTAGCTTCTTTGTGCTGCTATACAGTTCTCTCATATTTCCTTTGGCTGCAGCATCTTCTGCCTCTCTTGCCAACTCCTCAATATACTTCCTCTTGTCTCTTTTGATACTTCTTTTTACTTCTTTGTTTGCTTCTGTGTACACTTCTTGAGCCTTGGCTTTGGAACTTCTGGTTTTGCTTGTGTTTAACTCTGCTTTCTTGTTTTTTCTATCTTTTATCTTATTGATGGTTTCTGTTGTTATCCATGCTTTTTGTTGTCTTTCCCTTTTCCCCAGTATTTCTTCACATGTCTCCTTCCATACCGTTTTGACCTGCTGCCAATAGTCTTCTGTATTCTCTACATCTTCCAACTGTTGGAGCACTTGGAATTTGTTGGATACTGTGACCGCAAATTTGTCTCTTGTTTCTTGATTTCTTAGCTGTCCTACATTAAACTGTTGTCTATAATTTTGCATTGTTGCATATCTCTTGAGTTTCATTTTTACTTTGGCTATCAGAAGATGGTGATCTGATGCCACATCTGCTCCTCTATATACCTTTACATCCTGCAATGATGATCTAAACTTCTTCTTTATGCATATATGATCAATCTGATTTTCTGTTCTATGGTCTGGTGATATCCATGTTGCCTTGTGTATTCTCTTATGTGGAAACATGCTTCCTCCTATAGCCAGTTGATTTGAAGCACAGAAGTTTGCGAATAGTTCTCCATTTTCATTCATTACTCCTAGCCCATGTTTTCCCATGACTTCTTCAAATCCCGGTATTGACTGTACCTATCTTTGCATTCATGTCACCCATCAAAATTGTGATGTCTCTTCTTTTTACTTTATCCATAATTTCCTGTAGTTTAGTATAAAATGCTTCTTTCACAGACTCTTCTTTGTCATTAGTTGGTGCATAACATTGGATGACATTGACATGAATTTTCTTTTTAGCTGTTTTGAAAATAGCTGTTATTATTCTGGGTCCCACAGCTTCCCATTCAATGAGTGCTTTCTGTGCTTCTTTAGATAACATAAGAGCTACCCCTTCACTGTGGTGTGAACTTTCGTCTTCGTGTCCTGAGGACAGCACCAATTCACCTGTGATGAGTTTCTTCCTGTCTACCCCCCTTCCACTTTGTTTCACACATTCCCAGAACCTCGATTTTGTATTCCCTCATTTCTGCTGCTACTTGTGCCACTTTCCCTTGTTCGTTCAATGTCCGAACATTCCAGGTGCTAAATCTGGAAGTTCTCCTAGAAGAAAGAAGGTTAGTCAGCAACACAGACTCCTTTCGGCTTTCTCTGTGTTGCATCATACGCCTCCCCGCGAGAGGAATTTCCCCTGTCTTGGATGGCTGTGTTTTATTTTCTTTATTTGACTTGTCCATATTTGTTGAAGTTTTTTGTGGTTTAAATTTTTTTTACAGGATGGGGTAACCGGCCCCATGCCCAACCCTCCTTAGTCGCCTTCTACGACATGCTTGGCAGGGGACAGTGTTACTATTCTTTGCTCCCCTTTCGGGCCCCGGTAACACACGGGTGTCTTCCATGAATGTGTATACAAAAATCAAAGCCTCTTCTGTATCTTTACGTCAAGTTAGTCAAATGTATGACAAATGGAGGCCAATATTATTCGAGAATGAACGTATCCAGAGTGGAATATTAATTTATACATGCCGTCTTTATATTTATTTTTGAAATGGAGTCTTCGGATTGAAGTTCCATATTCACCATTATGCCCTTATAATGAATAACCTCAGAAATAATAATGTTCATTTTCTTGACTTTTCATAGCAGTTCCATCAAAATTGTCAGGAAAATTGATATAGAGAAGTAAAGCATCCCAAAACCAGAAATTGTTCTATAAGATCCTAAAGAACACGAGGAAGGAAAAACAATGCCCTCTCAAATTTTTAAAGGACAAGCAAGGCAAATTGCTTACTGCCTTGAAGGAAGTAATGGAAAGATGGAAAGAACATTTCTCAGAACACCTGGATGGTGAGCATGGTGAAGCATCAGAAATGATAACCACAAGCACAGAAGAGGAAACCAATGGTGATGAAGATGACATAAAGATGGAAGAACTGAAGGCAACACTGGAGGAAATCAATATGGGCAAAGCAGCAGGGCATGATGGTATAACACCAGAAATGGTTAAGTACATGGGAGCATCAGGCGACCTATTACTCTTTAGGGTCCTACAGGCAGCATGGTGCAACAAGACCATACCAAAGGATTGGGAGATTGCCATCATAACACCAATTTTCAAAAAGGATGACAATCGACAAAGTGGAAACCATAGAGGCATATCCCTTCTCAGTGTCCCTGGTAAAATCAACTTTCGATTCCTAGAGCAGAGACTCCGACGCCTATCTGAGCAACAATTCGATGAGGTCCAGTGCGGATTCCGAGTAAACCGAAGTACTCAAGACCTAATCTTCACACTCAAACAGCTGAATGAAAAGGCCCTTGAGTATAAGAGTGAGATCCATCTTTGTTTCATAGATCTGGAAAAGGCGTTTGATAGGGTCCCCTGAAGCAAACTTTGGGACTGTTTGGCAAGGAAGAACATTCCAGCACCCCTGATTCATGCTGTACAGAGCTTCTACAAGTCTTGCAGAAATTATGTAAGGACAGCAAACAACAAGTCAGAAGAGTTTAGGACCACCACTGGTGTAAGACAAGGTGTTATCATGTCACATTATCTTTTCATACTCCTCATGGACGATGTCATCAAGGCATGTAAGGAGAGAACAAGAATGTATTCAGTGGGGTAATAGAAGATGAGACATGCATATATTTCAGAGCTGGCATTTGCTGATGATATTGCCCTGATTGCTAAATCAGAGGCACATCTCCAATCCAACGTGCAAGTCTGGAACTAAGAGCTAGAGAAGAGAGGGGTGGTCATAAGCAGCTCTAAAACAAAATCCATGGTGATATCACGAGAAGAAAGAAGACAGCAGATTAAGCTGGGAGAACAGGTCCTGGAGCAGATCGAACACTTTAAATATCTCGGATCTATTATAGACCGAAAGGGAGGCATCAAAGAAGAGTTGGCCATTCCAAAAGCAGCAGCTGGTAGACTTTTTCAGGCCATAAATCGAGGATTCCTCAGCAAGAGAGAGAGGTTGGTAAGAAAACGAAGATGGCTGTATACCGCTCCACCTATGTCCAAGTCTTAACATATGGATGCGAGTCATGGGCAATGACTGCAACCCACAAAAGCCAGATTCAACCCTCAGAAATGAGATATCGGAGGAAGGTGGTTGAAGTAACAAGAAGAGACATGGTCCGCAACCAGACGATACGTCAAGGCCTAAAATCCCACCCCTGCAGACCCAAGTAGAACAGTCCCAACTAAGATAGTTTGGCCATGTCTGCAGAATGGGAGAAGATCGGCTACCACGACAAGCATGGGAAACAAAGAGCCAGAGATCCAGATCCCCAGGACGACCCAGAGTTCGCTGGGAGGACAACATTAGACAATCTTTGAAGGACCGAGGACTAGCCTGGAACCAGGCCAGGAGGAAAACAGCCGATAGGATAGTCTGGCGTTCTCTCTTCCAAACCTCCACACCACACGGTAGAAGGGGAACGAGTAAGTAAGTAAGTAAGTAAAGCATCCCATTGCTCAAAGATAATGCCTCGGGAGAAAACCGCACAGTGTTTTGTGTAGCTGAAAAATTAATTGTCTCTGACTTTTAGCAGTTGCATGAAACGCAGAAGTAAGCTGTTTTGAAATACAATCTTCTATCGTCTATTCATAAACGAAGAAAATTACTTACATGGTAGTACAAAAAGAACATGAATGACATATAAAGCCAAGAACAAACACTGCTGGAACATCCTTTCTTGTATACTTTTGGAGTGAGCTGTTAATATCAACCATTGTTACAGTTTTCACCAGTAAATCGTATCAAATCACTCCCCAGAGTAACTTCTTTCACCCAAAGTCCAAAGTAGCATCGGCTTTCAACACATTTTAACCAAGTCGTCATGCCCTATGTCAACAGCTCAAAGTCTTTCTCTGTTTTCTTCATCCCATTATGTTGGTCCCAAGATCTCTTTTCCATGTGTTCTTTGGTCTTTCTCACCCTCTCTTTCCCTGGGGAATTCCATAATAAGGATTGTCTGTTAAAGCAAAGTATACTTCCACAAGTAAAGATTTGAATGTGGTATATATTCCAGATCCTGAGGTATGACCTACTTGCTCTAAATCCAACAGACAGTTAACCACTTTGCATTGTTCTCCATCAACACCTCTTACGACAGTAGCCCACATCAGGCATACAAATGTAATTGTACTTTCAGCAATAATTACAGAAAAAACACTTCTTAGGGTTAACTGTACGTATGTCAATGCGATCTTGCAAAGCTCAAGCCTCTTGAACAATGTTCCTATCACTAAGGTGGTTCACGTGAAGAAGGAAATAGTCTGTGTGGTACAGCAATAAAGTAGAGGATGCAATTGTGCTAGATAAAAACATAGCTTTCTGTTTTTAAAAAAATTGTAACCCCCCCCCCCCCCCCCCAATACAAATAAAAACTAGGTGGAAAAACATAAACTCTGAACGACATTGTCGTAGATTTAAATAGGTATTAGAGATAGATTCTGTCCCGTCTGAATAGAATAGAAAAAGTGGGGTTCTCTGAGAAAGAAAGGGTTAGAATAGATTCCACGAGTGAATAGATTAAGGTGAAGATCTGTCTCTGGAATGAGTGAATTCTCTAGTCCAGCCTATCTATACGACTATCGTTTGGTAATAGACAATCTATCAAAATCTCCCTATAAATCCAATTATAAGTTAACTACTCCCACCCACACACACACACACATACACACACACACACACACACACACACAGAGAGTTAGGTGACAACAAGACTCACAAACGTGAAAACTATGGTAAATGGAGATTGGGGTTGACTAACACAATAAATTAAGTTTTGTTTAGTTTATTATCACTTAAACTTTACAACATCAAACATATAGAAATCAATATAATCATCGGTTACAGACATAGGAAAATAACCCAATAAGTGCCCTCCCCTCTTGTTGAGAAAAAGATCCCAAAAGAAGTTAATAACCCAAAAGGTCAAAGATTAACACTAGGGTATAGAATGGACGTGAAGCAAAGAACAAAGTTCCAAGTTAAGCTATCCCGTAAAATAACAGTAATTGCAAAGAAAATCAAGATTGGTGCAGTTTCCGTAACTAGAACGTATTTCCTATCACTCTGCCATTCGTGGCCACATCAATCACACCTTACCTAGTACTTGGTTAACAATCTCTTGAACGTAAACATCAATGTACATGTATCATAATCTTGTGCTTCTCCGAAGTGAGCCCCAGTTCCTCCACAAATAATTAATTCTCCTAATGGGGAACAGCTACTTTGGTGGAGTGTTATTGGATATGAAAATGTCACATCAGATAGTAGACAGTACTTCCAGTAGCTAAAGGAAACATCTGGTTGGTAAACTGTTAATAAAGATGATGAGGGTATATCCTATCGGGTTTTCTCTCTGGGGTTGAGTGCCGATTATGAAACAACGTATTCTCCTGGATAAATTCACTTGGAAACACGATTGTCAGTAGTCGGGAAAAATGTTATATATATATATATATATATATATATATATATATATATATATATATATATATATATATATATATATATATATATATATATATATATATATATATATATATATATATATATATATATATATATATATATAGATATATATATATATATATATATATATATATATATATATATATATATATATATATATATATATATATATATATATATATATATATATATATACTCATGGAAAAAAGTAAGTGTGCAGCACTCAACAGGGCACTGTGCGTGTGTTCTTGGGTGAACTCAAATGCAAGTTGGTACACATTTCTGTGTGAGTCTTGTTCACTTACCCGTGCAATTACAATAGGATCGCACTATTTGTGGGGTGATAATCATGGTGCAGGATAAATCACGTAAAAAGTGCCGTAGGGGAGAATTTATCACAGATAAAAGGAAGGTAAGTGTGTAGCTCTAATCACAAGCATGTGAAAACGTAATCGTTGAAATAGAGAGTACCAAGAGTCCAACAGAAACATCTTTTTTGACAATGCCAAGATTGAACCAACAACAGCGAGCAATAGCTATAGGGATGTTAGCTGCTGGAGCGACTATATTAGCTGTATCACAACATTTCTATGTTCACAGGAACACTATATCACGCATTAAAGCTCGTTTCCACCAAACTCAATCCACTGCTGATCGCCATAGAAATGGCCGACCACGAGTTACCACCCCTGCAAAAGACCGTTACATACGCCTTATGCACTTGCGTAACAGGTTTATTCAGGCAACATGGACTGCCAGGAACATTCCAGGTTTAAGACCTGTGTCGTGCAGAACAATGCGGAATAGGCTCAGAGAGGCAAATCTCTTACCTCACAGACCTGCAGTTAGACCAGCACTGACAGTTCGCCATAGACAAGCGCGCTTGGCCTGGGCCAGACACTTTCACTAAAATCAAAGTGATCACTTGGTCTTTTATTCAATATTCAACCACATTGTGTGCCAACTTTTATTTCATTTCGTCCATGAAATCACGCACAGTGCCCTATAAAGTGTTGCACACTTACTTTGTTCCATGAGTATATATATATATATATATATATATATATATATATATATATATATATATATATATATATATATATATATATATATATATAATATATATATATATATATATATATATATATTTGGCCACAGTGGGCTGATAAAATTGAATGCAAAAGTCTGGATATTTTGTAAGCCCACTTACGTTTACTCTTATTATTTATATTTTTGGTCTCTCTCTCTGGATGAAGCAAGAGGACCGAACAGGTCAACATCGAAGACCCGATAATAATAAGAATTGTTACTGGTGCTATTATACCGCTGGCAGCTGGTTTGTGATCAGCACTAAATTAGGAAGAAAATAAAACATTTAACCACAATATCAATATCCTATCCTATCACGCGTAAGGGTACGATCTCTTATCCTCTCCGTCATCTAATTAAATTAAAAGGCACATGTGTCCTAGCCTATCTTATCACGCTTCGCTCAACTGGTACTGGTTGGGTTTTAGGTATGCGCCTTTCCCCTCCCGCCCGGTAAAACACTCAGCGCACAATATCAGTGTTAATTTAATTATGACTACTTTACAAATATCGCTTGTCATTACTAGCTATTTGTTTCGCCACATGATATTACACTAGTCACTTATATAATTACACATAATGAATTAGAAGTGAATTTTATTCCGTCAGTTATCAGTCGCCTAATGTATTTATTAGTCAATTAAAACATCTCTTTCTGAGTGATAGCGGGTGATTAAATCAACATTACAACGGGAAAAATTAGCTATGCGTTATTTAATACGCTAGTCTTAGCACCTAGAAAATCCCAGTGAATTATAACGATAAACTTAACACATGAAATCACTTAAATGCTAATTTATATTACCGCTATCAGAAATGAAACAATCTCCACGGATTGCTATAACACACTTTCACAATGGCTCTAGAATAACGAGCTAGATTTTCCAAGATTTCTGAGCGACTAGATAACTGACTTTGAGAGGACCGAGTATTTATACAGAAATGGTGTTATTTCGCTAAAAGGTGCGATAATTCACGCCTTCGGCCGTATCAGGGACAATCAACGAGTTCGACTCCCGAGGTAAAAGATTTTCCTGTTCGCTCACTCGCGATGCCGAAACGACATCCTAAAGCCCTGGCCATGCGAACAGGCCATCTTTGATTTCGTCCCTCTGCCGTAGATCAAATAATTTAAGTCCCCTGGGATCACGGACATCAAATGTGGTCGGTAAATATTATTATCGCCCTTGCATTTGCTACCGACGTCTGATCGGTCACTATCGATGATTGACATCTCAGCTCGCTTGGGAACTCAGGTACACACCCCGGTTCGCTCCCCACTTGTTAAGACTGTCGTGTGCGAAAATGTGTAAACGCTCATTAGCGCATGTAAACAGGAAAAAAATAGGCGTGGCTTCAAAGTGAGTCTACAGGTAGCGAATTGCATGGTTTTTTTGCGTAGCAAAATTATAAACCTTGGATGGGGAAGCAAAGGTGGTTGGATCACTGTGGCTATATTTACATATATATGTGACAGACATGCACAGCGCAGGATACATATCAGTAAATACATAATACACAGAGATATGTTTCAGTCACCCATGAGAAATAAAGAAAGTAGAAAACAACAGAAGTAATAGATTTACCGGGAAACGAACCCAGGACCTTCCGAACGTCACCATCACCTAGCTAGAGGAGAGAATCGTTACTATCTTCTCTGCCAACAGGATATTATATGACTTGGCCTGAAGACATCATTCTTTGTAACTGTGTCACCTAATAAAATTAAAAAAACAGCGCAATGGAATGTTCATACTTGTATAATCGTCAGCCTGAACAGTTACTCATTTAAAATACTGCTCAAGGTCATACACGAGAGAATAAAACAGACAACGAAGGCAGATAAAGAAGCTAAGAAGCGTAGAAATAATAGAAACCAAATAAATGTGGGGATGAGTAAAACAGAGATCAAAAGCTTAATTAAAAGAATACTAACTGAGGAATGGACAGTAGAGTGGGATCGAAGTACGAAGGGCAGACATGCATATAAATTGTTCAAGGCTCCAACAAGAACGTGTCAGATATCTAGAGAACTAAAAATTCTTAGCAATAAGAAAATTCTTAGCCTGCAACTAGGAATGGGCTATTTCAGAATAGAAGAACCTTAGTGTGCAGAATGTCTAGAAAAAAAAATAATGTAGAGCATTCCCTATTAAAATGTAAGAAGTTTGAACAACAGAGAAAACCAATATTAGATTTTTTACAGACATGAAATTCATCCATAACTGTGGAACAGGTGTTGAGAATAGATAGACCTAGAGAATAGCACAATATAGTAAAATAGTATATAACAAGAACTAAAATTAATATATAAGGATCAATGATGGTGTGAGGAAAAGGGGTTGGCTGATGGGGGGGGCTTGTATGGCTGATGACAGATAATGGGTGGATTTGATGTAACCTCGAACACCCACCGGGCTTTCTCACCCCTTTTCACCTTGTTAACAACAGGGTAGTTATGAGTGACTTCGTTTTAGTTTGTTTGTTTTATTTTTAATTGTTTTTTTGTTAACATTGATGAAGGAAAATATCCCGTTCAACCAATGATGGGTTATAATTAGGATATATATTGTTTTCAATTCCAAATAATATGAACAACTGCCGGTATGAGAAAGTGGTATCACACCTGTCAAATTATTGTAAACAGGGAAAATCACAACTACCAATTTTGCTTATATGTTAAAAAAAAAACCCCCAACAAAATCAAGAAGACACTCTGAACAAGAATAATATTAAAGTGGAGGGGGTGTAAAGGCCTATTGTTTCCAGTTATATAACTGACTTTAACAGATATTTAATTGACTTTCACCTATTAAAAGTCATATGCATTGTAAGAACAGCATCAGACCTTCACATTCCCAACCACTATATATTAACCTTTGTTCGTGTTAAATAATTGTTTGTTTGTTTCTTGGAAAGGGGAGGTCACACACAAATACATTCATATAAATTTAGTTTTGATTTATTCTATTTGGACTGAGTGCAGTGGGGAAGAGGGTACTATATTTGGATATTGGAAATCTGATTTTGTTTTCTTGAATTAGTACACCATATGTCCTAATTGTAACCCATCAAGGGTTGAACGGTATACTTATTTAAAAAAACAGTTATCGACAGAACAGCGGAACAAAAGAAGATTTTTTTTTTGCTTAAGCTCTGAGTCATTTCATTCATTACCTCTGTAGCTCCACGAGGAGAATAGGCCTTCAACAAACTCAGGCCAAGCCTTCAACAAACTCAGGCCAAGCCTTCAACAAACTCAGGCCAAGCCTTCAACAAACGCAGGCCAAGCCTTTAAGGGGTTTCCCTACAGTGAAAACTAACTTTTGTTCTAATAACATTTTCAAACTTTTTATGTGCTCAATAGACACAGTGTATGTCCATGAACCAAATTCTACAGTTTATTTTGTTAAAAAACATGTGGTTACCATGGTAACCAAAAAAAAAATCCGCCATATTGGATTTTCACCACTTTTCGAGAGCTAAAAACTTATGTTTCCCATTGACCAAACTTTACCAAATTGCACACACATGTTGTGACTGACAATTAGAACAATTTTTCAGGGGCTTTTTTTGATAAGTTAAAAATTCTATTTTTAATGATTTTTAAAAAAAAATACACTATATTTGTATGAAAAACAATGAAAAAAAAATATTTAAAAAATATATCAAAGCAAAAATTACCAAAATATCAAAAATAGCCCCTGTCATTTTAAAGGTATATATGTGTCCTACATGCATGCCAAATTTCAGACTGATCTATTAGATAGTTTGTAAAAAATAACATTTTTTTGTTAATAAAATGTTAGTTTTGAGAAAAATGCATTTTAGTCACCGAATGACTTGTCTTGTCCAATATACTCCATTCTGGGGGGCTGAATGTGTTTAAAATTGTCCAGCACTATATGCTGCACCTCCTTCAGCTTCCTGCAGCTGCTCCTCTTGCCTTTATCTTGCCTAATTTTTCTTCTTTCCTTCTACATGGTAACCAAAAAAAAAAAAAAACAACCGCCATATTGGGTTTTACACCAATTTTCAAGAGCAAAAATCTTATGTTTACCATTGACCAAACTTTATCAAATTGCATACACATGTTGTGACTGACAATTAAAACAATTTGTCTAGGGCTTTTTTTGATAAGATAAAAAAATTGTATTTTTAAGGAGTTTTGTAAAAAAATACACTATATTTGTATGAAAAAAACAATGAAAAAAATATATTTAAAAAAATATATCAAAGCAAATTACCAAAATATCAAACAAAGCCCCTGTCAATTTAAAGGTATATATGTGTCCTATATGCATGCCAAATTTCAGACTGATCTATTGGATAGTTTGTAAAAAAAAACATTTTTTTGTTAATAAAATGTTAGTTTTGAGAAAAATGCATTTTAGTCATCGAGTGACTTGTCTTGTCCAATATACTCCATTCTGGGGGGCTGAATGTGTTTAAAATTGTCCAGCACTATATGCTGCCCCTCCTTCAGCTTCCTGCAGCTTCTCCTCTCGCCTTTGTCTTGCCTAATTTTTCTTCTTTCCTTCTACCCTGGTAACCAAAAAAAAAAAAAAAAACAACCGCTATATTGGGTTTTTCACCAATTTTCAAGAACAAAAATCTTGTTTCCCATTGACCAAACTTTATCAAATTGCACCCACATGTTGTGACTGAAAATTAAAACAATTTTACTCATGATTATTTTAATAAGTTTAAAATTCTATTTTTAATGATTTAAAAAAAAAAAAAACTATATTTGTATGAAAAAATATTTTTTTAAATATTTTTTTTTTAATTTATAAAAGAAAATTACCAAAATATCAAAAAATGCAGATGTGTTACTTTAAAGATATAGATGTGTACTACTCATGATTATTTTTATAAGTTTTAAATTATATTTTTAATGATTTAAAAAAAAAAAAACTATATTTGTGTGAAAAAAATATTTTTTAAAATATTTTTAAAAAATTTATAAAAGAAAATTACCAAAATATCAAAAATGCAGATGTGTTTTTTTTAAAGATATAGATGTGTACTACATGCATGCCAAATTTGAGACTCCTCTGTTTGATAGTTTTAGTGAGAAATCGTGCATTTTCGGCACAAATTTGAAAATCATAGCATGGGGGTGGTGCCGACAATATGCTTTTTGATACATCAAATGCATTTTTTATGTTATAAAACCTTGCTCAATCGATTCCTCGATGATTATTTAATAAAATAAGCTCAAAAGTAAAAAATCTATATTTTGTACGTAAAATCCAGTTTTCATAGTAGTGGACCTCCTCAAACTCAGGCCAAGCCTTCAACAAACTCAGGCCACGCCTTCAACAAACTCAGGCCAAGCCTTCAACAAACTCAGGCCACGCCTTCAACAAACTCAGGCCAAGCCTTCAACAAACTCAAGCCAAGCCTTCATGTTAGCTGCCACTCGTTCAAGGCCTTTCCTTGTCTTTTTATCTATTTCATATTGGTTTACTGTTCCCTTCTTCTGGTAATTTTGATTAGCCCTATTTACAATGATTTGATAGCCACCTTCATGTATCAGCAGTTATTAATATTATTTGGAATTGAAAACAATATACATTGTCGTATATAGATAGGTTTGAAAGTTATTTATGGTCCCGTCTGAGTAGATTGGATGGTGATAAGTACGTGATCTCCAGAAGCGGGCCACATCTACGGGAACCCGTTACACGGTTTAAGTCTCTGTTGTCGATTAGCAACGTCCGACAGAGCGACCGTGAAATAGCCCATTCCTAGTTGCAGTCCAAGAATTGTCTTATTGCAAAGAATTTTTAGTTCTCTAGATACTTGACATGTTCTTGTTGGAGCCTTGAACAATTTATATGCATGTTTACCCTTCAGACTTCCATCCCACTCTACTGTCTATTCCTCAGTTAGTATTCTTTTAATTAAGCTTTTGGTCTCTGTTTTACTCATCCCCACATTTATTTGGTTTCTATTATTTCTACGCTTCTTAGCTTCGTTATCTGCCATCGTTGTCTATTTTACTTATTATTCTCTCGTGTATGATCTTGAGCAGTATTTTAAATGAGTAACTCTTCATGCTGACGATTATACAAGTATGAACATTCCATTGCGCGGGTTTTTTTTTCGGTGACACAGTTACAAAGTCTGATGTCTTCAGGCCAAGTCATATAATTCCTGTTGGCAGAGAGGATAGTAACGATTCTCTCCTCTAGCTAGGTTATGGTGACGTTCGGAAGGTCCTGGGTTCGTTTCCCGGTAAATTTATTACTTCTGTTATTTTCTACTTTCTGTATTTCTCACGGGTGACTGGAACATATCGTTGTGTATTATTTATTTACTGATATGTATCCTGCGCTGTGCATGTCGTTCAGAGTTTATGTTTTTGCACCTAGTTTTTATTTGTATTTTGTGTTTATATGTTTTTTTTTAACAGAAAGCTATGTTTTTATCTAGCACAATTTGCAGCCTCTACTTTTATTGCTGTACCACACTAAGACTATTTCGTTCTTCACGTGAACCACCTTAGTGATAGGATTAGCGGGTATGTTTTCATATCATGCTATTGCTTTATGCAAAGCAGCAAAGCGTACCAAAACGCTCTACATTGTTCAAGAGGCTTGAGCTTTCCAAGATCGCATTGACATACGTACAGTTAACCCTAAGAAGTGTTTTTTCTGTAATTATTGCTGAAAGTACAATTACATTTGTATGCATGATGTGGACTACTGTCGTAAGAGGTATTGATGGAGAACAATGCAAAGTGGTTAACTGTCTGTTGGATTTAGAGCAAGTGGGTCATACCTCAGGATCTGGAATATATACCACATTCAAATCTTTACTTGTGGAAGTATACTTTGCTTTAACAGACAATCCTTATTATGGAATTCCCCAGGGAAAGAGAGGGTGAGAAAGACCAAAGAACACATGGAAAAAAGATCTTGGAACAGACATAATGGGATGAAGAAGACACAGAAAGACTTTGAGCTGTTGACACAGGGCATGACGACGTGGTTAAAATCTGTTTAAAGCCGATGCTACTTTGGACTTTGGGTGAAAGAAGTTACTCTGGGGAGTGATTTGATATGATTTACTGGTGAAAACTGTAACAATGGTTGATATTAACAGCTCACTCCAAAAGTATACAAGAAAGGATGTTCCAGCAGTGTTTGTTCTTGGCTTTATATGCCATTCATGTTCTTTTTGTACTACCATGTAAGTAATTTTCTTCGTTTATGAATAGACGATAGAAGATTGTATTTCAAAACAGCTTACTTCTGCGTTTCATGCAACTGCTAAAAGTCAGAGACAATTAATTTTTCAGCTACACAAAACACTGTGGGTTTTCTCCCGAGGCATTATCTTTAAGAAATGGGATGCTTTACTTACTTACTTAGTCGTTCCTCTTCTACCGTGAGGTGTAGAGGTTTGGAAGAGAGAGCGTCAGACTATCCTATCGGTTGTTTTCCTCCTGGCCTGGTTCCATTCTAGTCCTCGGTCCTTCAAAGATTTGTCTAATGTTGTCCTCCCAGCGAACTCTGGGTCGTCCTGGGGGTCTGGATCACTGGCTCTTTGTTTCCCATGCTTGTTGTGGTAGCCGATCTTCTCCCATTCTGCAGACATAGCCAAACCATCTTAGTTGGGACTGTTCTACTTGGGTCTGCAGGGGGTGGGATTATAGACCTTGGCGTATCGTCTGGTTGCGGACCATGTCCCTTCTTGTTACTTCAACCACCTTCCTCAGATATCTCATTTCTGAGGTTTGGATCTGGCTTTTGTGGGTTGTAGTCATTGCCCATGACTCGCATCCATATGTCAAGACTGGGACATAGGTGGAGCGGTATACATCCATCTTAGTTTTCTTACTGTTGCCCTAGGTTTCTGTTGTATGTTATCTGATGTGATTGAATGTGAGCAATCGTGCAGAATGTATCTTGCGAATGGTATGGGTGGTCAAGAACGATGGTTCAAAAATGACTTTCTCAACGTCTTGATAATCTTGGGTCCACATAGGTGACGAAGTTTAATTGACGAAATAGACAAATATGTTCATGGTAAAACATTCAATACATGAGTAATTTGAAGCTCCTACTGTCCTTCATAGAACATCACACAACTGGAATATTTACCACGCAGTGCCATCATGGAATCACTGAAGTATCGTACCCCAGACGTGGAGTTAATATATATATTTAAATTGCGATAGCAATACTTCTCTGTAAAATACTTCCTCGAACTCAATCCTTCTGTTCGGAATATATATATAATATCTGTGGCGACCTTCGTAAAATATACAGCCACGTAGAACAATAGTTAATCTTCCAATATCCAGGAGCAAAATCTTCGACGTCTTCTTAGGTCGGAATCTACTAACGAAAGGCTCCTGCTAACGGTTTGCATATATTATCTACGTCATCATATCTAAGTAACGTCAGCTTAACATCGCGTTCAATTAACATTCATATCATCATCATCATCATGTGACGTATTCTTTCCAGAACGTTGTCTCCATTACAGCTGCTCTGAACGCATCACGATTCTGGGCAAGTCGACCTGCATCAGCCAATGACAAGTTCAGACTCTCTGTGATGTCCTGGGTCCACCGTCGTCTAGGTTGACCCCTTCCCCTTTTTCCAGGGACCATAACATTCATATAAGTGCAAAAATACAACATGTTGTCCACGAATAGAAATGTTAGCGCGTAGATTAATTGATAACACGACTAAACGTGGACACCATGAAGATTACATGTTAAATCATCTTTAACAAATACCTCCCCCGGTGGATTTGAAAAAAAAAAATCGAGAATCGATTTTTTTTCTAAAAGTATCACCCATGAAAAAAATTTACATTAATTTCGAACTTAGATTTTAAACGAAAAATCGCGAAGGAAAAAAATCATATAAAGATCCATATATGTTTATATTAAACTAATGTCAATGTCGTTATCTAAACTAATTAAACGTCAAACGTATGTCAGAGCAATGTATACATAATTAAACGTCACGAATAGAAAATGTCGTCGATAGTCAACAAATTAGAGAAGTCTATGATACTTAAGAAGTATATAAGAGAAATTAATATCTAAAAAATAGTGATGGTATAATTAACTACTTTGTAATATTACTTAATTAAATTAAAGAGAAGAATGTGGTACTAAATGGTTATGTAGTAGTTTCAAACAATAAAATTATATATATATATAGATATATAATTAATCTACAGTAATTAAAATAAAAATGTAATGCACGTGTGTATACACAATACAATAGAAAGTAGTGAGAAATGAAAATTAGAAAAGAAAATATTTTTAGCAAGAAAAAGTAGAAATCAGAATAAAGGGAAGTAAGGAAGAATAGCATAAAGCGAACAAAGAAATTGTGTGCTGTCTATTTAAAATTATTACCAATCAAAGAGAAGTAAAGAAAAGATATTACTCAATCTGTCTAAATATAATAGTGAGATATTAATAATTAACTAAAATTTAAATATCACTTATGCATAAATACACAATATAATTATACATTAATATATATTATAATATGAAAAGTCAGTTCAGTTTTAAACCCTGGAAACATCACAATCATTGGAATTTAAAATGTTCTGAGCAGTAATACATCACTGTAACATTCACAACTGTCAATAGATGGAAGCTCCATATGCGAAAGTTCCATATATCAATACAGCAGTAACCAATCCTGGTAGTTTCTTGAATTGTAGAAAGTGTGCGTTCCATAGTCATAAGACGAAAACCTGGTAAAGGTTTGAACTCCGCATCAACATTTATCTCCATTATGTCCCGTGAGATATTCAGCAATAAATAATACACGTTTGTCCAACAACATGATACAAAAGCTATTGCAGGCTGCGAACGAGACAGTCTTTTCTTCTGTACACTTTCTGGTTTAGAATGAGGTAGTCTTTCTGTACACTTTCTAGTATTGACTTGATTACAAAGTCATGAATTCACGAATGTCTTCAGTGCATTAATTAGGCCTCAGGTACGGAAGTCAGATTCCTGGATAACACATCAGCCACGACATTATCCGAACCTGGGATGTGTTGTATGTCGAAGGAGTAAGGCTGTAATAGGATGGAGAATCGTGCCAATTTTTGGTTTTTATGGTTAGCACGTTTCAAAGCTGCAACTGAACGTTGGTACGTTTGTATTATAAATGGAGCACCAAGCAGAAAACGCTCCAGCTTTTGAACAGCCCATACAACTCCTAGAAGTTTTTTTCGATTGTTGAATACTTCTTTTCCGCATCCGACAACTTTCTGGATATGTAGAAGGTAAGATGCAGTGTACCATTGTAGTCCTGTAACAGCGCAGCTTCGAAGCCAACATTACTCACATCTGTTCGGAGTATAAAGATTTTGGAAGTATCAGGCAACCTCAAAATAGGCGGTGAAGCAAAAATATTTAAAATTTTCTCAAAAACGACCTGTGTATCTTTCGTCCACTTTACTTTTATTGGCATGCCCTTTCATAATAACGACGAAAGGACAGCTATGATATCAGACAAGTTAGGGACAAATCTACTGAAATTCTGTACTAATCCTAATAAACTTCTTACTTGTCTCTTGGTATGAGGAATAGATAAGTTTTGGATTTTGGACACATTCTGAGGTATGGTCTGAAGTTGACCACAACCAATAGTATGTCCTAGAAAAGTAAGTTGCTTAAATGCTATTTGTACCTTAGTTGGTTTAGCAGTAAGATTATGGAAACGAAGAGTTTCTAATAAGGAACGAAGTCCTACAAACTGTTCCTGAAAAGATGAACTGAACAAACAAATATCATCTATGTATGTTATGATATCACTTCTATGTGACAACATTTTTCGCATGATGCGAAAGAATGTGGCAGGTGAGTTTGTCAGCCCGAAAGGCATAACATTCCACTGGAATAACCCACGTGGAGTTGAAAACGCAGTAAGAGGTTTAGATTGTTCGATTAATGGGATTTGGCAATAACCTTTTGTCAAATCTATTTTTGTAAATAGGATAGCATTAGAGACACGAGCAAGTAGATCGTCAAGAAGCGGATGTGGTTCCGCGTCGGAAACAGCCTTCGAATTTAATTTGCGATAATCTACGCATAATCGAATATTATTATCCTTTTTACGGACAATAACCAATGGAGATGAATATTGCGAATTACTGATTTCAATAATTCCCAATTCCAACATCTGATCTAACTCTTGAGCAGTTTTATCCTGATAATGTAAAGGAACAGGATAAGGTCGTAGACGGATAGGAATATCATCAGTGAGGATGATATCATGAGAAATAATTGATGTTCAAACAGGTCGGTCAGTAAGAACGTCAGAAAAAGATTCTAGTAAGTTAGATATTTGGCAATGTTGTTGAGAAGTTAAAGACGTTGACATCTCAACATCCCGCCAAAATTGGTAGAATCCTAAGCAAGTAAAGGTAAAGACATGTGGATGTCAGGGAAGGAAGATTCCTCCTCCTGAATCACTGATAAATTAGAATAGTGACAACAACCAGCAACATTGTCATCCATATAATGAAAAATAGACTGTAAATGCTCAGGTCTTGTATGAAATTCTTTGAGCATATTAATGTGAAAGATTTTTCTTTGACCATTTATATCAAGCACGTAATCAACATTAGAAATACGTGACATTACTTTGAATGGGCCGTTCCAAGCAATAAGTAATCTATTGTAACACAAAAGCATCTCCTGGAAAAAGTTGACGTAAACGTATATTCTTATTCAAAAAGAGTCGTGATTTATGTTTGGCAGCCTCTGACGAAGCTGTAGCCAACTGACATGAGTCGACATTCTTTCGACGAAGATTAATCACATACTCATAAGATGACTGAGTGTCCTGAGTCATCTCAGAGTCAGTAAGGAGATCTTTGATTAACCCCATAGGAAATTTTGGTGGAGCACCAAATACGAGCTCAAAAGGGGAAAAACCGGTCTGCTCGTGCGGCACTTTTCGATAAGCGAAAAGTACGGCAGGCAAGAACCTGTCCCAGTCCTGAGGATATTTGTCAGTTACCTTATGCAATAACTGCTTGAGTGTTCTGTTGAGCCTCTCCATAGAACCATTACTCATTGGGTGATAGATACTACTTAACGATCTGTTTATCTGGAGTGTCTTCATGACAGATGTCATGGTTTCATAGACAAATTGAGAACCATGATCAGACAAAAGTTTACGAGGAAAACCCAATCTAGAAAAAAATTAATAAGAGAGCATCAGCTACATCTGAAGAAGTAGTATGTTTAAGGGGGATAGCCTCAGGCCTTCTAGTGCACAAATCAATGCACGTGAGGATAAACCTGTGACCTCTAGCAGAAGCAACCGGTAGAGAACCGATAATATCAACGGCCATCTTATCAAATGGTCTAGTCGATATATCATATGCCTGAATTGGGGCAACGTGAAAAACTCCTCTAGATTTAACTTCTTGGCAGGTTACACAAGAACGTACATATACTGAAACGTCCCTGGAAACGTCTGGCCAAAAGAATGAAGATACCACTCTGGAACGTGTCCGAGTGTATCCCATATGACCGGCGCAATGCGAGTCATGTGCATGTCGTAAAATTATAGTCTAAGTTTCAGAGGTACCATCACTTGAAATTTGACCTTAGAGTTATCAAGAAAGTTTCTTACTAATATGTCATTCTTAAAAGTAAACCAATGTTTACGGTTTTTATTTAAGTTAACCTCATCATTATTTGTTACCAGACCAAAAATTATTTTCAATGAGTCATCTTCCTTTTGATGTTTTGCAAAGGACACTCTGTCTATTGCTGAATGAATATCATTGTCATCCTGAGTTGTTAAGTCCAAATCTTAACTGTTTTCAGATTCCATTACTTGAGCGTGTGCACGTGATAAAGCGTTTTGCTGTGATGTTACTGCTTTCATCAGGTTATACTGGACACATAAATGAATGGTCAACTCGTTCCGACACAGTGCTGACATCGAGTGAGAATGTAGATGTAATAGACGCGAATGTGTGTACAGTTCTGTTGAGTTGACAAGTCACTCATTCAATCATAGTTAGAAGTCAATAAAGGATAGACTGCTGATGACGTTTCATACATTTAATAATGGACGTACACTTGGACATCACGATTACAGTCACTTGAACAGGTTGGCAAAAAATCATCGTATACTTGAAAAATTGGTGACAATATCAGATGTACATTTATGTGGCATGTAAATATAATGGAACGATAGTAGGCAAGCACTCAATATTCTGGTTGTCTATCGTCTCATGCTTCAACTGACTAATCGCGTCAGTTAAGGTGGATACATAATCATCAACAATGGTTCACTGTCAGAACCTTCTCCTGGCTAAGTTTCTCAAGCCGTAAATTCATCAAATGTTTATAGCAACAATATTAAACCACAGTAGTGGGCTTTCATAATATACAGATCTCTGTACCATCATCAGATAATAGGACCTTTTCTGTTCTCCGACGATGATCCGCTTACAATGGCGGGATCCAAAAAATGGCTCTCCTCCGTGAGCTTCGCTCACCCAGGATGAAAAATTATGAAGCAGAATTAATTCGTTTTTCATCCATAAATGTCCTCATTGGGCTTCTATACATTTCTGCTATCAATAAGGCTGGTTACATCAAATAATCTAGTGCTGCTAGATAACACGTCATCTTCATCTGTAGTCAACAATCCTAGATGTACGATAATACGTCTCTCATCTAGGCTTTGCAAAAAAGTTCAGCAAAAAAGGTTTTGGTTTTACCTGGCTTTAGGAAAACACACACTAGCGAATAACGCACGCCATTCCTTGGCGTTAATAATCAACATTAGGAGAATCTCTGATACTACAGTCATACAGAGAAACAATCTCCTTCCTAGAATAAATCACAGAGATCAATCTTCAGACATTCTAGTCGAACCAGCCCATAGCAGCGACGACATGACAGCAGCTTCTCTGTCGACACCCCAAATCGACGCATGCGCAGAAATGCCTTTGACCCCAGAGTTCAGCTAAAAAAATAGACCGACATAGAAATACAAAGATACAAAGATATAAGACCGAATCACCTTAAATAGTCAAGGAATAAATATAAATTCGGGCCATAAACATTTTAAGCAAGACCAATCTGTTTCTGGCCATACCAGACGCAGAATGACGTAAATCTAGTATTCATACGCCAGATTGTGACACAAGAACAGATAACCCATATAACCGAATATAACATCGATCAATCAGGGTTCTGTCCCTTAGACTAAGAATCATTGATTCTCAAATAAAATACTTTTCATCAGACAAATAGTTATACTTTACATTTGTATGCCTACCAACAGTAATCTGTGCGTCACAGACTACCACACAAAAGAATCTGTGCGCAACAGCACGAAAAGTAACTGCATTGGCAATCAATAAGCTATTTTTTTCCCACTCTTCAATTTCTTCTAGTGAGCAGTCCTTGCTCCCATGGATGCAACCCACTGTAAGATCAGCGACAGGGTTTTTAAACAAACAAACTTTAACATTTCCTGAAAAGAAAGGTGTGTTAATATTAACAATGGCTGTAGGGTAGAACTCAATTGTTCCACCAAACGTGATGCACTTTACACTTTTTCCTGTAGAGCAGGAATGTGGTACAAGCGATTGTCTAACACCGATAATTGTTGAACCTGAATCCCTGAGAACTGATACTTTTGTACCATTTACCAACCCTCTATTAAATACTAGAGTCCCAGTGCCGTCATGGGCTGACAGACTAAACTTAGGAAGGGGATTTCCGCACTTCAGAACTGTGGTAATGTCTTTCTGAAATATAGTTTTACATTCCTGGCAATGGGAAGCAACATCAAGATTAAATTAGCAACATGCAGATGATTGAATCTGATTATTAACAGGAATTTTCCAAGAATGTACCATTTACCAACCCTCTACATACCATCTGCGAAATCCAGGGTCCCCCAGGGAATTATTTTACATTTGCATGGGAAAGCAACATAAAGATTAAAATCCTGATTAACCATGGGTGTACTAGTAGCAAGTGCCGCCCCTGCATTATGTTCTGACCTCGTTGGCCCACGTAAACTAGATCGTTGCCTCTGACGATCAAAAGAATTACCCTGATTTCTAAATGTTTATTACTTCTATTACGGTACTGTTGATTGTTATTACCATAATTATTGTATTGAGGAATGAAATTATTTTGTTTTCTCCAATTATTACTTTGTTGGGAGTTGTTGTTATTAAAGTTATTGCTATACCTATATTGAGGTGACTGGTTTCTAAACTGTTGTCGACCTCTATTAAAGTTGTCATTCCTGTTGAAATTCCCATTTCTATTATAATTATTATCATTATATTTCTTATGCAAGAAATTTCTGTCTAGACTTTGAGATTTGTTTCTGCCATTATTGTTCCAAGTTGCAACTGAAGCAACCGGAAGAGCATCTTTTAATTGGTTGTTAGCAATGCATGATCCTGAATGTGCAGTGCAGTATTGTTTAGCTAGAGTTTCCATTGATGATAGATCTGATGGCTTGCGTTCCTGTAAGAACGACCAAAATGGCTTGCTCACTGAGGATAACACCAAATCCATATGTTTGTCATATGTTTTCTCAATTCCTGAGAGTTGAACCCATCTATTAAATGCAAGACGTATCCCAGCAATAAATTCCGAGAAATGTTTCCAAGTCTCAGGAATCATTGTCTTAAACTTTACCCGATATTGTTCTTCATTAAGCTGGAAACGTTGTAATAGTATTGAACTGACTGCATCATAGTCACTTTTAAGTGAATCATCCATATTGGTTACTACAGTCATAGGTTCTCCTGCCAAATGCTGCAAAAGCTTGGCAACCCATAATGATTTGTCTAGTTTATTCGCTATACATAAAGTTTCGTACCTTGATAGGTACGATGACATGTCATCAATATTTTGGTTAAATGTGAATAATTTAAACCTATCATTACCCCTATTGTTACCTGTATAAGTTGCAGTATTTGTATCACCATCGTTGCTATTATTTGCAATCTGTGCCCTTAATTTTGCTTCTTCCAAGCAAAGAATCATTAACTCTTTTTCTGCACCCAGTCTTTTCTCTTCATCAATACGTCTTTTATCTTCTAATTCCATATCCTGAAGACGTCTTCTTTCATCTTTAGCTTCCTGTTCAGCTTTCCTCTTCTCTTCTGTAGCTTCATGTTCAGCTTTCTCACGCTTTTTTTCAGCTTCCTGTTCTACCAAGTCACGCTTTTTTTCAGCCTCCTCTTGTTTTGCTTTAGCAAACTCAGCCATAGCAAACTCTCTCAAAGCCTCAACTTTGTAGCCAAATTCCTTTCCAATCTTCATAAAAGTTTCTAGAGTAGCCGTGTTAACTACCTACTGTGACTCACTTAGTCAATAAAATAACTGTCAAGTTGCCTTACAAAATTATTGTAAGCAAAAAATATTTTTTTGGCTAATATTCTATAATGCTGTGCCTTACTCAGCTAAACAACTAGTGGCTAATGGCCTACTAGTGCAATGCAATCAATAATAATTGCAGACATATAATATTTGCATAAATCACTATGCAAACAATATTAATATAATATTATGAAGTAATAAGAGACAGAGAACAAAGAAAGAACAGAATAATACAACACAATATCACACCACAATATCAGACGAGACGCAAGTAAATCGATCTATCAACCAAATAAAATTATACCATTGAAACAGTACGGAAATAAAAATTATGTCAAACCACAACAAGAAAGCTAAAAATAGACACTACATGACCCATTGACAAACAGATGACATGAAAACTGAAAGATAGCTAGGTTAGACTTACAAATTTACGAACAAATGACAGAACTAAGCAAATAAAACTGAGGACAATTAAAATACAAGATAGATAAACAATACGTAACAACGAAACATATATTGACCAAAACCAGTAACAGACAGGAAAAGGACGAGTTACACTCAAGTCTCCTTCTGCACAAAATGGAGATGGATCAAAATGGCCCTAACAGAACGGCTTTAGACTTTCGGTAATTCGAAAAGACATGACAAGTCTATAGCTCCCGCCAACCTCCCACATATATAATAAACAGACATAAATGTACATAAAACACACATAAAAATTACAAATTACGAGAGGGCACACCAACAAGTAATCTAGAAAAAAATTTTTTTTCACCACAGGTACTTATCTTAAACTGCCAAAAAAAAAAAAACATCCTCCAGACGTCCGTAAACACCCTAGGAGGCTTGATGGAAGGCAGACTGGTGCCTTGAAGTGCTCGATCTTCGACTACCACAGGTGGCAGTCCAAAAATGCTTGATTCCAGGACATAGATGCCTTGAAAGTACGTTTTTTAACCGACAGCTTCATACGGCTTTCATGGCAGGCGACATCTTTCTGCAAAATTCGCCCGTTGGCAGGACAATCATCAGTCACGCGCAGATTAGCTGGGGCTTATGCAAATTTGCCGCACAGGCAAACAAAAGTTCGTAGAATAATTTGACACTTCTCCTTTCTTACACGTTCCACTTTGATAATAGTTATAACAAGTTCATGACAATTCGTAAATCCACATCACTGGATACCATTTCTGTTGCACTAGGTTTCTGTTGTATGTTATTTGATGTAATTGAATGTGAGCAATCGTGCAGAATGTATCTTGCGAATGGTATGGGTGGTCAAGAACGATGCTTCAAAAATGACTTTCTCAACGTCTTGATAATCTTGGGTCCACATAGGTGACGAAGTTTCATTGACGAAATAGACAAATATGTTCATGGTAAAACATTCAATACATGAGTAATTTGAAGCTCCTACTGTCCTTCATAGAACATCACACATCTGGAATATTTACTACGCAGTGCCATCATGGAATCACTGAAGTATCGAACCCCAGACGTGGAGTTAATATATATTTAAATTGCGATACCAATACTTCTCTGTAAAATACTTCCTCGAACTCAATCCTTCTGTTCGGAACATATATATATAATATCTGTGGCGACCTTCGTAAAATATACAGCCATGTAGAAGAATAGTTAATCTTTTAACTCTTGCAGGCCGGAATTTTTTCATCAGTTTTGCCAGAATTATTGTTGTACCTTAAAGCAGTACCTTTATAAATTCTAAAGTTTCTGAGTTATTACACAACAAAGACACACATATTATACATCACAGTAAAGATAAATGAATGTAGAATTAGAATATGAAGGATTTTTAGTGATATTCTACATATAGTATTCAGTTATGAGTCATAACGAAAATACGGAACAAATTTCACAGAACACAAAAGTGACGTTCCCAACGTCGTTTCGGCTTCTAGGGGTTTTGCGGATGTACGCTACCAGCGTCGTTCCGGCTTTTATTAATGTCCAGGAGCAAAAACTTCGACGTCTTCTTAGGTCGGAATCTACTAACGAAAGGCTCCGGCTAACGGTTTGCATATATTATCTACGTCATCATATCTAAGTGACGTCAGCTTAACATCGCGTTCAATTAACATTCATATAAGTGCAAAAACAGAACACGTTGTCCACGAATAGAACTGTTAGCGCGTAGATTAACTGATAACACGACTAAACGTGGACACCATGAAAATTATGTTAAATCATCTTTAACACTTACCAACCTCTCTCTTGCTGAGGAATCCTTGATTTATGGCCTGAAAAAGTCTCCCAGCTGCTGCTTTTCGAGTGGCCAACTCTTCTTTGACGCCTCCCTTTCGGTCTATAATAGCTCCGAGATATTTAAAGTGGTCGACCCGCTCCAAGACCTGTTCTCCAGCTTAATCTGATGTCTTCTTTCTTCTCGTGATATCACCATGGATTTTGTTTTAGAGCTGCTTATGACCATCCCTTTATTCTCTAGCTCTTCCTTCCAGACTTGCAGGTTGGATTGGAGATCTGCCTCTGATTTAGCAATCAGGGCAACATCATCAGCAAATGCCAGCTCTGTAATACATACCTGTCTCATCTTCCAGTACCCCACTGAATACTTTCTTGTTCTCTCCTTACATGCCTTGATAGCATCGTCAACGAGGAGTATGAAAAGATAAGGTGACATGATATCACCTTGTCTTACACCAGTGGTGGTCCTGAACTCTTCTGACTTATAGTTTGCTGTCCTCACATAATTTCTGCAAGACCTGTAGAAGCTCTGTATAGCATGAATCAGAGGTGCTGGAATGTTCTTCCTTGCCAAACAGTCCCAAAGTTTGCTCCAGGGGACCTGTCAAACGCCTTTTCCAGATCTATGAAACAAAGGTGGATCTCACTCTTATACTTAAGTGCCTTTTCACTCAGCTGTCTGCGTGTGACGATTAGGTTTTGAATACTTCGGTTTGCTCGGAATTCGCACTGGACCTCATCCAATTGTGGCTCAGCTAGGCGTCGGAGTCTCTGCTCTAGGATTCTAGAGTAGATTTTACCAGGGACACTGAGAAGGGATATGCCTCTATGGTTTCCACATTGTCGTTTGTCATCCTTTTTTGAAAATTGGTGTTATAATGGCAATCTCCCAATCATTGGGTATGATCTTGTTGCACCACGCTGCCTGTAGGACTCCTTCAGCGTAATAGGTCACCTGATGCTCCCATGTACTTAACCATTTCTGTTGTTATACCAAAGGGCCCTGCTGCTTTGCCCATCTTGATTTCCTCCAGTGCTGCCCAGTTCTTCCATCTTTATGTCATCTTCATCACCATTGGTTTCCTCTTCTGTGCTTGTGGTTATCATTTCTGATGCTTGACCTTGCTCACCATCAAGGAGTTCTGAGAAATATTCTTTCCATCTTTCCATTACTTGCTTCGGGGCAGTAAGCAATTTGCCTTGCTTGTCCTTTATAAATTTGAGAGGGCATTGTTTTTCCTTCCCCATGTTCTTTAGGGTTTTATAGAGCAATTTCTGGTTTTGGGATGCTTTACTTCTCTATATCAATTTTCCTGAAATTTTTGATGGAACCGCTCTGAAAAGCTAAGAAAATGAACATTATTATTTCTGAGGTTATTCATCTATAAGGGCATTATGATGAATATGGAATTTCAATCGAAGACGCCATTTCAAAAATAAATATAAAGACGGCATGTATAAATCAATATTCCACTCTGGACACGTTCATTCTCGAATAATATTGGCCTCCATCTGTTATACATTTGACCAACGACGTAAAGATACAGAAGAGGCTTTGATTTTTGTATACACACTCATAGAAGATGTTCAACACATTTACTGAGGCAGCTGGGTGTATATTAGAACACTTTTTTCAAAGTGACATGTTAAGTTCATTGAAAAAGAAAACTATTTCGATGTTTGCAATCACTTCCAACTGTCAAAAATATAATTCTTGCAAAACTTTGACTTCTGGTTTAAAATTATACATTTAAAATTAAATGCCATTTACGTAATTCATAAAATCGACTTGAATTTATCCTGGACAGAACAATATTGTAACAGGTTTTTTTTTTTGGTTCGGTTTTTGCCTTCTTCTGGCGAGGCGCGGTCCTTTCAACCTATTTGGTTATATCAGCACGCATTTACCATCCAAAAATAGTGAACTCAGTTGACTGCTAACCCGATCAGCGTTGATAGATACTAAGTCCTGAACAGGACTAACATTATCTATCTGCCAGCATAAAGCAATTAAACTGGAAAATCCAATGAGCTAGGGCCGAGATCACACAAATTTTACACAATAAAGTCATAGACCGCACTTTACGCCCCAAAATGGGTATTTAAAAAAATAATTAAAAATTAAATCGTGTGCAAAAAAAGGACTCCTTTTTTATTTTTGTTGTTGTGTGCTTCAGTATCGTTTATTCTGCTCATTCTATGGTCAAACTCTGTCACTGTAACACATAACATATCATTCAAACAATCAATCATCCTATGGTCAAACTCTGTCACTGTAACACATAACATATCATTCAAACAATCAATCATCCTATGGTCAAACTCTGTCACTGTAACACATAACATATCATTCAAACAATCAATCATGTTATGGTCAAACTCTGTCACTGTAACACATAACATATCATTCAAACAATCAATCATCCTATGGTCAAACTCTGTCACTGTAACACATAACATATCATTCAAACAATCAATCATCTTATGATCAAACTCTGTCTCTGTAACACATAACATATCATTCAAAGAATCAATCATCCTATGGTCAAACTCTGTCACTGTAACACATAACATATCATTCAATCAATCATCTTATGGTCAAACTCTGTCACTGTAACACATAACATATCATTCAAACAATCAATCATCCTATGGTCAAACTCTGTCACTGTAACAAATAACATATCATTCAAACAATACCCTTTAGCTCCCCAAGGAGCATAGGCCTTCCACGAACACATGCTATGTCCTCCTGTTGCGTACCATCAGTTCAAGGTCTTTCCTTGTCATCCTCACCATTTTCATTTCCTTGAACACCTGATCGCTAGCGCAGTGTGGTAACCATAACACCAGCGCGGCTCCCTATGCTCAACTTAAAACTGGTACCACTCTCTTCAGAATGCACTTTAGAAGCACACTTCAATGCAATAGTACAATTAAAACCAAATAATTGTTAAACCCGATTTGTACTACGTTCTTATTTATACAAAAATTTAAGTAAGGCAGTTACGCCGTCAAAAAAGTTTCCGTGTTCCACTAAGAAGTTGAACACATCTCTCAACAGAGAGGGAAAGGATTACATACTCTATCAATGAAAATTGCAAAACGTCATGCACTGATGTAAGATACCACAATAGCTTTTAAATCTTATAATAACTAAATTAATGTAGATAAATGTATAAAGAGATTCTTGACAACTGTTTATGTTTTCTTTAATTTACTAACTGCTATAATATTTATAATCTTACAGTAAAAATTATTGTAGATTTGGTTTATTTTAATATAGTTTAGTAAATTTAGTTAATTAGATTAATTTAAAGAAGGGGTATAATCATTTTATTCAAAATATTTTTTTAAAGGGATATAATTCAAATTGTGTTTTCATTCTATATCCCTTTGACTGTTATTTAAAACGATACATTGTATATGGCACTCATTGTGTTTCAGCACTTACATGTAATGTATATTCACAACATTTGACTTAAAATGGTTTATTTGCACCACGGTATTATTTTATTTCGTGACAAATACGTTCTTATTTATATAGAAATTTATGTAAGGCAGTTACGCCGTCAAAAAAAGTTTCGTGTTCCACTAATTTTTTTTTTTTTTTTCAATCTTTGTTCGTATTCAGTTTGAATTTATAAAAATGTTCATTTTACATATTTCAATAAAGAAGTTTCAATGAAAATACAATGAGCAGCCTTTCACTCCCTCGTACACACTTTTTTACACACTCTTACTTGCACCGTGAAGTTGTACATTGCATATTTATTTGTGATGATACTATTGATTGAAAAGAAAGGGGGAAAATAAAACGGACAAAGAATTCATACACCCTCGTTCTTGAAAACTTTAAAGTACACTCTTTTTTATAGTGATAATAGTAAAAAAAAATAAAAAGGATGTGGAAAAAAAGTAACACCTGAATGGACAAAACAGTTTCCGTGAAAGGACAATGAAAACACATTTTAAAAATAACACCTGAATGGACAAAACAGTTTCCGTGAAAGGACAATGAAAACACATTTAAACAAATAACACCTGAATGGATTAAACAGTTTCAGTGAAAGGACAATGAAAACATATTTAAAAAAAAAAAACAGAGAAAACAAAATACAAAAAAAAAATAAACCTGAATAAACTTTCCGCTAAGAAGTTTCATTGAAGGTATCATGAAGACATTTGTTTTGTTTTTTTTTTGTTTTTTTTTTTTTTTGCATTTCCCGTGTTTGTTTTATAAAGTAACCCTGCCTTTCTTATTGTGGTAGATTATGTGAATAGATTTACCTATTAGCTATTTCTTTATCTACTTTTCTCTTTTGCCAAACTTTCATCTACGTACTTTTTTGTAACTTAAACCTCATTCACTCATAGATCAATCCTTTCTTTTTCTAAGTTAGGACGCATTTATTGCGTTAGCACATTCCCTTTGATGATGAGTTTGCCAGGAGACCTGATTAGCATACGCGAGTCGGTTTCATGTTAATTATAACACCAGCGATCAGAGGAAATTAAATTTTAGTACTAAGAGCAGTTAACTTGGGAACCAAGGTGAGCAGATTTTTTATTACCTCCCTTGTAAACCCGCTCGCTAGTGAAGTAATTATTCACGGTGAACGATTTTGAGATCAAAGACATTGCTTGCTGGAAAGTGCCATATGAAGCAGAAATGTGTAAAACGCACACTGTTTAGCGAATTGCCGATGTCGGATCAGAACGAGAGAATGGAGTCTGGTTTTCGGTCTCAGTGTGAAAAATTCGTTTGATTCGCAGAACGAGAAAGGGAATATGTAGATTTTCCCAAAGGTGCCAACATCTGGCAGATGAGTCTGTTTTCGGGTTATAGACGTAACATTCCCTTTGATTTCAGAGATATATATACCCTAGACTTCTAACTAAAACCCTTATCAAAAAACCTAATAAAAACAATAACATAACTAAGCTAACCATACTAAATGGGGACCAAAGACTCTAGAGCTATCAAAGTAGTCCAGTGGAACTGTAGGGGTGCCAGGAAGAACTTGATGTCTCTTATGGGACAGTATAAGGAGGCAAAACCCATCTTTGCAATACAAGAAACCCTCCTGAACCCCAAACAAAAACTGAACTACCAAGGGTATATAACACTTAGAAATGATAGACCTGAGGGAAGAGGAGGGGGCGTGGCCTTTTTAATACATGAAGACTACAAAATATTAAATTGGGAACAATTCAACACAGAAAATATTGAAGGAATAAGTATAACATTAGACAGTGAGCCAGATAACTTAAAAATAATAAACATTTATAGCCCCAAGGGTAATATAACCGATAGGGACATTGCCACTATTAACACACAAATAGACCAAGAACATTATTGGTAGGTGACTTTAATGCACACCATGAGGCATGGGGTAACAACAGTAATGATCCAGCAGGAAAAAAGACTGTTGGACTACATTGAAAGTGCTGAGCTAATCATACTAAATGATGGCTCAGTGACAAGGGTTAACCCATGCAACAGTGGAGGAGATACAGCAATAGACATAAGTATTATAACACCAAACCTAGCCTCTACTAAATGGGAAGTACTGAATGACTCCAGCTCAGACCACTTACCCATAGAAATAAACCTAAACGACAAATATAGAACTAGTCCAAAAAGCTCGAAACCCACATTAAACCTAAAAAAGGCAAATTGGGAGTCCTTCCAATTAGAGCTAGGTAAACTAAGCATAGAACAAATTGAATCTAACAGTATAGATATATTTGCAGAAAAAACTAACAAATGAGATTTTAAAAATAGCAATAAAATATATACCAAACAGGAATATGCCTGAACACTGAAAACCAACACAAAAAGGTAAAAATAGGAAAAGAAACAAAGATAAAAAATCCAGTACCATGGTGGACAGACAGATGTTCAGAACAACTGAAATTGAGGGAGAGGGCCCTTACAAAGTATAGAAAAGCCAAAACTGAAGAGAATTACACAAACTATAAAAAAATAAGAAATGAAACAAATAAAATAATATTCAGAGCTAAAGAAAAGAGTTGGAGAAAATTTTGTCAAACATTAAACCATAGGTCCCAAATAACTACAGTTTGGAGAAAACTAAAAGCAATTAAAGGAGGAAACAGCAAAAAATTTAAAATCCCAACAATTAAAATACCAGAGAGAGCCGAAACAGATAGAGAAAAAGCCAACATACTAGCTAAATACTTTTATCAGGTTAGTTCAATAGACAGTCTAGATAAGGCAGAAATAAATAGACGAAAAAACACTGCTAGAAAAATTAAAAAGAAGAAAATATGGAAACCACACAGGATGCTAAGTATTTAAATGCAGATATTACAGTAGATGAAATAGAAAGAGCTTTAGCAGAAAAAAACCAATACTACCTCTGGGGAAGACATTCTGAGCTATGAAATCCTCAAAAGGTACCAAATACAACTCTAAGAGTGATTGCATCCCTCTACAACAAAATCTGGCACACGGGAAAAATACCATGTTCATGGAAGACAGCAGTAGTCATCCCCATACTAAAGCCAGATAAGGAAGCACATGATGTCAGCTCATACAGGCCAATATCGTTAACATCACATCTAGGAAAAATTCTAGAAACAATAGTCAACAGCAGACTAAAATTTCATCTCGAAAAGCATAATTTGTACAGTCCAACCCAGGCAGGCTTTAGAAGCCAACATAGTACAATAGAGCAACTGCTGAGGCTGGAACATGATGTTAAAACAGGCTTCAAAAGGAATGAAAAGACAGTAGCTATATTCCTTGATGTAGCAAGAGCATATGATGAGTGTTGGAGGGAGGGTGCACTACATAAAATCAGGAAACTAGGTATAGTAGGCAGAACCTACAATTACCTAGAAAACTTCCTGCAGGATAGATACTTCATGGTACAAATAAACAATGATAGATCTGAGGTATATGAGCAACAGAATGGAATTCCCCAGGGATCAGTAATATCACCATCAATTTTTACGATTATGGTCAACGACCTAGGCAACGAGTTTAAGGACTTAAAAAACAACCTATCTCAGTTTGCAGATGATGCTGCGATATGGAGAAACGGGAAGAAATCTCCCATTGCTCAAAAAAACAGTACAAAAACAAATAGATAAAGTATCTGACTGGATGAACAAGTGGGGATTTAATCTAAACGTTAAAAAAACCATAGGAATGATTTTCAGTAGAGGGCGTGTAATTAAAAACAATATAATTGACATAAGCATTAATAAGCAAAAAGTATTGCACAGCAAAATCAACTAGATTTCTTGGCATGGTACTAGACCAGCAACTAAACTGGAACAAACACATAGACCTTTTAGTGCAAAGCAGTAGAGGACTTATTAATATGCTAAGATATATGAAAGGAAGTGGTTGGGGCGCCTGCAATAAGACAATGTTAACATTCTATAAATCATTTATTAGAGGCAAACTTGACTATGCCAGTGTTGTCTATGCATCAGCCGCCCCAAGCAATAAGAAGAAAACTAGACACAGTACCCCAAAACCAGGCACTGTCA
>JAMPIV010011877.1:0-75351 GCA_024509875.1 Oreohelix idahoensis
GGATATGTTGTTAGTAGTTTAGGTTTGGTATTATGTTAATTAGGAAAAGTTGTGGTGATGATTGGTGGTGGATAAAGATTAATGGTAATAGTGTAGGAATAAGAATTATTATAGTTAGAAGATAGGTAGTAGGGGGCAGGAGTATTTGATATGGGGTTTGAGTAAGATGGGGGAGAAATATGCAGGTAGTTGGAAATTATTAAAATGTAAGATTGGTGTTGGTTTTGTTTAGATGGGTTTTTATAAGGAATTGTTATTTTGAGGGCATTGAGAAGAACAGTCATTTATATTAACTAGTTGCGTTGCTGTAGTATAATACACGTCCAATTTGGAGAAATTTATGACGTGAGCATGCAGTCTTAGGGGAACAGAGCAGATTCGTGAGCCACCTGATGGTGAGCGTTGAGTGTGTCCGTCATGTGACAGTACGAACTGTGTTTGTATCCAAAAGTTTCAGAGTAGGCCAAGGTGCCAAATACTATTATTTTCAGAAGTGTTAAAGGCACAGTGCCTATTACCAGTAAAAAAGTGTTTAGGCCAAGCGGTGCCTTATTATCTTGAAAAGTGTTAAACGGCCACACGTTGTCTATAGCGCACCCACCTCTCCTCACCAAACGCACAACTACCTCAGCAGGGCAGTATTTTTCAGTGAGAGTACCGAGTAAACAGGCTTGCAAAGCCTAAGACTTGAATATGGGCCAATACAATTTGTACACTGAATCACTAACATCCACTGGGACCAATTAGTTTAATCGTAAAACTAATTGAAAACTGTAAATGGACCGTATCGCTTCATGACTAAGGTAGACCATAAATTCCACACATGGAGTAACGCAACTGTAGATCTTTTGAAGCACTTTGACAGAATGTGTCTGAAACGGACTATGTCTTGAACCAGTGTTGTACCAATGTATAAACTATCAATAAAGCAATCGGTCGATCAACAGTTTGAATCGTTTGAATCTATATACCATATATCATCACTTATTATTGGAGCTGTTCGGGGGTCGGGTGATTGGATTGGGTCGTCACTGGTTCGTGAATCATTGGTTTTGTAAACCTATTCTTTTAGCTGAGTGGGGGGGTGGCATCCAAAAAACTCATTACAAGACCCTAGTGTTGGGCTTTTGTGCAAAACAACTGGGGGGGCCACTTGAGAAACTTGATAAACCCACAATAACTTGGGTCATAAAGATGTTATGCATCTTGGGACCTAAGATCAATTGACATGCGAGAAATAGTCGATAACATATCTGTGAGTGTAACCAATGGGGGTGGGGGTGGGGGGTATGGGTAACGGGGTAGGGGTCAGGTACTCCGTTGGGGGGTTGTTGGGGGGGTTGTGGGTGGGGCGCGGGACCCTAGGGGTGGGGGGTTTAATTGTGGTACTATGGTTAATATGATCTGCACTTGGGGAATGTGACCACTATAGGGGCATTTACACCCGTAGTCTTGACAGTAGTGCTCTTTGGATCGCCCCTAGTACTAATAACTAGACTGAAACGGGAAATGAAGATGTCAAAAAATGTCAGATTGCAGTCATTACTAACAACAGTGTCACCACGACTGGGGTATCGTGAATTGGGGATGGGACAGGATTTGGTTAGGGGGGGTGTTCGGGGTGAGTCAACGGGGTGTGGGGGGGTGTGGTATGGGGTAAATACGGGTCCGTAAACCAGAAAACTTCGAAGGGGGGCCACATCGTGGCAACGGCTGGGCTGGGAAAAAATAGCCTATTAGGGATTACTAGGGGGGGGAGAAGGAGGCGATGAAGATAGTTGTCTTTTTTTTAGGTCGGAATAGACTACAATACTAGGCCCTGCATGTGGGTAAGTGGACTGGACTCAGTAGCGGGAGGTGATAGGGGGGGAGATGGGGGGGCGAAGGATCTAGTTCTGACAGTTAAACCCATGTTAGTGCGCGTATTGCTCTGTCTAGAGGGAGGCGATTTAGATTAGGAACACTAGGTTCGGACGTTTAGAGGCAGGAATAATTTGTGGGTAGGGCACTGGTTTCCTCAACATAGGCGAGGGCTCGATGGTCCAGTTGACACTAGCGGACAGGCACAAATGGGTCAAGTTGGGGAGGCGCGTCAGTTAGAGGGGGGTTTTTAGGGGTAGCAGGGTTTTCAATTTTAGTGGTGGATATTTAATCTGATCCAGTGTCCAATGTCCTCCATTCTGACCTGCGGGACCGACAAGCTGACACGGCAAAGGACGGTTTGTTTCGGTTGTGTGTTGTTGTTTTTTGTGTGTTGAGATATTTGGGCACTTTCCCTACGAGAGGGTTCCTCCTCCTTATCACGTATCGAGCTAGGGCTTTTTTATTTAGGACCTCTCCTTTCCCATTTTTTTGTTGGGTTTTTGTGAATAAACGCTCAGCCGTACCGCGCCATTGTGCCTTCCAAGTTTTTATATTCACATTGTTGCTAAACTTCCGACGGGTAATAAGTATACACTTACTTCGGTAATGTAAAGCATATGGCGCTAATACATGCCGCGTAAGAAATGCATGCTTTGATTGAACGAACATTGATTGATTCATTATCGTATATGTTCGTTTGTTTATTAAGCTGTATAGGGATCAATGGAGCATACACGCTTGCATTGAGGGCTCCCTTGCAAGAATACTGGTGTCAAGGCCCATTATGCTTCGTTGACCAAGTCGACCACACTAGGGGTGATGTGGTCAGCATCGACAAACGGTGCCGTTTTACCTTCTTGAGTTGACTTCCCATGCTTGAGTTGAAACAGTGTCCACGTCGGATTTCGCTAATCCGGTGACGGCGTTTGCAAGTTAGTCGGTCCAACAGCTGACCAGGAGGTAATCTCGCTCAAGTCGTTATCTACTATTGTCTTCTCCTACTTACTCAAACTGTGCGTGTGAAGGCTGAGTCACGAGCATTAAGCCAGAAGATAGGACCGTATTAATGCCACTTCTGGCAGTGTAAAGAGATATATCACTAAAAAACCAATCCTCAAGTTACTTGTTTCTTAGAACTGGATGGTAGGTTTAATAACCGATTGATAAAAACTTTGTTAGAATATCCCAAGATAACAAATGGACCACACGAGCTAAGAAATACTAGTGTATTAACTACTAAGAAGACTCTGATCTTACATAGCAGTCGATGTTTAGTATTCGCGCCATGCAAACTAAACTAGTTTAGAACGAAACAGACATAGAAATGTATACCCATGTAGGACGGGAGGAACGGAGATCAAAACGAAAAACGCGGTATGACTGAACACGTGCTTGAAACTTACAAGGCTAGAGAAAGCGCAATAGACTAAGTAAGAGCCAGAAGATATGATCAGCGTGTCCCCACGCTCTGAAAACAATGGCTGTGTACAATGGACAAAAGGAGACGTGTTGCGTACTTGCCGGCGGAAGGATAAGAAACGGTTAATCCAAGAGTTCTTTGTATGATCGTTTTTCGTATGTATGATCATTATTTGACTGAAATGCATGTTATATATATTTTATGGTCAAAGGGACAGAACCCGATATATCGATACTGCTATTTTTTATGAGTTTACCTCCTCTTGTATAGAGACACGTTCGGTCTATAATGTCTTGAACGAAGCGTGACCATATCTCCTTATTTGGTAGTATCAGTCAACTGTTGTAGATGTTTGAAACCTTCTTAACGCTTCTGTTCATGTCCATAAAAGGCGCGACTGTGTAAGACTTTTATCTCGAATGTTCTTAGAATCGTCTTATTGTGAACAGCGACTCAGAGATTGTCACTCTGCGCATGTCTCGACTTGGTTGTCGTTTGTTGTTCCGCCCAGGTCGGGCAGTTGAGAAATGGACTGATTAGCGAGCGGACGCGACTGCGTCTTGTGATTCTCTGAGGGAAATACATTGTCTTTGTGAGTTAGTTAGCTAACTAGACTATTTCCCCGTATTATTCAAGCCTGCCTGGAGGCATATGTTCATGGTTGATTTTCCGAAATAAGGTATTCCTCTTGTATCGAACTTTAGGCTATCATCTAGAGGTTCGTCATTTTGTCGCCTTTTTGCTCGCCTGTGTGATTCAAAATGGAGAGGTACTTTGACTAGGATTAAGTCATCGGTATCTTTATACCTGAACTAGTTATATATCTATGGGTCGCTCTAGACCAACAAGACTATTGTCTGTGTTCCAGGATTCGTTATATCAGAGATCACGTCCAAGTCAGATGGTTAGACTTAGGACGGTTATAAAGGTCGAGCTGACCTGTAATCCATGTATGCTACTCACGTGCAGACAGTAAACGGACGTATTGTATACATCTGATCTGCTAGCATCAGGAAGGAATAATTATTATTGTCTATGAACATTAAGGATCTGCAGCTGACCACGGTTGCAGAAGTTATATGTATTATTATCAAGCTTCGCTATGATATTTGTTTTCCATACAACTATTGAGTATTGACTTCTACATGACTGTCAGTTAACATGAGTTTGAATGCTGCATTCGTTGTACTATGCCGATGATAACATAAGTATCATGACTGTTTTGTGGCGTGCAATAAATGGTATAAACCTAAAGCGAAGTTACCATTTCTATGACTCTACACGTCATGTTGCCTGTGGTGTACCCTGAACTGTTCTACTGCAACACACACACAGCAACAATCTAAACCAGATAAGACACCCACATCTTGCATTGTAATACCTGGTGTCGATAGAGGTGGTAATTTGACGGCATCCTAATTCCACCTAAATTATCAATCATGGTGGGACTGTCCAATAGTTGGTTTAGATATTATTGGTACCAACTCTTCATGAGGGGGTCAACAACAAACCAGACATCATCAGCAGACTACATGACAACATTGCAGTTGCTATTCATCACCTTTGATGAAATTTTTTGAAAGACGCAGCAGTACTGACAGTTGGTGATATTTTGAAACTACCCGGCGCTGCTCGGCGGTATTGAAGTTTGTCTACAAATAGAAGGACAAGTACCGAGCGAATGGATTTCCTGATCTGTTGAGAAGAAGGACAAGTGCCGTAACAAACTGTTCCGGTCGCAGAATTACTGTTGCAGATCCAGAAGGCCACGTTCAGAAGCTGTTTCCTGTCAGAAGCTGTTTCCTGTTAGAAGCTCATTTCCTTCGTCATGGCAGTTTACGAGAGCAGATATGGATCAACGTTGGATCATTGTCCTAAGAATGATGATCACATCCTGTTCTGAACTGTGCTGACGTTGTGGATACATAGAAGTTAAGTGGCCTGTTTTGTTTGTGAACTGTGCCCTTATGTTCTAACTGAGCCTTCTGTCTATCATAATTTTTTCGCACATCTTTTATATGAGTTTACCATGTTTATATGTTATTTGGATTTGTATTTTATTAATGTTTATATTTCTGCGGGTTTTCTCGGTTGGGGCGGTGTTGTCTTTCAGTAGATGATTTACCACGTCACATCAAGAGTTTCTTACTGTTAGCGTTTTCGTCGTTAGGGGTGACTGTGCGAATTTCTACTGTGAAGGAATTTGCTAGCGACAAATCGTTAGGTTTCTATATTGTTTTAGTTGTGACGAGTTGTGGCTTTATTTACGTTTTTTGTATATTTTTTTTTTGTTTCTCTCTTTCATTTACTGTCTTTTTTTAGTTTCGATTTTCAATTGTTATTTGTATTGTAGGTCCCTCCTCTTTTTCTATTATTCAGTTCTTCAACGTAAATTTTTGTTTGTGTATATAACTGTAGCGTCCCATTTGTTTGTCATATCTTTCGCATTCTGTCATCAAATTCTTTTTTAGTTTCGCTGTTTTTTAGTTTTTGAATTATGACGAATGTTTTCGTATTGTTTGATTTTTGTTATTGTTTTACATTGACTTTGATCTATTTGTTATTGTTTTTTTATTGACTTTGATCTAATTTGTTTATTGTTTACAATTGACTCTGATCTTTGTTTGGTTGTTTACATTGACCTTTGATCTTTGTTTTGTTTACATTGTTGGTTAACTTTTGTTTATTGTTGGTACATTTGTCTTGTTATTGGTTTGCATAGTTTTCCATGCAATAGTTTGCATGTTTATAGGGAACTATTGTTATTTGTTGGAATGTCATAAATGCACAATTGATCTATAGTGTGCACTAATTATCTATAACTAGCTGGTGGGTTTTTTTCCTTATGCAACTATTGTAGTGCAGTTATGATAAATAACTGATGGTTATGCACTGATTTGGGTAGTGCACTGATAATTAAGAGGTGACTTGTGTTATTATTGTAACAACTGATAATACAAATTGGTGTCAAGGTCATTGTTTCCCACAGAGATGGGGGTTGGGAGTGTTAACCCATAAGTAATTTCACATACAAGCACTTTAATTAAGTCCATTGAGTTTGCTATTTAAGATTGAAATAAGATAATTAATTATTTCAGGTTTCTGTAACTCACATTTAGACATCATGTCTACATTTGAGTACTTTATTGAGCAGGGTAAAACCCTTGGGAAGACAGGTGCTAAATGAGAAGAATTTGCGACTGTTCAATATGCCGAGGCATTGAAGTCGGAGGAAAAGAAAATGAAAGAACTAACTGAACAAACGAGAATAGATCCTGAAAATTTACATCTGCAGATGCAGGTAGATGAAAAGAGATCACAAATGGAAAATGGAAAACAAAAAAGAAGAGAAGCAGAATACTCAGAAGCCTTAAAAAGACTTCAGGCTGAAGAGATAGGAGTTGAAATATCAGGCTGACCTGAAGCTAGATGAAAAATAAGAGGACCCTTGAAAAAGATAGCCCTGACAAATAAGAGACTTGAAATAGAGGCTGAAAAAATAAAAAGATTGAAAAAAAACGTTAGCCTGACAAATAACAAGAGGCTGAGGCTTGAAGGAAAGAAAGTTAACCCCAGGCTGAGGACTGCTAGGGAGGATAAAGAAGGGTTACAAAGAGAGTCCCTGATGATGTAGAGAAAACCCCCATTCAAATATCTAATGCCGAACACATGAAGCATAAATCCCCTCTTAGCTTTGGAGTTTAAATAAAGTTGATACAACATTATCTAGTAATGCTAATGATGCTAATTAGTAGTAGGTATCATCTGCTGCATTAAGATCTCTAATGCTGTTTAGATTTCCAAGATCTATTTAATTTTACACCAGCTTTCCAACCCAATCGCCATCCAACTTGATGAAATAAACATGTTTATTATAACTAGATTTGAAATTGAACATATGCATGTAAAGGTGCCATAATAATAAGATACGACTTAATAATAATTGTATGTTATTAATCAATCTGTCCCACCGATACATTAAAAGAGGTGATGCTTTGACTTTGTATGGGGTTAAGGTAGCAATGTGCCATGACAAAACAACATATGCCTCAGGAGTTTGACAGGGCTGGCATTACCAGCGATGTTAAGGAACCCAACTATAAACGAGCCGTACGGATCAATCGTCAACCGTAATTAATTTTTAAAAAACATGCGTACCAGTTTTAAAACTGCACCAGCTTTGACAAGCCATTCCTACCAGAAAATAAATCTCATGGCTCCTGTCTTACTTTACAATTTGTTAACGTTGGTCACCGCATGAGCTTTCCAAAGTAACCATAAAGAGTACAATTTGAAAATGCCCTCATGGACTAACTTACTCCTTTAGTGACCAAGCATGTTTATGGGGGATGGTGTTTGTAAGAACGCTTTTCTTACTGATTTCTCTACTCATGGATAGCGTAAGGCCTTACTTATTATAAAAACCAGATCAAATGGAAAATTGCAACATGTCATACTGTACGCCCCAAGTTGACACGTACTCGCACATCCAGTCCGCATCTACATAACCCAACATTTAGCAACAGAACCTCTAAGCGGTAAAAGGAATGGGTTCCCGACCCACCCCCTACCCTTCGCCCCCCAAGCAACCTTAATGGCCCGAAATTTTTAATGCGTCCAACAATTTTTCAAGGATTATTTCCAAGCATTAAATGGTTCAATAAGCCCACAAAAGTATAACCGTACACCCGTCCTTTGCCCACAGAAAACCATGGTCATCACTATTCCAAGATGCTCATTCTTCAGTGATTCTTTCAGGGAGACTTCTTCTGTCCCATGGAACCTGGAGACAGAAGTTTAATATTTACCAACGTAAATTCTATCCCGTAACAATCTTTAGAAAATTTTCCATAAAGGTTAGTAACGGTTATCTGAGGAAACAAAAATATGTTTTTTGCAGAGACCTATCAATACCAAGATTAATAGAGGTCCCTCAATCAACAGAAGCATAGATGAAATGGTTAATGACTAAGTTATGGTAAAATGGAGTAACTGGAACGCCGCAAACCAGGAGTTTAAAAACTTACAGTAGGGAACTTTTTAAATGATAAATGCATGTAAAAGACGGCCAATAATGGGTCGACGGGTAGAGATCGCAAATGAATAGAGGAAAAAAGAATATCAACGAGACAAAGCTCTGTTCATCTGTTCTTCAAGGAACTACTCTACCTAGGGAGCAGATTGTATAAATGGGTTTGTTAATAAATGTAGATAAAGACCATAATGCGATATCGGATGCTCATCTTTTTGACTTTGGTAGGGCAAATGGCTAAATAATGTATCCAATGCAAAAGTAGTACTTTCTTTTGGATCCGATAAACCATTAGTTGTACTCTACGATCAGCCTGTGGTCATACACCTTTGCCCGCTCTATTCGAAGATTCCTGGCTAATGTTGCTCCATGATGGGGTAGAGGTTCTCTTATTTAAATGTTACATAAGTATCATTAAGGGCTTGTATATTAGTAATATATTCCAAGTCTCTCGTTGTGTGTTTTGAGTTTCTGGATGTACTCTGAACTAACTGTCGAGGGGTTAAGGCAAAATCTCCATTATTGTTGATCCATTCTGTGCTACAGGAAAGGTCATCAAATGTGTCACATTTGGTGGCACGTTGGAAAAATATCCTACTGCCATAATACATATTGCTACTCCTTTCTTCACGGGAGAGGTCCACGCGTGTCTACTTCCAAACCCTATTGCGGACCTTATTATTGGTCGTATTCACGGAGTTAGGGAATGTACCCCACAGCAGATTGCTGTTTGGGAAGAGCAAAACATTGAAGCTACCACTACGGTGGTCACAAGAGCACATGCTCTGGATCCACCTCAAAACTTATATAACTAATTAACAAATGATTGAATAATGATAACAAAAATAGTCACATTTGACTATTACACGTGACTCATTTATCAAATTGCAAGAAGAAGATCCTTCTTTACAAAAATTCTTCATTCTAGCAAAAAAAGGTGATCCTAATTAAAATACTAATAGAAAAACTTTGGATTTTCTATGAAGAACGGGCGTACGTTGTGTACGTATGGTACAAGACTCGACTACATCCACTCATTCACAAATTCTTGTGCCTAAGAGCATGAGGGTGCAAATATTGCAACATGCTCATGACTCGCAATGTGCTGGACATATGGGTTTTTTCCCGTACAAAGTCGAGGGTTCTTGCGGCTTTCTTTTGGCCATTTGTGAGCAAGGACATACGAATGTACTGTCGCTCTTGCAAAGTATGTCAGGAGGTCAAATCTAAAGGACCACGACATGCTGCGCCTATTCAGGCTGCTGACATTCCAATTCGCCCTGCTCAAAATATGGCAATAGATATTATCGTGGTCCTTTAGATTTAAGTCGGCTAGAGGGCATCAATTTATTCTTACATGTGTCGATATGTGCACACGTTGGCCAGAGGCAATACCTCTCAAGAGCATCTCAACTGCTGATATCGCAGACGCTCTTTGGCTGATATTTTCTCGCTTGGGTTTTCCCGGAGAAATATTGTCAGACCATGGCACTCAACTGATATCAGACACTATGTCACAGGTAATGTCTATGCTACATATAAAAAGGTCTCTCAGCAGTATCTATCACCCAATGTCTAATGGGTTGGTCGAACGTTTAAATAGGACTCTAAAAACTGTACTGGGTAAAATAACTGAGGATCATCCTCAGGATTGGGACAGGGTCTTACCCGCGGCTCTCTTTGCGTATAGAGAGGTCCCCAATGAACATACGGGGTTTTCCCCTTTTGAACTTGTCTTTGGCGCGCAACCGCGCGGCCCTATGTCTTTTCTTCACGATCTAATCACTGCCGATAATATTAGCGATGAGACTCAGTCTTCTTATGAGTACGTCATTGCTCTTAGGAAAAAAATCATTGAGGCATGCAGACTAGCAACTTCGTCTTCCGAATTTGCTAAAGAAAAGGCAAGGCAGTTTGCGAATAAGAATAGATGTCTACGACAACTTTGTCCAGGTGACAAAGCTCTCGTTCTACTTCCTTCAAGGGAGAACAGACTTCTAATTGCATGGAAAGGTCCATATGCAATAGTCTCCATCTCCAAAATTTCTGATGTCGACTATGTTGTCGATATTGATGGAAAGCGTAAGACTTTCCCCATAAAATATGCTCACGGAATTTCATGAAAGACCAGACTATTTGCAGCCTATTTTCCAGGCAACGGACAATTCTCAAGTACCTCATGGTCAATACTCATCGCTGTCAGTTATACAGGATGAGGAAACTACTTTTTCTGATGTCAATCTTCCTCTTTCTATGGTCCCACTTTATTCTACGGAATCTTGGAAAAACGTGACCGTTTCTCCAAATCTTTCCGCTGAGGAACATCGACAAGTTTCTTCGATGTTGCAAACATTTCAGGATGTTCTTACAGACATCCCGGGACACACACATGTCATTGAACATGACATTGTGCTAACTGATCATAATCCTATCAGAGTCAGACCCTATCCAATACCTATCCATTTCCAGTCTCAAGTCGAAAAAGAATTGGATGAAAATGATACGATTTTTGGAAATCATTGAACCATCCACTTCAGCATACTCTTCGTCTATGGTTATTGTTCGAAAGAAGGATAATAACATTCGCATATTGCGTAGATTATATCGCAAATTGAACCAAGTTACGAAGTTCGACGCTGAACCTATGCCTTCATTAGAAGAGCTACTCAATAAACTTTCTAATTCTAGATTCTTTTACCAAACTAGATTTGTCTAAAGGTTATTGGCAAGTCCCGCTAACTGAACGTGCCAAACCTTTTACAGCTTTTTCTACACCTAGGGGTTTATTCCAATGGAATTTCATGCCTTTTGGTCTTATGAACGCCCCTGCTACATTCGTACGCATGATGCGGCGAATTCTCGCATATCGTACAGATGTCATAGCATATCTAGATGATATCTGTCTATTCAGTGATTCCTGGGAAGATCACTATTTGGGTTTATACGAATTACTGTCTACTCTTCGCGAGTATAACTTGACTGCAAAACCCTCTAAAGCCTTTATAGGATTTAGTGAGATTTCTTTCCTAGGTCATCGGGTTGGTCATGGTCTTTTAAAGACAGAGGACCACAATGTTTCAAAAATACTTAACATTTCGGTCCCTAAGACAAAGAAACAAGTAAGGAGTCTATTAGGTTTGATCCAATTCTACGGACGATTCATTCCGAATCTGTCCTCCATTATGGCACCGCTTTCTACTTTATTGAATAAAGGGTCGCCTAATCTGATCCGCTGGTCTAAAGAATGTCAATCCTCATTGGACCAGGTTAAAGCCCTATTTTCATCTCCACCTATTCTTAGGTTACCTACTATTGAGAAGACTTTTGTTCTTCGAAGTGACGCCTCGTCAACTGGGATTGGGGCAGCACTAATGCAGGAGTATTCTGATACTCTGCATCCGGTGTTGTATATCTCTAGGAAATTAAATGCTGCAGAAAAGAATTACTCGGTTTTAGACCGTGAGTTATTGGCTATGGTATGGTCTATTCTGAAGTTACAAAGATTTCTTCTAGGCGCACATTTCATTGTGGAAACCGACCAGAAAGCGCGTACTGCTATTCAGAGCAAAAACTTGAAGAGCTCGAGGTCCACTCGTTATGCCATAGCTCTTCAACCATTTCATTTCTCGGTTCGAGCTATCCGTGGTTCGGATAATGTAATGGCGGACATTCTGTCCAGATGCCCACACGATTCCACATGATTCTTCTGTCATATATATATATATTTCCTGATATACAGTCCAATGTTATAATGACATGTTAGTAGATTTTGTCTCACTTTTTTTTTTTGAGGGAAATTTATAACATTGTACCATGTAATTATCTAAGAAGGCTTAGTTAGTGATATACGGGCCAAAAGATCACTCGGCCACATTTAAATAAATTATTTTCAGGATTGTATTGAGAGATTTACCAGTTGTCTTTAAGATTTGTGTTATTGATATTTTCGCAGCACATCATTGAAGATGCGAGATTGTGTCCATTGTGGAACTTTGAGTATATCAAGTCCTGTCCTAGATTGGGAGCGGATGATGTCCACATCTTCTTCTATTGAATGTTTTATGTCAACGAAGATCAACACATGTATTACTTATTAGTTACTGATGCATTACATAATGTAATAAAAATAGTGCGGTATATTTAATATTACATAACACCGCCTATTTTGCAACACATTGTCATGATATCATAATAATATATTTGAGATTTCATATTTTGGTATGGAGGAATAATTTGACTTTTTATTAAATATGATATGTTTGGCCAAGCATTGTGGTTTGTGTTGGTGGCACGTTCGTGGGATATGTACGCGTTATACTTAGATAAATTTTTTCTCTAAGGACCTGGGAATATGATCTCAGTAATTCGCTCCAAGTGTTGAGAGCTATTGTGTGAGGTATATCCGCGCATCATACGTGCGTTAGGAGCCTAGATTTTTCCGGATCCAGGATTTTTAAAAAAAGTGTTTCATTTTTTTTTCCCAGGAGGGTGCGGTAATGTTACGCACAAATAATTACGTTTTTCCAAAGTCTTTGTATGATCGTTTTTCGTATGTATGATCATTATTTGACTGAAATGCATGTTATATATATTTTATGGTCAAAGGGACAGAACCCGATATATCGATACTGCTATTTTTTATGAGTTTACCTCCTCTTGTATAGAGACACGTTCGGTCTATAATGTCTTGAACGAAGCGTGACCATATCTCCTTATTTGGTAGTATCAGTCAACTGTTGTAGATGTTTGAAACCTTTCTTAACGCTTCTGTTCATGTCCATAAAAGGCGCGACTGAGTAAGACTTTTATCTCGAATGTTCTTAGAATCGTCTTATTGTGAACAGCGACTCAGAGATTGTCACTCTGCGCATGTCTCGACTGGGTTGTCGTTTTGTTGTTCCGCCCAGGTCGGGCAGTTGAGAAATGGACTGATTAGCGAGCGGACGCGACTGCGTCTTGTGATTCTCCGAGGGAAATACATTGTCTTTGTGAGTTAGTTAGCTAACTAGACTATTTCCCCGTATTATTCAAGCCTGCCTGGAGGCATATGTTCATGGTTGATTTTCCGAAATAAGGTAATTCCTCTTGTATCGAACTTTAGGCTATCATCTAGAGGTTCGTCATTTTGTCGCCTTTTTGCTCGCCTGTGTGATTCAAAATGGAGAGGTACTTTGACTAGGATTAAGTCACCGGTATCTTTATACCTGAACTAGTTATATATATCTATGGGTCGCTCTAGACCAACAAGACTATTGTCTGTGTTCCAGGATTCGTTATATCAGAGATCACGTCCAAGTCAGATGGTTAGACTTAGGAAGGTTATAAAGGTCGAGCTGACCTGTAATCCATGTATGCTACTCACGTGGCAGTTGATGCGAGCAGACAGTAAAACAGGTGGACGTATTGTATACATCTGATCTGCTAGCATCAGGAAGGAATAATTATTATTTTCTATGAACATTAAGGATCTGCAGCTGACCACGGTTGCAGAAGTTATATGTAATATTTATCAAGCTTCGCTATGATATTTGTGTTCGATACAACTATTGAGTATGGACTTCTACAGGACTGTCAATTAACATGAGTTTGAATGCTGCATTCGTTGTACTATTCCGATGATAACATAAGTAACATGACAGTTTGTGTGGCGTAGCAATAGAGAAATGGTTAATCAACCTTAAGCGAAGTTACCATATTCTATGGACTCTACACGATCAATGTTTTGGCCCAGTGGTGTACCCTGCCCTGTTGAACTGTTCTACTGCAAACACACCACACAGACAACAAATCATAAACCAAATAAGGACAAATCCGCACATCTTGCCTATTGATAATACCTGGCTGTCGATAGAACGGTTGGTAAATTTGTCGGCACCTTATCACCTAGCCATTTATTAGAAAGCCACCAGGGGGCAGTTTGTGAGGGTCGTTTTAGCAAGAGGCCTATAGTCAATGTCAACCAAATACATTTCAGATACTACTGGATACAAGCGCATTCACAGAAGAATTCATAACATATTTAATAGCTTAAAATAAAACTAATCTAGTAATAAATACTTAATCTAAACCCTTCTATCAATAATTTAAAGGAATATACAATAAGCTATGATTAGCCCATGCATGAACCTATCTAATTAATACTGCTTAACATTTATACAAGAATAATAACTACATTTCTCTGAATATCCTGAAAACAACTGTGTCTTCCTTTCATAACAACATAAGCATACAACTTATTGAATTAAGATCATCACTAAACCATACTTAATGACAAACATTATATGTCTGGGGCCGTTGAACCAACTCCACTTGCATAAACCTCTATCCTAATGAATTAACCGAATTAAGGTGAAATTCCACTGAAAATCTGTTGCAAACATGAAACCAAGTATTAAGAATGGCATGGTTTGTCTTCATGTGGATAACACGATGTCTGGATTTGCATATTTAGATCAGAAAGATTATAAATTATCAGAAAAACATACGAAATTCCAATTTTCATTATTTCCCCCCCCACCCCCCCCCCCCCCCCCCCCCCCCTGCCCCTCCCACCCCCTTCCCCACCCCCCCCCCCCCCCCCCTCCCCGCCCCCCCCACAAGGCCAGCCGCTCCCCCCCCCCCCCCCCCCCTCCCCCCCCCCCCCCCCCCCCCCCCCCCCCCCCCCCCCCCCCCCCCCCCCCCCCCCCCCCCCCCCCCCCCCCCCCCCCCCCCCCCCCCCCCCCCCCCCCCTGTATTTTGGACTTCAAATGCGCTGCCCATGTCCTTAAACCAGGCTGACTACTTCACTTATGAGTATACTTTATCATTCCTATATGGAATCAAACAAACTTAAACAAACTACAAACACTAATAACCATTTCTACTCAATACACCCATAAATACCATCACAAAAACCCAAACACTAAGCTCTCACTTGCGTCAATCAATGCCAAATCAACTTCACACACAATAAAACAAACCCCAAACTACCAATAACAAAAAAACAATACAAAAAAATACCATTCTCCTTATCAATATAAAAAAACTTCAAACTTTTTAAAAATACCTTCTCCCCTTCCATAAAAATAAGCCCCCTAATGCGATCTGACACAAACATACCATCCCACAAAGGTTGACAAAAAATAACACCATTTTAAGACAGGTATTAAACACTGAGGTCCATTACATCCCCCCGAAATTAACCCGACTTATGTTTTTTTTCTTCAAAATTGCGCCCCAAAACAGTCCCCAATAAACCCCCCACCCATACAATAACTTCTATTATAAGGGGGGATGTACTCTATACACTCCCACATATCCATAGAGAAAATGACCCTGAAAGGAGTAAATAATTTCCTTTTACAAATATCCTTTAATTTTTTACGGGACCACACACGTTTTACGCACTTTGATACCCCCCTTAAAAATTAATTAAAAGAACCCCCCCTTAAACATACAGTTTAAAACCTTCCCCATTAACACTAATTTAAAATTTTTCTTATTTACACACTCTACACACCTTAACACCATACATCTAACAACCATGTCTAAATCTCATAAAAGACCACCCGCATTGGACACCCCCCAAATAGGGGTTACCATAAACATACATTTACAACCCCCACTACCCTTATTCATGTATCTTATCATAAATCAATAAACATACACACTCTTTAACGTCTGGAATTTCTACCACTGTAAACCTGACTATCTAAACACTTTGAGATGGATATATTTTGGATATCTTATCAATTCATCAAATAGCCCTACACACCCACAAATTCAATAATCCCAGTGTGGATGACATTCCACATTTTTAACATTGTTAAACCAATCTTATAATTTATTACATGTAGTGCAATTTTAACCACCTGCTCCCCCTTTAACAGAGGGGAAGGGTGCAGGTCACCCTAACATCGGACCCCTAGTGCGATTATCCGTTAAAAAACACCGATTGTTTTTAATTGCATGCCATTCTTAAATTCCACCCAAATCCCCAGAATTCCAAAGTCGTGTTCTGTACATTGCACAAACTTGTGTCTAATCCTCAACTATCTGTTTATTCTTGAGTAGAGACCCTGGTTATAACCCCGCAGGGTGCTAACCACCAGCAACACGCATCGGGTCTCAACGCGTGGTACTGCCTAATCAAATACCCCCCCCCCGTTGAAGTGGTTTGGTTCCTACTCCAGATGACAAGCAAGTCATTCTCAAAACTGGTCCGGATAGTGGGAGTAGAACTATTCCTAAAGTGTGAGTCGGCGGCGAGTAAGGTATTTACACCAAAAGACAACTATAGTTGAAGTAAGACCCAACGTAGTTGTCCTGTGCTAGTTGGGTAGATTATACACAAGGTCTAAAGAGTGCCGTTCCTGTGCACACAAAACCTGCAGATCAAGCGGGTTTCCTTCCAAAAAAATACACCCCATTAGAGATTAAGCCGTCGTTGCTGTGCAGCTAAAAGCGGTGTCCGAGGTAATTTAAAATAGGATCCTGTGATTTGGGAAGGAAATGGGGTCCTAATTTAGCTGGGATCTTCAGAATATTCGTAATTTGAAGGAAAAGCGGTGGGCGCGAGAGAGTAGAGAAAGACTCCCCCCCAAAGATAAAGGGTTATTTGCGACAGATGTTGGCGTCAAAAAAGGCTGGCTGTATCTACAGCGGAGCCTTTGCAGGAAGACGTGTGATCAAGGACGAAGGGATGGAGTTACGGTACTATAGAGACAGAGTTGAAGGAGTGGGTGTTTTTGGAATCCACAATTTAAATAGTTTTGTATAAGTTTCCTGATATTAGTCCAAGGTTAATATATAAACGTGGGTCTTGTAACAGCTCGGTCACAGTGGTAAAACCCTGCTTATTAACACACACTTGTGCCTGTGAAATGGATTCCCCAGTGGAGGAAGGGTAGAGAGGCAGGTGGGTGTGGTTAAAGGACCCTCCACATTATGACCTTTTAAATATCTTATTAGGTGTGCAGGACCCTTTACTAATCGTTAGGGCTTTAATACTACACCTTTTTTAAGGGGGTTCCCCCCAAAAAAGCGTAGCAAAACTGCTCAAAACGGCATATCAGTAGCTGTTGTTTGAGAGATTCTGTGGGGGGTGGAATTTAAATTAGGGTATGAAGGCATGTTTCTTTGAAGAGAGAGGGATTCACCTATTACAACTTTAAGGGTGAACCTCCCCCAGTAGCCAAGCAACTTATGGATACCTTGCCATTCTACTCACACATTATGTCCGTGGAATGCACATAGCAGGTTAGGAAACTGTTTGAGGTCAAAGGAACCCCCCCAATGTGCGAAATTCTAAATTAAACAACCCTCCCCCAAAAACTCCCCTAAAAAAACCCCACCCCTACAACCCAAAACACTAAAAACCCCCCAAATAAAAAAAAACACACCATCTTTAAAACGGAATGAATTAGCTGGTACACAAATTGATTCACTACTCCTCAATAATTTTTTTAGTGTGAACGGGTATAATTTATAACATTAGCCCGTGTAATGCCTAAAAAAAGGGTAAAAATGGACCCGGACGATTGGGAGGTGGCGGGGAAAAATTAAAAAAAGAGGGTGGGGGGGGAGAAATGACAACCGGGGGGGAAGACACGTATGGATGTGCCCAGTACAATATAAGGATGGGCAACAGTACCCCTATTGCGGTTGGGAAGGTGAAGACACCACACGCCACAACAAAATGACAGACAACATTTGAGTGGGGGAGATGGTGAAAAACTGGTTTGCCTAAAATGGTGGTACCGCGAGGGGAGGTATGAAAAAACGTGGAGCACAAAACATTAGAAGGGAGGTCTAATGGACAAGGAGCGGGTGTTGAGATTTTTGAAGATGTCCTGGAATGCACGAGACTCGTAAAAGGTCAAAATCTAGTCGACAAACAATTAAAGAGAGACAGAAAAAGAACCGTGTGAAAGTCTGCTATAAAACGGGAGTTGTTAAGAAATTAGATAGTGGTGACACAAAAAACCACCTTTTATAAAAAGGGAGAAAGGGTCATCAAGGGGACAGTTGATGAAAAAAAAAGGTAAATTGTGAAGGGGGGGGAAAACAAAACAAGGGTTGAAAAAAGTCCGAGGGGGGGGCAATTTCCCTTTACAGGTGAAAAGTTGGTGAAGTGGGGAAAAACTGTTTTAGACCCCTATTAAAAAAAAGCTCTACGGGGGACTTACTTTTTTGGTGAATAAAAAACAAAAATGATAGGGAGAACATAATGAGTATTTGAAAAACGGGTCAAAGTTGGACTTTTAAAATGTGATTAGGTTGCATTTGTGGAGGTGGTTGGGGGGCTTGGAGGTAGACGGTGTGGGGGGGAAATAACTAGACCCCACCCCCCCCCTGTTTGAGACAAATGGAGTGTGGGGTTTAGATCAACTAGTTGAGGGGTGTGTGTGGGGAGTTTTTGGGGAGGGGGGGTAAAGTTTAGGGGGGGTAGGGGGATGTGGGGTTTAGTTGGTAGTGTGGGGGGGGAGGGAAGGGTGGAACAAAAAACTTAGGTTGATTACAAACAGAACAAAAAAGGGGGAGAAGGGAAATAGGGGATTGGGTTTAGGAAGTAAAGTGGTTATTTGGGGATGTTGTTTGCGACTTTTTTATATTGGGGGGAGGTCGTTGGATTGTGTTTTGAGAATTTTAAATTAAAAAGGAGTGGAATGAAGGGCAACAGAGTCATTATGTGGGGGGGGGGGATGCTAGGGATGTAGTGGGGGTGTAATGTATGGTGGGAGGGTTCAGTGTGGGGGGTGTGGAGCGTAGGATGAAAGAAAGTTAAAAATGTGAGATGTCGGAGGGGGGGAGGTCACTGTAACGCTTAAATGTGTTATTGGGTGGGAAATTGAGTAAATGAGGTTATCTGGAGTACCCCCCCGGGAGTGATGGGCCAAAGGGGTTTGGGGGGGTTTGTGGGTATCTCATCTCACAGGGTGTTTGGTACTTATTGGTGTGGGGTATGGGTTGTGAGCGAGTTGGTCAGTATGAATATGTCTGGGGCTGGGTGGGGGTTGGGTTAGGCGTGTGTTGTTGTGTGGAGGGAGTTGGGGAAGGGAACAAATAAGATTTTGTGTATTTTCCCATAAGGGTTTGAAAATTTGTGATGGAGGTATGATAGAGGGTGAGGGGATGGGAAGGAAGGGGAGGGTGTTTGAAAGCACAATGGACCATGGTCCAATCGTTAAAGTAATGTTAGTGATATCAGCTACGTTTCTATGGGACGGTGTGGGGTATTGGGGTGGGGGGGGGGAGTCGCTATACACTGGGTTTTGTAGGGGGTTAACAAATTTCTACAAAATCCTGACATCCCACTTGAATGACACAGAAAGCACGATTCCATCCAGTTGGTCGAGGGTTGGGGGGGTGTATGGGGGTGATTTGAGGAAAGAGTAGAGGTTAACCGTGGTAAAGTATGAAATATTTGTTATGTGTGTATGTATTTTGTTGGTAAGTGTATTGTGTATTTGTATGTTGATGTTGGTAGTTGACTGATAGGTATTATGTAGTTGTATGTATGTTGTTTGTGTTTGTGTACCCTTTGGTGGAGTTAAGTTTTGGTTTTTGCATTTCGTATCGTATTGATAATGGTTGTTTTTGCGGGTGAATGTGTTGTTTGTGTTGTTTGGGTTATTATGCTTGAGTATCATATTGTATGGGTTATGATTATGTTGGTGTTTGATGAGTGATGATTCGTAGAGTGAGGACTAGTAATGGCTGTACAAAGTAATGGTGTTGAGTGTTGGTACTGAGGCGTAGAGGTTGATATGGTTAGGTCGGTGGGTAAGTGAAGTTATTTTTGGATGGTGGTCAGTGAATTGTCGGTACTTTACATGTTTATGTTGGGAAGTAGTGAGGTATGGGATTAGGTGGGTTTGTTTGATGTATGATTGTATGTATGTAGTAGTGGTTATGGATAGCGAGTGGGGGGGTGTTAGGGGTTGAGTAGTGAGATTAGATTAGTGTTATAGGGTGATGATGGTGGAGTAGTTGTGGAGGGGGGGTGGGTAAGGGATGGATGGTTAAATTTGTATAAGATGAGTGTAAGGTGATCTATAGTCTTGGTGGGATGTGGTGAATGGGATGGGTATGAGAAGGGGGATGTTAATATAAGTATTGAAGTTTTGGATTGTATGGGAGAATAGTTTGGGGGGGAGTTGAGGTTATGATGGTGTTACTGTTTTGTGATTATGGTATATTCAGTGGTTAGGTTAAATGTATGGCACAGGTCATGTTAGATATTCAAAGTCACATTGAATTTAGGATGGAGATAGGGTGTTCATGGTATTTGGTATTGCATTGTAGGTGAGGAATTTGAGATGGGAAATAAGTGGGAAGGGGGATGATTTAGGATGGTTATCAATACGTGTGTTACCTATTTATTTTTTGGATGGTTGGTGTTAGGGAGTGGAATATGTTAAAGGTGTTGTATAGTATTATAGGGTGAGGTGTGGGGGATAATATTATGGGGGGAGGTGTAGTGTATGAGATGGTGGATGTTTTAGTGATTATGTGGGTTAATGGATTAGGGTAGAAATTATATTGGTTGAGTTGTAATTAGATATTGGGTCTTACATCAGAGAGGATGGGATAGATGAGTTCTATTGGGTTTTGGTGATTATGAATATTATAAGGGGATGGTAGATGTGAAGTTGATGTGAATTGGGGTTTATTGGGATAGTGGTAGAATTGATAGTATAAGTGGTGGGATTGATATTAAGGTATTATATTTGGGGAGGTAGTTATTAGGGTATGGGATGTGGTAATATTAGATTTATTTGGTGTGGGGGTAAGGGATTAGAGGAGGGGGGAGGTAGGTGTTGATATGGATGTTAGGAACAAGGTAAGGTGTGGATATTTTTTAATATAATTATTTATGACCCAAAGTTTCTGTTATTATTTTGGTGTAAGGTTGTATTTGGGGTGTTCTGGTGGAGTGTAAGTTGGATAAGGTTTATAATTGAGGGGGTTAGGTGTGGGGGGTTAATTGTAGGTTTGTAAATATTGATAATTATATATGTAAAATGATATGAGGTTATTTATTCAGGGGGATATATTAGAGTGGTTTGGTATCAGTATTATTTTAGGGTGACTTGTGTTGAAAAGTAGGTAGTATTTGAGTTAATTAGTGTATTGAGATTATGGCTGTGATTTTGTTTAGTAGTGGTCAATATTTTGTGTAGGATAATAAAGAGAAATAGTAATTAGGGATATTGAGTTAGTTAATTTGGTAAGAATATTTGGGTAGATTGGGGTTTGATGAAGTAGGATTGAGTTTGGTATGGTGGTTTTTGGGTGAATTTTGGGGAATTTTTTAGTGGGAAATTGAAGTTGTTGTGATATTTATTGGGAAGTTGAATGGTGGTTTATTGAGTATTGTGGTGATAATAGTAGATTTGTAATTTGGAGTTGTGATTTATAATTGTTATAGGAATGTTTAGTTGGGGTAGGGGGTAGTTTGGAGGGTGAGTGGTGTTATAGAGTATAGGGGTTTTTGTGTGAGTGTTGAGGGGTTTGAAGTTGTTATGGATTGGGTGAGGGTGGAGTTAAGGGTGTCCTTGTATCCTTTGTGGAAATGTGAGTGGTGTAGGAGTGGATTTTTGTATTGGTATATTATTGTGGATTATAAGTTAGTGCCGGTTGGGTATATGGTTTTGAGGGTAAATATTGAATTTGTTGTGATTGGGGTTGGTTAATGGTGGGTGTGGTTGTTAGTGTGTTTTGAGGGGAAGGGGTTAGGAGAAAAGTTTTGGTGGGGATAGGATAGCGTGAGGTATATGGGGAAGTTAAGGGTGGTTGTTGTATTGATTGGTATGGGGGTGTTAGATGATATGGGGGTTAGTGAATTTGTTTGTTAGATTATGTTGGGGTTAAGGGGGAGGGGGGGATTGTGGGGTTATTGGGAGTAAGTGGATTTTGGGGGGATAGAATTTGGGGGAGTTGGGTAATGAAGTATGGGTTGGTTTTTGGTGGGGTGGACTAAATGGATTTGGGAGGTGGTGGGGGTTTAGAGGTTGGGATGTATTGGGTTTGGGTTTTGGGGGTTTATTTTGGGGGGTTATTAAATAGGGGGTGATTTGTTGTTATTGGGGTATAATAATATGTTAAAGTTAATTTTGTAGGTGGGTAATGGTAGGAATGATAGATGAGGGGAGTTGTAATTTTTAGTTATAGGAATGTCAGTGATTGGGGGTTAAGTGGGTTTGAGGATTGGAGTTATTGGATGGGAAATGTTTGGAGGGGGTGAGGGTTATGGGGGGATATTGGGGTATGTAATTTGAGGGGTTTAGGGTTATTTGATTAGAATGGGGTTTTGGGGTGTATAATGAATGGGGGTATGAATTGGTGGTTTAATTAGATGGTTTTATGTGGTGGTGTTGAATTGTTTGGAGGAATATGGTGTGTGTTTTGTTTAGGGGGATGGTATGTTGGAAGTAGGGAGGTTAGGGGGGTATGGGTGATTAGATTAGGGGGTGAAGGATGGAACTGATGTTAGAGTTAATTTGGTTTCTTATGGAGGTTAATGGTTGGTTGTTTGTGAGGTATTTGTTGGGGATTTGTAGTGGGGTATTGGAAATTTTAGATTATAGGTGTTTTTAGGGGTGTGGGGCAAGTGGGTATGGTTGAGTTTTGATATGTTATTAGGGGTGGAAAGTGTAGATAAATTATAGATGGGGTTTCTTGTATGTTGATGTGGACATGAGAAAAGGTAATGGGGTTGAGATATGGGGAGGTTAAATGTTTTTTGTAGTGATGGGGTAATTTTTATGTAATTTGAGGGGGATATGATGTTGGTGGTGTAAGGTTTGTGGTGATAGTTGTAGTGTATATATATTAGTGTTGTGTATTTTATATTTGTTATATGGGGTTGTGGGTTGGTTAAGTTTTTGTGGTGTTAGTTTGGTAAATGTGAGATTGGGTGGTAGATGGATTTATTAGTTGTAATGCATGGGGGTATGTTAACATGGGGATTGGTATTGGGGGGTATTTAGGATAGGTTTTGGGATATTTTGGTTAAAGTATAAAGAGTTTAGTGGATGTATTGAGGTGATTTGTATGGTAGTTAGGTGTTTATTTTGGTTTGGTAATTTGATAATTGGAGGAAGTATAGTTTGTTAATGGATTGAAATTAATTTAAGAATAAGGGGGGTGGTGGTAGTAATAGTTAGATGTGTATGAGAGTTTTAGATAAAGGGGTTAGTGATTTTGGGTGGAGTAAAGGGGGGAAACTAAAATCTTTTGAATTGGATTTTTTGATTTGAGTATGGGGTTTGGGGGTTGGGTTGAGGGGATTTGGGGTTCATAGGTTTTAATTTGGGGTGGTTAATTTGTGATGGGTAGATCGGGGTTTTATTAAATATATTGGGTTAGTAAGTGTTGGAGGTGAAATAGTGAGGGGTAGGGGGTTAGAGTGTTAAGATAATTAAGTTGCAGTATTTAATGTTTAGGAGGGATGAGATAGGAATGTTTATTTGACTTATGAAAAATTGGAATTTTGATTTAGGAAAAGATTTGTGGGGATATTGAGGGTAATAATTTATGGTAGTGGTTGAATATATTGTGTTTGTGTTTTGGGAAAAGTTAGATTTGATTAGTTGTATGTTAGGTTTGAATGATGGGTGTATTGAGTTAGAAAAGTTATTTGGGGGAATAATTGAATTGGAGTTGATTAGAAATTTGGGTAAGTTTGAGGGGGTTGTGATTTTTTGTAATGGTTGTAATTTTGTAAATAGTGTAAAAGGGGGTTTTGGAAAAATGATGAAAGGGTTATGTTTGAATAGGTGATTTGGGGATTAGGGATTTTTTATATGATTAGTAGAGTGGGGTGTGGGTATGGGATTTGGTGTGATGGGTTATGAAGTGAATGTGGATTGAAATAGATTTGTATAGTTGAATGAAATTTGTGTGGAGGTGTTTAAGGAATTGATTGGATTAATTGTTTGTGTTTTGATAGAAGGGGTAATTATGGGATGGAGGGTGTAATCTTTTTTGGGGATAAGAAATATTGATATTTGGGTATATGGAAGGTGGAGGGATTGTTATTGGGGTGTTATTTGTGAAAATAGGTTTGATGATTAAGGGATGGGTTTGATATAGGGTTGGGGGGGTGGGATTGTGATTATGGGGTTGTGTTTAAGGGATGTTATGGGTGAGGAAAATTGTTTTGGGGTTGGGAATTGTTTGGTGATGGTTGGTATTTTTTTAAGTGGAGGAATTTGTGATTTTGGGGTTGTTTGTGGAGGGAGAAATGTAGGTTTGAATGGTTGGTAGGAATTGTTGTTGTTTTTAAATGTTAGGAATCGGATGCAATGAAGTTAGAATTTTGGATTGAGGTTTTAAGGAGTGTGTGGGTAGGGTTGGTGTTTGAAGTATTTGGGTCTGGTTCGAGAGGGTTTATGTTGAGTTTTTTTGATTGTGGAAGGACTTTGAGGGGAATAATTTATGGTGTTTTTATTTTAGTATTGGTGTGGGATGGTATTGTAATAGTATTTAGAAGGGTTTTGTGAGTTGTTTTATTGTGGTTTTTTTGTTTTGAATGGGTGAGTGTAATGTTCATGGTTAATTAGGGGGTTTTGAGTGGTACTTGTAAAAAAAAAAATATGTTTAATTCAGATTGGGTGTGGAAAAGATTATGGACCGGGTGATGATATTGTTTGGGATTGTTGAGATTGGTTATTTTTGGTAAAAGAAATTTTTATATTGGGTTTGTATAGGGGGGGAAAGTTTGTTTGATTGTGATAATGAAAAGGTGTATGCCGGTAGGGTTGGAGTGTAATTGTGGGTTATTGACAGGTTGTTACCTCTAAGGGAAAATTTGGATAATGTCTTTTGTGAGCGGTAAAAGTGTGGGTATAGTGTAGAAGGTAAATTTTTTGGTAGTTGTGGGAATTTTGTGGGGATTGTGGTTTAGGAGGTTGAATTTGTTTATTTTGGGATCTTGGTTTGTGGGGAATTTTATATTTAAGTAAATGTAGGGGGGTTAGGTATGTAGACAATTTTTGATGTGGTTAGAAGGAATGTGTAAGGAGGGGAGATGGTGGTGGATTGTTATAAGGGATTATTGTAGAAGGGAATATTGAAATTATGTGTAAGGTTTAATTCAATAATTTGGGATTGTTGTTTGTTGTAATAAGGAATTTGAGTCATTAATGTGAAGTTGATTAGTTTGTATGAATTTAGGTTAGGCAATAGGTTTCCTCATTGGATAGAGGGTTTAGGTTGTTTAGAATGTGGATAAGTTTGTTTAGGTTGGTAGAGTTTGATCTTAGTTATTGGAAATTTGGGGTTTGAAATTGAATTGTTTGATGAGTGTTGGAGGGTTTGTTTGGAAGGGTTATAGGGGGGGATGATAATTGAGAATAATGATTGTTTTATGAGGATGGGGATGTATTAGAAAAGTGGGTTGAATGTATAGGGATGGGGTGAGGGTAATGAATATTGGGTTAGGAATGGGTTTGGGGGGATAGGGGAGATGGTGATGGGATGGGAGTGAAGGTTTTGAGGGATATAGTTTTTAAGGTGAGGGGGTGAGGGTGGGTAATATGTGGGATTAAGGGTGGGAGAAAGATTAGAGGAGGGGGGGGTGGAATTGTTTTGGGGAATGGTGGTTGAGAGTGGTTGGGTAAGGGTATGTGGTGTTGGAGGTTGTGTAGGGGTAAGATGAGGTGATTGTGGGGTTAGTTAGGTAATAGGGGGTTTGAGGGTGGGTTTAGGGATTGGTGTTGGGGGTTTATTGAATGGTTGTTTATGGATGATGTGGGGTTGTGGTTGGATTTGGTATTATGTTAGGTGGGGGGTGTGTTGGGGAGGAGGAGTAGTAAGGTTGAAATTTGTTTGGTATTTGGGGGGGGGGGATTGGGAATGTGTAGGGGGAGTGTGTTGGGGGAGTGTTTATTTAGTGTTTTTGGGTATTTTTGGGGTTGTGTTTTGGGGTGATGGGTTTAAGGGGTTTGTTGGTGAGGGTATGTAATAGAATGGTTTGATAAAAAGGTGGGTAAGGGGGAGTGGATTAGATTTGGATTTTGTTAATAGATAAGATATGGTTGTAAATGGTATGAAGGGGGTTTATGATGATATGGTTTTGGATGGTTGATAAGGTAGTTTTTAATGTGGGTGGTGTGTGGGATTATGGGGAGGGTGGTTATGTATGTGGGTGGTTATGTGTTTAATGGAATGTATTTGGGAGTATGGTGGTATGGTTTAGGGGGTTAGATTTAAATTGAGGGTGGTGTGAATTGGAGTGGAAGCGAAGGAGAAGGCATTGATGGGTGGTTTTGTTGTTTTTTTTTTGAAGGAGGGGATTATTTCGCACAGTGAATCATCTTTTAGTTCTAGTGTCGGTTTGTTGAGAAAACCGTCTGGGGAACACAGACTGTGCATAGATTACATGAAACTGAATGCTGTCACAGAAGGACAAGTGGATCCATTACCAGACACAAAACAGTTATTTGCCAGACTGAACAAGGCAAAATACTTTTCAAAGGTGGATCTTAGTAAAGGCTATTACCAGATCCCAGTGAAGCCTGAAGTGAGACCTTATTTGGCTTTTAGCACTTCGGATGGACATTATGAATTCAACATGCTACCATTCGGACTGAAAAATGCTCCGAGTGTATTTTCAAGGATGATGCGCAAATTGTTGGATCCCCTGAATAACCCATGTATCACGAATTTCATGGATGATATTCTCGTCGCCACAGAGACATTTGAAGAACACATTGACTCCCTTATAAACATCTTTGATAGGCTTAGGGAGGCGAACTTAACTGCTAGGCCAACAAAATGTTGTATTGGATGCAAAGAGTTGGAATTCTTGGGACACACTGTATATCAGGGTAACATGACCCCTGACCCCAAGAACTTGGAAAAACTGCAGAGAGCACCTAGACCACAAACAAAAAAGGACGTGCGATCATTCGTGTCGTTATGCGGATTTTATCAAAAATATATCAAAAATTTTAACTCTATTTGTGCTCCTCTGACTGATCTGACTCGCAAGGGACTTCCAGATAAAATTATGTGGACTGCGCAAAGTGAATTAGCGTTCCAAGAGTTAAAGGAAAAACTCACTAGCAAGCCTATTCTCAAACTGCCTGATTTGACACAGGACTTTGTCGTAAGAACAGATGCAAGTAATGTAGGACTCGGGGCGGCTTTGTTGCAAAGATCATCTTCACCTGATGGGGAACTGAACCCAGTCGCTTATGCAAGCCGCAAATTGAATAAGGCGGAGCAAGGATATTCCACAAGCGAAAAAGAATGTTTAGCGTTAATCTGGGCAATAAAGAAGTTTCAAATCTATCTGTATGGTAGGACTTTTGTGGTCCAGACGGATCATCAGCCCCTAGTATTCTTATCTCAGGCTAAGCATGAAAACGCAAGATTGTTGAGGTGGTCTTTATTACTGCAACCTTATCAGTTTAGTATTGAGTACATCCCAGGGTCAATGAATGTCAGTGCAGATTTCCTCAGTCGGCACCCCTGTGATCAAAATTAGAGTAGTGGTAGGCGTGAGGAGTAATTTTATCTATGTGTATCACTGGTTTTGGAACTTGCCGTAGGCATGTTTTCAAGTGGGGAGATGTGTGATAAATTTAACCGTGATACAACGTTAAAATATCTCCAAAGATAAAATGTAGGGATAAAAATAAGGCGTAAGCTACTATAAGACATGATCGCCCATGCCGCGGTTCAATACCCGCCATGGAAACTAACTTGTTAGACGTACAGACAAAATGTTTACCCTTGGAGACGGGAGGTAACGGAGATCAAAAAGAAAAAATATGACTGAACACGTGCTTGAAACTAGCAAGGCTAAAAAGACGCAATTGGTGGGGAAAGGAAAAAAATTCACGTCCCCAAGTTGACACAATGTAAAGAAATGGACAAAAGGGACCTTAGCTATTATACGCAACAGTCATTTCTTGGACGCTTTTACGATACTTAGTCCTTTTATTTGAATTCAGCGGCAAACGCATTACAGAAGATGCTCGAACATATTTCAAAAAAACAACTAACCTTGAAAAAGTAACTTTTTCTAATAATAATGTTAGGAATATAAAACCTAGCTAGTCTGATAGCCCATCTTGAGCAGAGAAATAATATGCTTTCATTTATACAGACGGATAGATAATAATGAAGATATTGACAAAAGACTGTGTTGTTCATAACAGACGAGCGACTGCACTGTTAAAAAAAATGTCACTAATTTTCAAAAATTGCGGCCTTGAGACTCAAGTGCTAAAATCTAGTTGGAATGAAAGAGAAGGGGAAATAGTGGAAAATTGTGGCTAAAAATAACTCTAGAGACCGATTCGTGTAAAAAGGCATGTAGAACCAAGAGTGTTTTTTTATGAAAAAGCAAGTAGAGACAGACGGACCAACAGACAATAATACATACTTGACTGAGGTATGACTGAATTGACTTTTGGTAGGAGGTTTGAAATTTGAAAGGGGGAAAGTCGGTGATTGGCCACAGATAATCATATTATCGGCGCACAGACGCGCATTTTGCCATTCAACATAAATTGTCTAGTAGTAGACACAGTAATTCTTCAGTGGTGTAATTCCCAGAAGCTAATTGCAATATTTAGAGGGACGCCATACTAGAGCCAGCAGCTCAGCTGAGTTTTGCTAGAATATAACTGTGTTCTCTATTCATAATTCTGGTAAGACTGAAAGCATTTCTTTGTATATTTTAATATTGTTTAATGTTTCGAGTGATTTGATACTGCCATATCAAAATCTATCCCTTACAACAAGTAAGGATTCGCTCTAGATCCCCAGCCCAAGTTTAGGGTCTAGAGACAAACAAAATACATAAACGCCAGCAAGGATTATGAAGGGCGGATCAAGTGTTGAGATCAGTGGAACATATCACCTATCTTATTCAATAGCAGGAAGCTAATGAACATATTTCAGAATATGTAGTCTTGGGGAACTAGTACTATGTGAAACCAACTTGGTAAGATGTGCTGTATGGTCAGAGAGATCTGACCCCGTCTATGTGGTGTTGTTGTGTAGTGTTGTGTGCAGAAGTGGCTCAGGAGGTAGAGTTCTGACACATGACCCAATACTTTTGTTGCAGAAGTGTGAGTTTCTGTTTGGCACCAAAGTGGTGTCAAATGCTGTGTTGATAAATACAAGTGTGGACCAGTGCAGTCTAGTATTTTGTCAGAGCAGCCTTATATTGCCCCCAAGCACGGAGAGGTGGGGCCACCAGATTCCAGCACCAGAACTACTCAGTCAAGATACGTGAGCGTCTGGCCTGCTGGACCTTCACCAACTTATTTACTAACTAACACACCAACTATATTACCATCACTAGAACCCACAAAAATTTTGGGAAATAAAACTTGTATTACTCCCATCAGTGAATGGACAATGTTTGGTAGTCATAGACAGGGAGTGATGATATCACCCCAACAGCATATCTAAAAATAAGTTCTCCTGGGACTAGCTTAAGATAATTACTATTAACCAGTCATTTGAAATACATATGTACACATTTTCTATTTTATTATGACATATATTCATGCATTTCATTCATAATTTCAAAACCTTTCATATGTTCTGACCAAAATAAAACCTTGGTTCAGAACAAATAATCTTAAAGAAAATTTAATATCAAAATTTAAACAGCTTGAGTTAGTTCAGTGTATTATAAATTTTATTAATATTATTAGACTTATTAAATATCTGTGTGTGTGTATGTAATCTACCACAACACATTACATATCAGTACCCTAGATTTTAACGTAGCCACATTCATTAGTAAAATAGATATGTGTGAGGTCGTAAGTGGTAGCAAGAAGGGCCTTCTGTAAATTCACAGCTACATTTATCTCAGGAGCCTTCACAGCTGACCTCATACATCACACTAGGTAACATCAACCATACAATACCATCAAATCCACTACAAGAACAAAAGCTACTTAGGGCTGAGCAATTTGTTAACTTATTATCTGGTCCGTCGCTTTTTGTGAAGGGTTTAAGCAATGGTTTAGCCCGTTCAAGCCCCCAGTTGGTGTAATCCAACGAAATCCCTCTTATAAGGTATAGCTCTGTTTAGTGTAAATATATATCTAAATATTTATATTTATATTAACTATTCTGGCTCATACGTTTGCTTTCATACATATAACTGAATCAACTATTATTGTTTAGTTTTAAAACAACAGGTAACAAATTTAATAGGGGAATAGTTTTTACCAGGTTAAAATAAATATGGAAAGATTAGTGGAAATTTGATGGATATAAAGTTCTCATCATTGAGACATAGGTGGAATTTTAACTTTATACTTAAAGTTTAACTGAAATGTCCCTTTTGCTGGTGCCTTTTAGTTAGCACTTAGCTTATATCAGTGAGTCCTGCAGCTGTGGTTCATCAATTATGTGATGACGAAAGCCTTCTTCACACTCTCTTCCACTGTAGGCGGTTATGATGGATGCTTTTATCTCACACTAGCTGCGTTAGTACCACAAATCGTCTGATGTCTTGTAACCACGAACTTTAGACAAATAGAAATAAACAAATGCTTGCTGAGTACATTTTTTCGCCGCAAACTAACTAGCCCATTGTCAAGCGCTCAACCCACCAATGTTAACCTCTCAGAAGAATTACACAGTGTAACTCAGGGAATATGATGAAAATTCACCAATATTCTTCTGGGTGTTAACTAGGAAATTGCGTCTGGAGTGCGTGAATAATGATTTCCCTGAGTTACAATTAAAAAAGGTACATAATTATCACAAGATAATATGTTACCCCTTAGGCCCATATGATGTAATCATTACTCATCACTACTCCCGTCGGAGTCTGGGGTCGCTCTGCTGTCGGGTTACCCGCACGGCTAGTCAGAAACAATCACCAGCTCTTGCACTAGTGGTTCATGCATATAATAATTTCATACGTTGAGGTTGCCAGCCTCAAATATATATATATATATATATATATATATATATATATATATATATATATATATATGTGTGTGTGTGTGTGTGTGTGTGTGTGTGTGTGTGTGTGTGTATCCACAAGCAAGAAAACATGTTAAATTCAAGTTTGTAATAGAAATAGAACTTACCCCAAATTTTTGGGAATACACAATCTCCTTGCGCAGATTTCAGATGGACTCGAGCAATTTCGGTGCATATGCTCTCGAATCAATTTCGTCTGGAAATTTTGAATCCCTCATATGGCGGGTGAATTGGCCTTGAAATGTATGAATTCCTCTAATGACGGATGAAACAGTTGGTTTGGGGAAAGTTTCTCTTATGACGGTGACCCAATTCCTTTGGACTCCAGTCTTCGTATTTATAACTGGTCCTTTTAAGTTTCCAGTCTTGTATTAAAAATGTGGGTTTACTTGTAAAACCAAAGTTGCCCAATACTCGATCTGTCACTTTTGATAAAGGAATTATAGGTCCGATCCTTCTCTTTCTGGCTTCTTGGGAGTCGCTCGGTTGAAGTTGCGAAGCTGTCTGTCCTGTGTTTCCGAGTTCACTAGATCATATCTCTCATTCTCAGTTCAATCACAGATGGTGTTTTCGCCGAATGTTCCAATAAAATGCATTGTTTTTTCTGGCATCTCAAATCAAACCAATCAAATCTCTCTAGCACTGTTTGGGTGGTAAAGTTTTAAATATCCCCTCGCGTGTTTAAAATATTAATTTTAATATCCACGCGTGACCTCTTTATAATAAGACGTAATATTGTTCCGGCTGCACCTATATGCCTCCCACAATATTGTGACCATGTTTTCCTGGCGTAATGTCTTCCGCCAAGATGTCTACCCCGACAGGTTATCCAATTATCCCCTTTATCTGCGTGCCTCCGCCAGACAGATGTGTGGACAGACAATGTTGTCTTCTTTCATCGTACGCACAAACAAGCTTGTGTCAACACGATCAGCAGCTTTTCACTGGGGTCAAATGTTGGACCGACACGTTTCCAAAGGTGGCCAGACGGATTCAAAGAGATAAGCGTGTGACCGGTCTGTTTACTGGGTATTGTTACGATAATATCACAGTTCACCTGGCGGAACGTAAATAGGTCTGAGGAGTGGCAAACAAGATAAAGACAGTCCTAAAGCAAATACGTTCATAGGGGAGTGGAGTGTTAGAGACTTTCCCCTACTAGATTCAACATAGAGAGACAAAATGGTGCATAAAATATGCCACATAATAATGAATGGAAGGGCAACAATTATGCCAAATAAAAGCGATGAGTCAGAGGAAGAGAAAAATTAAGAAAAAAGTGATACTGACGGAGTGGACGTGAGATCGCACAACCGTATCGCCACAAGCAGTAGTCATATTCTTTCTTTCTCTCCTCAGATACATCAGGGACCAGGGACCTGACAGAATGTGAAACGTCAAAAACTGCGATAACTTAATTTCTGTAAGATGATAAACTGAGTTAAAACAAAAAAGAAACTGATCCCAGAACACAGTTATAGTTTCTAAAGCTCTTCTCCACACATTGCATCTCGTCACAATTCTCATATTTTATAATCTCTGGTGTTAAAGGATCATTTCTCATCTCCAGGATTTCGCTCACTCCAATGAGCGGATGATCTCTGTCTTGAAACATGAGGCTATAATGAAGAACGATTTTTTGCCAGCAACATTTGTTTTGTTTTTCTTTTTCTCAGACTGAGTGAGTGCAGACGTCATTGTCACCTAATCTGGAAACGGATAACGGCAGGATTTTCTCCCAGTATTTTATTCCACTATTATTAATCCCAGAGACTGACCTTGACTGCTTTAACCATGGCTACATCGACCCAGTCTTGGCAAGATACATTTTGTATTCAACATGAGCCTACCAAAATGAATTTGTTTTAGACTTCCTCTTGTTCGAGAACAAGAAATCTGTCTATTTTTAAAACTACAGATGCGTAGACACAGTAAATGATGCAGTCGGGTGAAATAAAAGACTATATATATATATATATATATATATATATATATATATATATATATATATATATATATATATATATATATATATATATATATATATATTACAACTGGCTGATCACCCGTTTGCCGGTCACTTCGATTACGGAAACAACAGCAAATGGGTTGATTTGCTGTTGCCCTAAAGACGCCACTAGGCATGATGGGAAACAATGGCAAAGAAAACCTATCTGCTGTTGCCCTAAGACGCCACTAGGCGTAATGGCCACTGACTGCTTTGACGGTCGGTGGCTAAGGACGGAAGAAGAAGAAGAATATATATATATATATATATAAATATATATATATATATATATATATATATATATATATATATATATTCAAATATTGAAACACACGCGACGGCTTTAATACAACTTGAAATAAAAGGTCTGACCCCTTTTAAAAAGGCATACAGTGGAACAGAAGTATATATTGAAAGATGGACAGACTGACAAATAAACAGGCACACAGATGACAGACTCGCTGGCAGGCTGGCTGGCTGACAGGATAGAAAGACAGACGCAGATAGACAGATAGGTGGATGGGTAGATAGAAGGATGGATGGATCGATGGATGAATAAACAGACAGACTGACAGAGAGGCAGACAGACAGTACTGTTACCGAGAGAAAAAAGGTTCAGTTCTCCATTATACAAACATGTCAGATATCAACAGAATGAGAACGAGTAAATGTTAAAACAACACGGGGGAAGCCTGTAACCACAAACAAAAACAAACATAATTTATGAAAACTATAACAAGGAAATAAAACATTCGAATGTCATAGGTTTGCATCAGTGTAAATTATGTTACCTGGATGGAGGAATTTCCACAGCATCTCTGATGTGAACAATAATATTGATCTGTTATATTAGGATGGTAGTTACATCAGATAGGAGAGGTGAAAGGGCAAGCAAGACTAGCATGAAAGAAGTAAGAAAATTTAAGAGAACAACGGCTAGGATTGAGAACAGATGTTTGTAGATAACTGTCGGGTATGATTTATCAGATAGGTAATAGATGTTTATAGCCCTGTATGAGCAGAGGTGATAGTGATGACAATGTGAAAGTAAGGGGTAAGATATAGTTTTTTTAACGAGGGTGATCATGTAAGAGAAAGGACAGTCTCTGGATAGAATAATTTATCTAATCCAGCCTATCTGGAAGACGATGTTTAAATCAGACGCACTTTCTCTCCTTGTACGAAAATACAAGTTACACTGCACTCACATGCACACAATTATGTGACAAATACGCACGAACGTGAAAACAAACTATGTATAACATATAATGAATTAATACAGTTTATTATAAATAGAAAATCACAACATAAATCATATGCATCAAGAGATCATGGTGTACAGACAAAATGAAAATTAATCAAATAGGTTCTCCCCTCTGGTAAAGGAAAAGAAAGGACGATCCTAACAGAGGTTAATTAACCCAAAAGATCAAAGGTTAACAATAAGTTATGAAATAGTCAGTATGGGAAAAGAATAGGTTCCTAATGTACATTATCCCGTGACTAATCAGATTATTGAGATAAAAAAGAAAAGAAAGAAGAAACCATATAAATATGATGTTAACAAAAGACATGTTTCTTTCTCTGTTCATTCAATTCACATACACGCAGTGGCCACTTTCAGATACACTTACCCCAGTAGTTGTCGCAGGCATTCCAAGGAAATACACTAATAAGTAATATATATATATTTAGTGTCAAATTTAAGTTTGCCAAATCCAGCCCCAGACTCTCCGTAGTTGCTGACTGCAAATTTCACAGGAGTCGCTAGAGTCGGTGTTAAATTTGTACTGGATACAATAAGTTATCTATGCTTTCAGTTGGTTGAAGTAAGGTTCATGCGTGGTAATCGCCGATGTAGAATAAATAGAACATATACAGTTTCTAGGTTGTTTAGCCTCAGGTGGCGGAAACGATAGGTTTTAGTTACACAAATGTTGCTGACACTATCTTGCGCCACAGCTGGCTGATGATATTTATATAAGTAAATCTGGTAATTGTTCTGGCCCAGTTAATATTATAATTCAATGGTTCTATTCTGGTTTCTCTCATGAAAATGAGGAAAATTGGACCGCACAGGTCACAGCAAGAAACTCATCAATATTAAATATTCTTGGATGCTTATAATATTATAAGTTCGTATGATCATAAGTTCATATGGCCATAAGAAAAGTCGCTAGTACTCAGGTTTTGACCAGCCGCAATCAGAAAACTGAAACACTCCACGAAAATCTATTAATTTTCACTCTGTACGAGAAATCTTAAGATAACAAGCTAGTGAATTCAGATAGATTTCTGGCAACTGATCATGGCCATCGGAGAGACATGGTATATATTTATATGTTCCGTACTATCCTTCTTTAATGTGAAAGTCACACCACTGCCAGACCCGAGCCAATTTGCCGTTCGATTTCTTGAATCAAAGGTAATTTTACCACCTCTTGACTTTCATCATCTCCGCCTTGCCGAAAATCAGCGATGCAATTTTCACCTGAAAGTTTTACAATCCAAGGTCCGTCTCACTGAATATCGTGTGTTCCCCTGATCAAAGAATCTATTACGCCATGCTCCGCGCTTCTCTCTCTGTTTCACATAGGGCTTGATTGCCAGATGGCCCCCGTGTTAATTAAACTGGCGAATCCTTCGTTCATGTAGCAGAAGTATACTCTAGATGGGGAGGGGCAAAAGTGGATGATTACTGCGGCACTATTTCCATCTATGACATTACGTCCGGGCTTTGAGACATGAAACCTTTTATGTCTCCTCTATGAAAATAGCGCTGCTGTTATCCGCATCTTGCGAGTGATTGCTATCTTCACTTTCCCTTTCTTCCTCACTGCTCCAATCTGTTCTGTTTCAGAGAGATTGTCACCGAATTTCACATCTTGAAAAGATTCCGTTTGTTGCAATGGATATTCCATGCAACTATCGTCATCTTCTTCATCTTCGGTTGCTATCCCTACGGCCAGGAGATGTTCGGAGGATGACACCGGTCTCTTTAAGTATTTCTTTAACAGATTTACGTGGTAGACCTTCTCCTTTCCTTTAATAGAGATCTTGTAGTTCGTTCTTGAGATCTTTTTAAGGACGGTAAACGGCCCTTGCCATCCGATGCGAAGTTTGTTTTTTCCGGTTGGCAGTAACAACAAAACCTTCTCCCCTGGTTGTAGTTCTCTCTCTTTAGCCGCTTTATTGTACCGTTTAGCGTACTTTGCGCGTGCTTTCTTAAGGTTGGTTGTAGCTAGATCCCATCCTTGTTGTAACCTTTCCTTAAGTTCCGATACATACTTGCTGGCTGAGACGACTGTCTCGTCGGCCTTCTGGTCTGTCAGAGACCGAATTAAGGCTTCTAACGGCCCCTTAATAGGTCTGCCGAATAAAAGAGTAGCTGGTGGTAAACCTGTAGAGGCCTGGGGAACTTCCCTGTAGGCGAATAAGGCTGCAGGAATGAAAATGTCCCAATCTTCAGGTTTCTCTTGGCCCAGCTTACGTTACATCATGGTGAGGCTTCCGTTAACACGTTCTACTAACCCACATCCGGCCGGATTATAAGGGCTTGTGTAGATGTGCTGGTTCCTCAAGATCTTTACGATCTCATCCATCAACAGGCTACGGAATTGGGATCCGCTATCCGTCAAAACTTATTGAGGAAATCCCAACCGCGTGAAAATTTGCACTACGGCTTCTGCGACATGCTTGGGATCCGTGCATATTAGCAGTATAGCTTCGGCCCACATTGTGCAAGGGTCGACTAAGGTCAGGATGAATCTGTTCCTTCTTTTGGTCCTTTCTAGGGGTCCAACAATGTCGACAGCAACCCGTTCAAATGGTGTCCCCACTATTGGCATTTCACCCATAGGAACTGGGGATGTCCAATGCTTGGGTGCCACCCGTTGGCACTTGCGCAGGATTTTACGTATCTGATAATATCGGTGTTCATTCCTGGCCACCAATAGTGAGTCGATATTCGCTGAATAGTTGCGTTTTGTCCCATATGTTCGCTAAAGGGAAGAGAGTGTCCCATTTCTAAGATTTAGGCTCTGTACTTCGTCAGTACTAGGAGCTGATTATGCCCTTGATCAGGGTTGCCCGTTCTACGATATAGTACGTCATCCTAAGAAACGTTTTTTCAGTTGTGTCTGGGATCCTTGGCCATGGGCAGTTTCCTAAAGCAGGGTTCCAAGGTAGGGTCCTTTTGTTGTGCCTCATTTAGTTCTTTAGATAACAGATTTGGCGCAGGCTCTCATTCCTTCTTGGTGTGCCCTCTTGTGGTTACTGCTGCCACAATCGGCTCTTTCGGTCTCCCAACAAACACATATCTACATCCAAGTATTACTGGGTAGATAGGATCATCCATAATAGCCGCTTTGATAACACCTCTGACAAAATCAGAGTGTATCTCCAACAATGCGATAGGAAGCGTCATGGGTGCATCACTCTTGACAACTCCACATAATTTGACGGTGTCTTCTGTCTCCTGACCAGGTTTGACCAAATGTCTTGCGACAATACAATCAAAAGGTAATCCTGTGTCAAACAAACAAGATGTTGAAGTCCAATTCAAAATAACAGTTCCTCGCGTTGAGTGCCTCTCACCCTCAGGTTGAGAATCACTGACACTCATTCTCCGTTGCGAGTCTGTTAACAAGCAACCGATTCTATTCGTCCCGGTGTGCTTGCTCTGATCAGATGTTCCCTGAGCAGGGGTCTTTATCTTGTCTTGACCTTTCTGGCGGTTGTGCCATGTAGGCCGGTCGGGCTGATCAGAATTTTAGTTGGTGGGGTATTTGGTCTAGTAGAATTTCGATTTTTCCTGGGGAGGATTCTGAGGTAAGGTTTCTCGTTGATTATGGTGATGGGAAGAATGGGAAGACGGCTCTAGATTATTTCTCCGAGAAGGCTCATCTGTCGGCTTGGCGTTTTGAGCTGGGAAGCTCGGCTAAAGCATTTACGTAACGTTCAGACTTACTGAGAATGTCATCCAGCTTTACTGCGCCTTGTTCAGCCAGATATCCCATGGTTTCGTTTGACAAAGTGGTTTTTATTTGTTCTGAAATCACAGAAGCTAAAGATGAGTTCTACGAGAATCTAACAGCAATTATCAAAAGCATACCTAGGCAAGAACAGCTTGTTCTCCTTGGTGACTTTAACGCTAGAGTGGGTGCCGAAAATGTTTCATGGCCTTCATGTCTGGGCAGGTTTGGTATTGGCAAGATGAATGAAAATGGACAACGGCTCTTAGAGTTGTGCGTCCACCATGACCTCTGCGTGACCAACACCTACTTTCAGACAAAACCCCAGCATAAGGTGTCATGGAGACACCCACGATACAAGCACTGGCACCAACTTGACCTGATTCTCGTCAGAAGGCCACTCCTCAGGTCTGTGCTCTCCACGCGCTCGTACCATAGTGCAGACTGTGATACAGATCACTCCTTGGTTTGCTGCAAAATCAGAGCACAACCAAGAAAACTCTATCGTGTCAGACATGAAGGGAAACCACGCATTGATACTAGCAAGATGTCAGACCCTTTCATGATCGCTCAATTCACTGCGACCTTCGAGAAAGTGCTCAGTAGCCCTCAGCATGGTGATACTATTACAGAGAACTGAGAGCATCTACGGAACACCATTCAAAGTACTGCACTTGCCACCTTTGGTAAGAAAACAGCAAAGTCAAATGACTGGTTTGATGCTTCATCAGATGTGATGGCACCTGTCATTGAAGCTAAGCGCAGTGCTATGAATGAATACAAACGTTCACCGAGTGCCAGAACCCTACAGATCCTGAGGGCTACGAGAAGCAAAGTTCAACAAACTGCTCGACGCTGTGAAAATGACTACTGGCTCCAGCTCAGTGAGAGCATCCAGATCGCAGCGCAAACAGGCAACATTAGACAAATGTATGACGGTATAAAGAAAGCACTTGGCCCCCATAAAAGTAAGACGGCACCGCTAAAAAACCATCAGCGGAGAGAAGCTAACCGATAAGGGTAAGCAGATGGAGAGGTGGGTCGAGCACTACTCTGAGCTTTACGCTAGAGACAATACCGTTACGCCTGCAGCCCTTGATGGTGTCAACAGTCTGCCAACTATGGAGGAGCTGGATGCCAAACCAACATTAGAGGAACTCAGCAAGGCCATTGATAGCTTGGCCTCTGGCAAAGCACCAGGCAGTGATGGGATTCCTCCTGATTTAATCAAATGCTGTAAGAGCACGCTATTACATCCCCTGCATAGGATGCTGTGCCAGTGCTGGGAAGAGACAACTATTCCTCAAGACATGCGAGATGCCAAGATTGTAACATTGTATAAAAATAAAGGAGACAGAAGTGATTGCAATAACTACAGAGGCATCTCTCTTCTTAGTATTGTTGGTAAGGTTTTTGCCAAAGTCATCTTAATGCGACTACACAAGTTAGCTGAGCGCATATATCCAGAGTCACAGTGTGGATTCCGAGCTGGCAGATCAACAACAGACATGATCTTCTCTCTCCGCCAGCTTCAGGAAAAATCAAGAGAGCAGAAAAGACCATTATATATTGCCTTTATAGACCTCACAAAATTACGTCGGCTCCACCTCAGATTGGGCGAAGAGAGGCTCACATTTCAAGAAGCAAGGTCCTAAACGTCATAACAGGAAAATAAGCAGCTGTCACCCATCACGGGCGCACTGACTGAGAGGGCTAGAATTAGAAGAACAAATTCGAGAGTCCGTCAACGTGAGAGGGAGATCGAAAAGTTCCATGCACTTGTCAATTCCCCGTCAAGCTCTGGAACATGTCCAGTGCTTTCTTTTCTGCTGTTTCTGAAAGAACAGGTGCAAAAAGTTGCGAATCTTGAACCGCTCCAGTATATTACATGTCGTAAATTGTCTTGATGGGCTGCATCCTCAGTTTTGGCGTAGACGTCATAAGCACTCACCTTTCAAAGCACCGTGAAAAGCTTTAGGCACCTCGTGATCTCTCTAACCCATACAGTGTCCGCTCATTTCGCTCAAATTTTTCTAGAAACGAGTTCAATTTTTCTCATTTTGCGCTCGAACGGATTCCAGGGCGAAAGAACATACTACCGTTATTGGGTACTGAAATGGATCCCCAGTTAAACGGTGGACTGAGGTGGAGACTCTCCAATTGCTGGAGGAAGACAAGCACCGCGACTTTTTGGAACCTCTGGGCCCTTATGCGCCAGTTCATGCTGTCCTCTCCTTCTCTCATTTCCTCAGGTTGTTCGCCCTCTCTATTTCCTCGTGTTTGCCCTGCGAGCTTCCAGCGCTTGCCTTATTTTCTTCTTTTCAAATTGGACGGTCCGTCCGCTTCTTTCCTTCGCCGCTACTTTCTTGTGCTGCCTTCCTCCTTTTTCTCTAGCTTCGGCTTTCTGGCTTTCTCCGCGGTCATATCTGATCCAAGTTCTTCCGTTGACAAAAGTCGGTAACATCTTCGTCTTTTGCAAATCCAGTTTCCGTTTGCTTTCCTCTCTTAGGGACTTGCACTAAAAGTTTAGCACGCTCAGCCATGTCAAATAACTGGATGCCGCTAACCCGAGGAAAGAAGAAAAAAAAGGAGAGAAAAACTCTATCCTTAACCAACTTAAGAAAAAAAACCCAAAAAAAAGAATTATTATTTAACTGAGATACCTCCTGTCCCGTTATCAGTTATCTAATCTATCGCTGTTATTACCTGGCATTAGGCTCCTAATACAGACGACTAAGCCAAATAAATAGTAGATCAGTCTAACAGTGAAAAAACTACTTTTACTATCGGTGGATTAAAAAAAATGTATTACAAAAATGAAGGAGAAAACAAAAAAGAATTATTTTTCCCTTATTTTATAAATCCACCAAAACTCGCCCACCTGAAGTTAGTTTAGAGTACGGGACGTTATTAACTAGACGTAAAGTCAGAAATCGGTCCTTAGCTTAGCTCAAACTCTGCTGCTTCTTTAAAAAAACCTAGTGATTGTTAAACAATCCACACGTTACAATCGCTTAAACCAATTTACCATACTATCCCTCATATAAAAAATACACAGAAACAATTTGCACGTAACTCGTTGACCTGTGCAACAGTCCTATGCAAGCACCCATATATCAAATATGCAACAAAGACAAACTCCACTCAACACACACTCAAAGAACAAACTATCTTCAGACATAAGTTTCACTGGAGCGCCGATGGGGTCAAGCACTCCTGTAGGGGGTAATTATTTTTATACCCTACGGACAAACTCACACAACACACTCATCTAGACGACCAGATTACATATAAGACTTAACATCTTCATCAGACTATAGTTCAGGTCCCCGCGATGAGCGTACGATTTATAGTCGATAGTCTCCTGAACAATTCAAAGCTTACGGACGTGCCCACATTAATGTCGTGTATGATCAATAGGTAAATGTTTATAGCGCCTGTCTAAAGAAAGTAAGGGTAAGAATAGATTTTTCACGAGGGTGATCGTGGTAGAAGAAAAGAACAGTCTCTGGATAGAAATAATTTATCCTAAAGGCCTCATCTGGACGACGATATTTAAAATCGGACGCACTTTTTCTCTCCTTGTAACGAAAATACAAGTTAACACTCACTTCACATGCACACAATTCTGTGGGGCCAAATACGCACGAACGTGAATACAAAACGTATGTATAACATATAATGGATTGAGGATGACCGACACAATAACTAAAGGTTAAGATACCCAGACTTCTTTATAAATAATAAAATCAACAACAAGTAAATCGCATCAAGAGAGCATGGTTTACAGACGAAAATGAAAATTAATCAAATACGCGTTCTCCCTTTGGAAAAGGAAAAGAAAGGACGATCCCAACAGAGGTTAAACCCCAAAATGACAAAGGTTAACAATAATTATGAAATAGTCAGTAATGCGAATAAGATAGGTTCCTAACTGTACACTATTCCGTGACTAATCAGATTATTGAAAAAAAAAAAAAAAAAGAAAGAAGAAACCATATAATATATGAAGTTAACAAAAGACATGTTTCTTTCTCTGTTCATTCAATTCACATTTACACGCAGTGGCCACTTTCCTATACACTTACCCCCCCAGTAGTTGTCGCTGGCATTCCAAGGAAATACACTAATAAGTAATATATATACTTTAGTGTCAAATTTAAGTAGTTTGCCAAATCCAGCCCCAGACTTCCGTATTGCTGACTGCAAATTTCACAGGAGTCGCCTAGGAGTCGGTGTTAAATTTTACTGGATACAATAAGTTGATCAATGCCATTCAGTTGGTTGGAGTAAGGTATCATGCGTGGTGATCGCCGTATGTAGAACAAATAGAACGGGGTATACATTCCTAGGTTGTTTAGCCTCAGTGACAAAAACGCTAGGTTTAAGTTACACAAATGTGGCTGACACTATTCTTGCGCTACAGCTGGCTGATGATATTTATATAAGTAAATATGGTTAATTGTTCTGGCCCAGTTAATATTATAATTCAATGGGTTATATTTCTGGTTTCTCTCATGAAAATGAGGAAAATTGGGACCGCACAGGTCCCAGCAGAAACTCATCAATTATTAAAATTTTCTTGGATGCTTATACATATTTATAAGCTTTCGTATGATCATAAAGTTCAGATGGCCATGAGAAAAGTCGCTAGTGTACTCAGGTTTTTGAACCAGCTTGCAATTGTTCAGAAAACTGGAAACACTCAACAAAATCTATTAATTTTCACTCTGTACGAGAAATCTTAAGATACCAAGCTAGTGAATTCAGATATATATTTCCTGGCAAACTGATCATGGCACATCGGAGAGACATGGTATATATTTATATGTCCGTACTATCGTTCTTTAATGTGAAAGTCACACCACTGCCAGAACCCTGCCAATTTGCGCGTTCGTATTTCTTGAATCAAACGGTAATATTTTACCACCTCTTGACTTTCATCATCTCCGCCTTGCCGAAAATCAGCGATTGGCAAGTTTTTTCACCTGAAATGTTTTACATAATCCAAGGTCCGGTTCTCATGAATATCGTGTGTTCCCCTGATCAAAGAATCTAACGCCATGCTCCCGCGCTTCTCTCTTGTTTCACATAGGGAATTGATTGCCGTAGATTCCCCGATATTGATTAATTAAACTGGCGAATTCATTTCGTTCTTGTTGCAAAGTATACTCACAAATGAGGGAGGGGCAAAAATGGATGATTACTGCGGCTACTATTTCCATCTATGACAATAACCCAGGTAAGTTTGCTACTCCTTGAAACGGCATACATTGTTATTTGAATTCCTGAAATTAAAAGGCTTACATTATCATATAAACTGATTAAATAACACAAATGGCATAATTGACTAGTATGCGAAGTGGTAGTACACCAATTGTTTTCCTAAACCAGAGCTTTCAATATCCCAGGTGGGGAAAACAGAGGTCAAAATTAATATTGTGTATATGAACTTTTATCTTAGGTCTGCATGTAGCAATGTATAATTTGTTCGTCTGTTCTATATACCTATTGTACGTTATTACTGCCCATGTCTGAAAAAGTTTTTGTCACTATGTTTTAAACAGCAACAGATATTATGAAGGTAATGATACGGATTTCAGAGCGCTAAATTGTAAATATCAAAATGAACACCGAAACGTTATTTTAAAAATAAGTTCTTCAGCCATGAAACCTCGGCAAACAATATTTTAAAACTTAACGATAAAATCGTTAGGCAGAATGAACATCCGAGTGTGGATTCAAAAGATTTTTGAAGATGAAATCAATGTTGATTTTCCCAGGACGATTCTTTCAACGTTTCGATTTGGAATAATGAAAGTGAAAAGCTTCTCAAACAATATTATGTGCTTTGTGAGTCCATAAAATTTGGGAAAAAAGCGTGTAAAAAAAAAAACACCTTCCAAACAATATTTACAAATATATTTACAACAGCCATAATCGAGGATTCCTCAGCTAAAATATGTTTGGTTAAGAAACGAAACTGATACCGCTCCACCTATGGTCCCAAAAAAACAAAAACAAACAAAAGCCAATCCAAACCTCATTTAGAATTGCATAACAAAAAGACATGGCCGCATCCAGACGATACGTCAAGAGCCTAAAATCCCTACCCCCCTGCAACCCAAGTAGAACCATCCCCAACGAGATGGTTTGGCCATGTCTGCAGAATGGGAGAACTATCGGCTACCACGACAAGCATGGGTAAAGTCCAGATCCAGACCTCCAGGACGACACCAAAGTCCCGCGGGGAGGAAAATCATTAGACAATCTTTGAAGGACCGAGACTAAATAAGAACCCAGAACCAGGAGGAAGACAGCCGATAGAGTAGTATGCGCACTCTCTCACTTAAAAACCTCTAACAACATCACGGTAGAAGAAACGAAATAAGTAATAAGTAGTACATTTACACACCAAGCGAGGTGAACCTCAATAACCAAAAACGATAGACATAACAATGCAGGACAACTAAAAACCATAATTTGTATAACAAAATCTTTGCCAGGAGAAAAAAAATACGTCGTGACAGGGAATAGACATCACTATAAGATCCAACATCAAGAGTGTTGTCCACCACATTCCCTTCCTACACTTATAAACTTAAGTCAGATACCCCCAACTAGGATAGATGAGGTCCGATACCAAAGTAAGAAGTAATTACAGCGAGGTCAACTCAATAGGCAGTAGTCTTGCCAGGAGCTTACTACGAAGAAAACAACTAAAGAAATAAAAGTAGAAAGACCACTAGATCGTAAGAAGACAAATAAGTAAACCGGATGGATACTCGAATATGGAACGGTGGGAGATTATCGCGCACAGTAAAATTCATTTATCCAACTAACATATTTAAGCAATTTTCGGGAAACTACAGTAAAGCAACGCATTACGGTCTGGAAAATAAATTGCACGTCTATTGAAACATTACACATTTCTTCACATCTCTTCGTGGCGTGGGTATTTTTTAGAAATATTCATGCCTGTGTGTTTTTATTGTGTTCTTTTGGTTTAGGCGGGACAATAATTTCTGGAATTTTTACCATTTACATTAAGCATTTAGGAATACCTATCAGTAAGTATGTTCATCTTATATTTATATTATTTAGCCAGAGAAGCATCACTGTTCATTATAGATGAAGCTTCTGTGCTTTCGTGCCACTCTTCGGGTTTCATTGATTTGACTTTGAAGGAAAGTGGAAATGAATGAAATGATCACAGGAGATTTAGTGCTTGTCATCAGGAAATGCAGCAGGAAGGCACAACATAAGTATTATCAGCCATGTTTTAGCTGGTTACTAGATGTTTCTAATCATTGTCTAGGTCCTTACACAAACTGTCAACCAATCCCGCCACCTTTTCGGCAAAAAGAATTAGTGCTGTCGTCAGGAAATGCAGCAGAAAGAGCAAAGCATAATTACCCCCCCCCCCCTTTTTTTTTTCCCGGTCATATTTTGGCGGGTTACATGCTCGTGAATTTAGAGTGTTCTCACTTTCGTTTTTGTACTGTTTTAATATCGTCTGATTTCACAAGCAGAAATCTGTCACGGTTTTGTCTCCCCTGTTCTGCAGCGGTGGTCCAATAATGGCCAAATTTAGAGTATAAAAATGAGAGTCTTCAAAGGTATCAAGCTTTGCTCAAGATTACTCTTGACAGAGACACAAAGAGAAGAATAGTGCTCCTATTTCAGTGAGCCTCATATTAATTTTAAGAAAGCAAGCATAAGAACTGAGATCATCTAAGCTGTCATAACCTTTTTATCTTCCCGCCCCTTCTGTGAGGAAAAATAAATTTGCTCGTATTTTCTGAGCCCCCAACTGATATGATTTAGTAAAATATTACTTTAAAAGCTCTGTTTAGTTATGTATTTAAAATAACTGAGTCGTATGGGTGCAGTCGTTCATTCAAATTCAATAATGATTAAAACAACAATCATTTTGTATTTACAGATAACAAATTTAATAATCACAAAGTTAAAATAGAGTTCTCTTTGAAAAAATAAACCACTGATGTTTTCATCACTGGCAGTGACTTTAAAGTAGCTATTGTAAAGAAAAAAGTTCTTTTGCTGGGCCTGACTGTAATGCTTAACTAACCAGGTGATGACGATGATTTGTTGTTGGTGTTGGGTCCCGTCACTGCTGGTTCCCAAGGGTGTTGTTGACTTCCGTCAGTCGTCAAATTCTGTGGCAGTAGCACGTCTCAGGCGGTAATGCTGGCGGTACTTACTTTCTTAGTCGTTCCCCTTTTACTGTGAGTTGTAGAGGTTTGGAAGAGAGAGCGCCAGACTATCCTATCGGCTGTCTTCCTCCTGGCCTGGTTCCATTCTAGTCCTCGGTCCTTCAAAGATTGTCTAATGTTGTCCTCCCAGCGGAATTTGGGTCGACCTGGAGGTCTGGATCCCTGACTCTTTTTTTCCCATGATTGTCGTGGTAGCCGATCTTCTCCCATTCTGCAGACATGGCCAAACCATCTTAGTTGGGACTGTTCTACTTGGGTCTGCAGGGGGTGGGATTTTAAGCCTTGGCGTATCGTCTGGTTGCGGACCATGTCTCTTCTTGTTATTTCAACCACCTTCCTCAGATACCTCATTTCTGAAGTTTGGATCTGACTTTTGAGGGTTGTAGTCATTGCCCATGATTCGCATCCATACGTCAAGACTGGGACATAGGTGGAGCGGTATACAGCCATCTTCGTTTTCTTACCAGCCTCTCTCTTGCTGAGGAATCCTCGATTTATGGCCTGAAAAGTATCCCAGCTGCTGCTTTTCGAGTGGCCAACACTTCTTTGATGCCTCACTTCCGGTCTATAACAGCTACGAGGTATTTAAAGTGGTCGACCTGCTCCTGGACCTGTTCTCCCAGCTTAATCTGATGCCTTCTTTCTTCTCGTGATATCACTTATGACCATCCCTCTCCTCTCCAGCTCTTCCTTCCAGACTTGCAGGTTGGAATGGAGGTGTGCCTCTGATTTAGCAATCAGGGCAACATCATCAGCAAATGCTAGCTCTGAAATACAGACTTGTCTCATATTCCAGTACCCCACTGAATACTGGGGGTAACCACTCCAATTGTCAAGGCAAGCGTCTTCATATTCCGTCTAATGTAGGCGTCTAGCGTGGACTGATGGCAACTTGAAACACAGACTCGTAGCACAAACGTGTAACATAAACTGAGAGAAAACAAATGTTTCTTCTAAGTACAGGGTTTTCTGACATGAGAATCAGATGCCCACTTGTCTTGATGGTGCATTCTAATACATTCTTTCCTGTCCATCTCTTGATTTTATCTTCCCACATTTAGCGCGGTCTTCCCCTTACACGTTTGCCTTCAACTCTTCCTTCTTTAATGGTCTTCTAGGACCTCCTTATCTGTTTTCCTCTCTTTCCATGAGATGCTCCCCATTCTTCTATATCCACATCTAGAGAACCTCAATTATTTCTCAGAAGCTTTACCCTCCCTGTCACGGGATTTGCCTCCCCTTTGCTCTGCAGTCTACCAGTGGCCAAAACTCAAACGTATCTAAAATGGGTCGTCAAATATGTCTACGTTCGCACAAGATTACTCTTGGCAGAGTTGTAGATAGAAGGGTAATGACGCTTCTATCTCAAGGGGATATCCACAAGATAATTCAGAAGTCACCAACAATGCTGCATAGGGCAGAGCACTTTTAAATCATATCTGACCCGGCACCTTTTGTGACGTTTTAAGCAATGGTTTGGCTTGTTAGAGCCCCCGTGTGGTTTAATCCAGCGAAATTCCTTTTATAATTAATTTTGGTTCTATGGCTGTAAATATATATATATATATATATATATATATATATATATATATATATATAATATATATATATATATATATATATATATATATACATATACATATACATATACATATACATATATAATATATATATATATATATATATATATATAATATATATATATATATATATATATATACATATATATATATATATATATATATATAAGATATATATATAAGATATATATATGTAAGATATATATATGTAAGATATATATATATATATATATATATAAGATATATATATGTAAGATATATATATATATATATATATATATATATATATATATATATATATATATATATATATATATATATATATATATATATATATATATATATATATATATATATATAGCCCAGCGGAGGCGATTACGTATTATCACCTGTGTTTGCGTAAATCCCTCAGATGAATTTCTTAGACAGCCAATCTGGCTGTCTCTCCATCGATCGTGCGACACCACCTTGTGTCAATAAGGATCGTCTCTATCAAAGGTGGCTAGACGACTTAAGTGATAAAGTATTATCCACTGACCTGTCTGATTAGCCTTGTAGTACTACTATTCACATGGTGAGACGTAAACAAGTCTATGGAGTGGTCAGAACAAAAATGTAGCTGCATAAAATATGCCAAATAATAGGAAGATCGGTGGGGAAAATGAAGATACTGCCGGAGAGAATGAAAGTTATGAAAAGTGCACAACTGATTTCATCACACTCCCTGAGCATTAATGTTAAACCTAGTGAGTTGAATGAAAGTGCGTTTGGACAGCGGAAAACGACAACTGCATTATTTAAATATGTTTGAATATACACATAAACTTACTAAAATGTTAATATAATAAATATGTTCACCATGGTGTCACCACCATCCACTCCCTGCTCCACATGGAGTTTGAGGCTACCTCTGCTTTTGAGTCCCTTGTGAGGAAACATGCACGAAGCAGTCACCAGCGCTTACAGTGGTGGTTCATGAATCCAATCATTTTATATTTTGAAGTTGCCAGCCTCATATGAACCTGTACATCCACATCAATTTACACATGTTATATGCAGAAATATAAAATGATAAAATGTACATATTACAGCTTAAACCGATTATCCTGAATGAATATACATACTTTTTGCACAGGAAAAACTTTCGCACAGTGTCGGACCACTGGTTATAAGAGGCTGTCTTACAGGTGGTCGGGGTTTTAATTTAATTATAATCCCAATGTTATTCTGTAGGTAGATTCCTGGTACTCGTGGTTTCCAGTATTATAGTCAAGTTTTCTTCCTGTCTAATATCAGAAGATCCTCTAATACTTGGACCCGTCATTATGTTAGAATCCCGTATCTATTCGTTATCCTGGCTGTTTGAAATGTCGTCTTCACGAGATGAAAACGTAGTGGCGTACTCTAAAAATGTTGCAGATTATAAGGGACATTTTCGCTCACACATCAATATGATTTCGTTGGATAAAGCTCCAGTTAGACATAGTTTATTTTAGCACTTCCATGCTAAGCCAACCACGAATTAGTGTCTGATATCGGTAGGGATCTTTTTCTCCCACTACCCTCTTGTAGAACATTCTACATGACACCATAAGATATTTTCTTTACATGTCATTTACCAATTGTATCTGCCTATCTGTCATGACCATATAAGGTCTTGCTTCTTCTGTTTCACCGGTCATGTTTATAAACTCACTACTTCAAAGATCTAACATTATAATCTCCTCCAAGATGTTATTTCCTTGTAATTGTTTATCACATCAAAACCCATCTGCCAGAAGTATTACATCACTGGCAGAGTCTTAACATTCAGCAAGATGGTCATTTCCTCCATCCCAGTGAGATCCGTCGTGTATTTTATCATGTCATGTTTGCGAGCTTGCACCTTACCATGCGGCAACCTAGTAGTGTGTATCTTCCCAGGGAAGAAGCCAGAACAAGAGGAGTGTCGCTCAGTGTAGACTTTTACTCCGTCTGGAGCTAGCGATAAGCGAAATGTCAATGAGGCATGTTCGCTTCTTCGATACGTGTCGCCGATAACAAATGAGAAAATAACCAGGAGAGAGGGGTGGGTGAGAGGCGTGACAAGATAATAAAGCCTTGAACGATGAAAGCAAAACAACGATAAGGAGTGGGTGAGAAAAAAAAACGAAAGGAATGGCATAGGATGGAAAATGGAGAAGGTCACAGAAAAATGTAGCGATCGAAATTTGATTTGTCACAATCCCCCGGACGGAACGTGGGTTTTTTTTTTCTCTCTTTTTTTTTTAACTCGAGTAAGACTTGCCTACTATCTATATTAGTTCACTTAACCATTTATACAGTCACTGCAGTCCTGCTTTTTTTTTTTTTTTCTCTACAGTTTTTGTTGGTCGAGTAGCAGAAAACAATTTCGCGGTCCTAACGTAGTCTGTTAATTGTTTAATTAATTAATTTGAATAAATTTTTTTTTATACTAGCAAGACGTGCCTACCTTTGTATTTGAGTTCACATTATCGTTTTATATACTCACTAACACTTGTTATCTTTGTTCTGTTTTTGTTCGTCAAGCACCAGAAATAGACCATGCAGTCGCAACGTGGTCTTTTATTATTATGTGTTTGCTTGTTTGTTCTGTTTCCTAGCAAGGCTTACCTACTATCTTTTTTTTTAAAGTTAATTTCACCAATTTCTGTACTCACTGCAGTCTTGCTCAATTTCTTTTCTACCAGTTTTCCAGCTCTAAATTATTCCATTTCCTGACTTCGTCAGTTTTCAAACATCCGTGAATCGATGTAATGAAGCTTGTTTCGTCAAGTAAAAAAGCGACAAACATTTTTGTATCCCTATAAGAAATGAAATAACCCAGATAGGAATATAACAGCCAGTCCACCCAGTCAAAAAGATTCAAAGAAAACGCCTTTATCAGAAAGTTCCACTCAGACAGTGTTTCTCAAACTCACAATAATCGTGTGCCCTTAGTGAAAGTTTAGTCTAAAAGTATTTAAACTATCACGTACTACTTGTGAGAGTTTAGACCGACTATTTAGACTAACTATTACAATTTCAGTAGACCGCGAAGCTAACATCAATGAATGCATCCCATAATCAAGCACGCACCTGGCTGGAACTGACTTCGCCCATTTTCATTTGCAGACCAAAATCCTGGCATGACACGGCTGTTTGTACCTTATACCAGAGCGCTCTTTTAGTTCGGTGGCCGGAATTCTGACACCGGGTAATAAATCTTCCTCGCACCGTTAAGGACTGGCTCTAGTTTTGGTGAGGAAAATCAGCTGACGTGTGTGTAAAATCAGTAATTATATAAATCATTACACACTCGTTCTGGATAAACACAGCGCTAAAATTCTTTTGTGTGCTATAACTTTGTTCTGTGTTCTATTTTTGATTGCATTTTTATTTGTTTGAAATTATATTTGACGGAGTTACAGACTTTTGAAAACAGCGTCATCATTTGAGGAAATTCATAACAGAAGTAATCTATTTATTAATGTAATATCTGAAAATCGGCCCATTCTTATGAGTTTATAATTATATAGACTTCTCGAAGGGAAGCTAAAGATTATTTCCACATACTTTTTTATTGGTTTCACATCTTGAAAATGTGTGGTAGTCAGTTTTGTGAGTTTGGCATTACAAGAACAAGCATATTGTCACCAGATTTTATAACATTTAAATCACTGTAAACGCATTCCTGATACTCGCAAATCTTAAATGAGGTTGTAAAAAAATAACTTTTTGTAAAGTACTATCTGTTTTTGCATTTTCATTCATTTATAATAATATTTAGCTACGCATATAGGCGTCAGAAAACATGTAAAGCTATAGATTATTTCCACATACTTTGATCTATCTTTCAAGTCTTGTTAATCTTGTATTTATGATATGAATGTCTTTTTTATTGTGTGTGAGACAAGGACTGTTCCATTAGTGTTCTTTGGAAGACAATCAAAACAAGGAAATAAAGACATCCATAGAGCATACAACTTGCAAACCAATGGAATTTTGGCCATGTTGATAAGAGATTACAATAGATATATGAAATATGGGAAAGGGAATAAAAGGCAAGTGGCACGTTACGATAATTGTTTCCACAAACAAATGTTAAAGATTGAAACTGAATATGTAGCTCCTCCGTATCTTCATATTTTATTAGGCATTGTTTTGAAACACCACAGACTTCTAGAACAGGTAGCCGATACAATAGATGCCAAGATATTTTAGAAGCCGCAAGAGATACACGCAAACATTAGTACTATTAAGAACTTGAAGAGATTTGGTAGGAACTGGAAACAGACAGAAGAATTAGAAGCTAAGATTGAATTTTTTCAGGAAGGTATTGAACTTTGTGAGGATAAGGAGGAGACATAGTTTTAAAGTTAATCTTGAAAATGCATAAGATGCGCTGGTCAAACTTCAGTTTCAAGATCTGTGTGCTAGGTCTGGTCCAGTTTTCTCACACTTGGACAAGGTACTAGCCAAATACAAAATCATACCACAGGCTTATTATAGCAGAGCATTCATATGGAATCACTGCCATATCTCACACAAAAAGTTTATAAAGATCTTACAAGAGTAATCATTACACAAACCACTGAAAATTACAAACAAACAAGATATAACTGACATAGCTTTTATTGCCAGAGAACAATTCAACTCACTGAACGTAGCAGAAAGTACATAACAAAATATCACACAGTAAACCTATTAGTAAAGAATCAATATCATCAATAACAGCATCAACAGAGACATATATGTCTTTGTTCAGTAAGCTATTCCCCAATAAGACAATTCCTAAACAGCACATATTAGAAAAACATTGACCAGACTGGATCAGAACTCATGTCTTTGGAATGGGCATGCATGGAGTGTAAGGAGAAGAATTTGTACATTCCACTATTTCCAAAATTGAAAGACGCGCCAGCGGTATTAAAAATACAACTTCACAATTAAAATGTATAATGGAAACTCATTTGTTGGTAATGTTCACCTTTAGCCCCACCGATGTCCTATTGTAACTTTTCGTTTACTTTGTACTTGAAATTGGAGTTTACAAGTAAGGAAACATTCGTACGAAATACGAATAGCATAAATGATGTTCCTCCGGTGGTCACGACAGTAAATAATTATAATCACAACGTAGGAGAATGAAGTGTTAGAGACTTCACTATACTAGGTCCAGCATCAAGAGGTGGGGTGTGACTAGTTCCCTTCCTCGATACTTTTCCTTCCCTAACTCAAGAGCAAAGTCAGGTATCCATTTACAGCTAGGTAGACTGGAGCGCGATGATACCATGAATCGAACCCATCACCTTAGCCACGAGAGACCAGCGCTGTAACAACTCTGTCGATCGGACGCTTATATATATCCTAATTATCACGTCACTGTGTTAACAAGTCGCAATAAATAATTATTGAAAGTACAATAACGATCATAATCTTATGATACTGTACTTACTAATTTATGGTGTTGCGAAATATTTAGCTTTAGCGCTGTGCGAAATATTAGTTGTATATAACTAAACAACAAGTACGCGGCACAAACAAGTAGCCTATGCTGCACCTTTCGACAGAAACGCATTAAATCTTGATTAAAAAGTCGATATGGATATCGTACGAATGTTTGCTTAAAGTCGATGTACAAAGTAAACGAAAAATTACAAAAGGACATCGGTGGGGCTAAAGGCGAACATTACCAAATTTTGTGGCTAGAGCAAATTATGGCAGTTGTTGCGTGAGAGAGTGACAGAATTAACAGTGTGGAAATCATTTAATAGGTGTATGTTTTATTTATTAAAGTGAACATTTTATTTCACTCATGACCATACTCATTTTACATGACCATCGTGATGTATGATTGAGAGATAATTGTTTTATCTCATGTTTTAGGCCCAATTGAGTGTGTTATTTTAAGGTAATAAATGTTGACTTGCAATTCAACGTTTCAATAATTCATGTTTGACGCATGAATCAAAAAAAAAAAAAAAAAAAAACCTATGATATCCATTCTCTGTAGGTTTTCTACTTTTGATTTCTGTAATTTTTTGCATATTGATTGGGGTCGTTTTAGTTTAATTATATAAGAAAGAAACCATAACAAAATATTTAAAAAAAAAACGTAAATTTTACAATATTTCAGACTTCTGTTCTAATTGTGATAAAATGTTTGTTCTTGTTCTAAAATTTACTCTAACATTTCTAGTCTTGCTTAACGCAAAATTAAAGCTGGTATTTATAATAATAAAGTTGCCTAAAAGCATTAATTATTCCCTATCAAAAGTAAACACCGCCATATTTTTTCCCGTTAGGAAGATGACCCCGTGACCTCTGTCACGATAGCTACAAATAGCGCGATCAGGAAAAACTAAAGTATCGCTCGCAAACCGCCGTGATAAAAATAAACGCTATAGTCGATGAATGTGACTCAGCATCACGCACTCGCCCTGCCAAGGCAGAATACCGGCACGGGTTTCTGCCCATGCGAAACACCTGCGAAACACATACTAGTCTGCTTCACAGGCAACTGTCTCACCCGTAATACAAAAACTGCACAAAACTAAAAACATACATGTGTGTATTTCTGCAGTACACTATTCTCATAAAATAAATTTTAATTTTTTTCTGCAGTTGAAAATATATGATCAATTAAAATAAAACATTATACCGTGTACCCTTTGATAGACAGACAGTCATGCGAACGACAGACAAACAAATAGAGAGAAGTTAGATATAGACAGACAGACAAACAGGCAGACAGACAGAGAGACAATGAGACAGACAAGTAGATAGATAGATAGATAGATAGATAGATAGATAGATAGATAGATAGATAGATAGATAGATAGATAGATAGATAGATAGATAGATAGATAGATAGATAGATAGATAGATAGATAGATAGATAGTTTACTGCACAATGGAATTAAACATCTGTAGCACGTTCGTTTTCTGTTAAAAAGATGATAAAACCCGAAAAGAAAACTTGAAAATCATCAGGCAAGAAGGTAACATCCCAAATCGCTGAATTTAAGAACCCATAATTTACTTAAGCAACCATAGACAAAACAAAATGTTTATCATATTGCCAAAGTTTAATGATAACCCTCAAAAATGTTTTTGTTTTGAAAAAGAATGAAAGAGGTAATGGGTTTTTAAGGTGATTTATAGACATGCTATATATGATTTCTGTTCAGCCACTAAAATTACAAGAATTTCAGTTACTGAATTTAACATTAAAACGCAATAAAGCATATTAGAGATGTTACATTTTGTCTCGCTCAGCTCATGTGCGTGATAAACTCAAGTATGCATTTATATCAAGCATGTAACACCTGATGAATTGTACGTTCCTATCGTTTTAAAATAAAGGGTGACTTTAAATCAGGGCTTCTTAACTTGTGGTCCACTGTCCCTTGGGAGGTCATGTGTGGATTCTGGGGAATCCGTGGCCATAACCTAAAGTTTAAAATTTAAAGTTTTAATTATGCATTTATGAAATTGTTTTCAAAGAAAGGGTCCATAGCCTTCATTGGGCAATCACAGAGTCCATAGCCTTCGTTGGACAATCAAAGGGTCCCTTGCTTTCATCGGACAATGAAAGGGGGTCCTGGCACACACACCAAAAAAGGTTCAGAAATCTTTCTTTGGATGGTATTAAAGCTATAGCACTTGAGGGAAATTTTTTTTTAAAAAGGGAAAGGTGTTCTAAACGTACATATTGGCCCTTAGTGGCGCTTGTCAGCCACACATGGAATCTAAATGGAAAGACGAAGGAAAACCAAAGATCACGTGGAGTGTAATCCAGCATAATAAATTGTTTAATAATTAAAGCAAACATATGGGCTGCAATTATTGCTCGCTGCCGATTTCAATTTTGTGCCACCGTCATCTTCTCTAATCCTGAGGTTCCGGTTAATTTGTCTTTGTTTTTCTTTTAACAAATTCTTCTCCAGTTCTCTGTGGTCTTGTCCATTCTTCCCTTCCCTTATAGAGAATATATACTATGGAGAAATGAAGGATACATGAGAGTTGGGAAGATTCGAGAAAACATGGAAGCTTCTTACTAGCTAATGCATTGAAAAAAATACAAGGGTAAATTTTGTTGAAAGAATCAATTTCTGTTCTATCGTTTTGTCTACAACGTAAGAAGACACGTTTTAAGGACTACTTTTAATTTGACTAATTTCACCGACAAGCAGAAAATAAAATTGTCCATACATTCTATTGCATCAGAGCAAAATAGGATTGCCGGTTATCAATAATCAGTGATTTGTCATACCTTTGACAAAAACATAAATTTGTGAACGATAGAGCATGACTTGACCTGGTTTCGAACCTAGCCATTTTTGCTTCGAGAAGCAAGCACTGAAACCGTTGAATCTTTATTTGCTTCATAATTGACTTTATCTGATAGATCACTCTTCTGGCTTCTTGAATGTTCACTTCAATGGCTCTTGACGAACTGTCACTTGTGGTGAACATACTGCCTATTTGAGCTCTTCCACTTGGTTTTACCAGCTTGAGCGCTTGTTTACTTGACGTTCTCGATATCTCTGTTTTATCTACTTCGGTCTGCATGTCTTGTTCTTCGCTGCTGGTGTTAAGAATATTTGTATATTTCTGTAACTGTGTGCCGTTTAATAAAATGCACACTTAAAGAAAACTGTTTTTAAACTAAACTTTCATGTGCATTAAAAAAAAAAGTAAGTAATATTTCCTACACTCAAGGTACGTGAAAAGAATCTTTATGGTAAAGTACATATAAGGAAGTACAACTTTTGGAGAAAAAGAAATTTTTGGAGCACTTTTGTTTCGTCTCAAATATTAACTATGCAATCTTTATTGCTTTCATTACCTTTCAGCGGCCTGCCAAGCACTAGTTTGCAACAAAAACACTCCAAGCCTTCATGGTCTGTGCCATCCTTTCAAGGTCTTTCCAGTTTAAAAAAAAAATCCCTTTCATGCCCGTCTCCAGCTTGTTTTCCTTGTGAGTATTTTTGTTAAGTCTCCACTATTTCCTCAACCATATGGTTTCCAGAACTTGGACTGCCTTGTGATGCTATCGACTGGTTCCCTCAGCGTGTGTCCTATTTAAAGCCATCGTCTTCTTTTCACATTTTTACCTACTGCTATTTGCCTGGTTCTTTCAATCATTTCCCCATTAGTGATTTTGTCGCCCCATTTCAATCCTATTCTGCGCAAGCTGAAATTTATGAAAGTCTGATGTAATCAAGCATTGCTTTTTGTGACCGCGTAATGCTCCAATGCATAAAGAAACATCTCAATTACAAAGTAAAACATTAACAAATAATAAGGAAATAAGGAATAATACAACAGGGCGTATGCTCCGTCTGGAGCATTGTTTTCACACAATATAAAGGATAACGTAATGTTAACTTAACATATAGCAAGAACATCCAGTTATTATTTCTCACAGGCTAATAGTTGCAAAGCTGAAACTAAAGGTCAGCCTCACCCCCAGTTGACACGGAGATAAGGAACTGTCAATCAAAGTAATTTGGTTAGACTAAACAAAGCAGCACTGGTATTGTAGTTAGCATTAAGTGCAGGTCATTTTGTATTGATTGTTGAAAACTTGAGTGACAAGTTTTTAAGTTTTATACCATGGTTTTCACACTGGTGAAGGTCATTCTAGAATTGACAGCCCAAACGAAACAAACACAAAACAATGTATTTGGAAAGTGACTTTGTTGAATTTATGAGACGTAACTATAAACAGAGGACATGTCGTGGATGTAACTATAAACAGTGGACATGTCGTGGATGTAACTATAAACAGAGGACATATCGGGGATGTAACTATAAACAGCGAACATGAAAACGACAATTATGACAATAACACCAAAATTCAAAGACAAAGTAATATAATTTGGACTGACAGCTTATTTTATTAATAGGAGAAGGGAATGAAATGTAGATAGAAATAAGTTGTATATAGAAAAATGAATTCGGTGTTAATCTTGAGCAATGAACACCTGTGCGTGGGAAAGGAGCATTGTGAATGAATGATTGATAGTTTGGTATTTGTTTTTCATGAGAATATACGTAGAAGTGGTGTATAATTGGGGCGTGAGAAAGAGTTATTAGATTTAAAAGATAAATACTGAGATTAGCATTTCATACGGAGGTCAGGTTAACAAATTATGAAATCATGACATTTTCCCACGGAACGATAGAGAAAAACAAGTACCAAGGACAAATTGACAGTATAAATACTAGAATTAGTACAGTCAGAAGAGAGCTCGGAATCCACCATGTAGAAGTAGACAGCAGACAGAAGTGCTGACTTGAAGTTAGAACCAGCTGTTAGTACCCGGCGTTGCCCGGACTTTTCTAGTAACAATTTATGAAACTTACGTACTCTGGAGCAGAAACGTCCAGCACTACCTACAGCAGCCTTGGTGATATTTGTCAGCATATTGAGGTAACTAACTATTAAGTTCTAACTAGAAGTGACCACGTGAGATAGATGTATTCCAGCCTTTAGGGAGACAACTAACTACACGATATAATATTTTGGGGATGAAATTTGATGCTTTAATGTCGAACCAACTAAGTGTTCTGGGATCTCCCTCAAATAAACATAAGTAATCGTCTGCATCTGCAGTTGATATATTTGCAACAGTATTTTGTGTGATGTCCAGAAGTGTGTTGTCTAATTAACATTGTATATATAATGGTGGTGGTGATGGCAATCATCATACAATAATGAACAGCGGGGCTAGTCAGAGAACCTGGTAATTGAGGTTTTCACTCTCCTCTACAAGTAGTGGGGATTTACATCTGAGGCGTATAGCCTTTCGTTCCACTGCCACAAGAACAACTGAACTATTTAGTAGACGAACTTTAATCTGGGGAATAAATGATTTATGTTGTCCCTGGACTGTCACGCTGGCACATATAGAGTGAATTTTGGCCACTGGGGGTAAGGCTGACCTTTAGTTTCAGTTTTGCAACTATTAGCCTGTGAAAAATAATAACTGGTTGTTCTTGCTATACGTTAAGTTAGCATTACAATGTATTACGTTATAATTTATATTGTATGAAAACAATGCTCCAGACGGAGCATACGCCCTGTTGTATTATTCCTTATTTCCTTGTTATTTGTTAATGTTTTACTTTGTAACTCAGATGTTTGTTTAAGCATTTGAGCATTACACAGTCACATTTTCATAGCACATTATAGCTTGACAGGAGCTAAACAACATATTACAAATGATGTACGAAATAGCTAGGCTGACATGCATCACAACATTTCTATCTCTTTAATAGTACATTACCATAAAGGTCCTTTTCTCATTACGCGAAGTTGAGTGTAATAAAAGATTATATTTTTTTTTTAAATTTTAAAGCCCTCTTTAAGGCAAATATAAAGTTTAAGAAAAAAAAATTTTTTTTTTCTTTAAAGACATTTTAAAAATGTAAACACTGAAAACATTGGCTCCCTTTAGTGGCACAAGGTAGTTTCCTGTTGATATTCAAGTTAACATTGTGACACTATTTTATTTCAAGTAAGTATTTCAGGACATGGCGTGATGTTAGTGCACCTATGTTTATTTGCACAACAAAACGCGATTAAACAAAAACACATTAACATTAGTCGAAAAGGACACGTATAGTTTTGAATCTGTACACTAAGTAATACAGATATAACGGACTTCTACAGCAACATATTTAGCCTATTTAAAAGTTCCATATTATTGGCCTGTACTTTAAGGGCTATATATAATTCGTTAACAGTTATGTTATCATGCACAGGTTACCTCGCCTTTCAACCTCAAGGTTGGTGAATCTATGGGACCCACGGATGAGCATTAATTTTCAAATGTGATGCACAGCCAAAAGGAAGTTTAAAGCCATAAATGTATGACATCATTTTCCTTTTACTCCCTATGGAGCATCGAGCTATCATTGTAGCTGGCCCACTTTCAGGAAGCATAAACCAAGATGTTAGCATGCTCTTGCAGGAGTGGTTTATGTGGTAATTTGTTTTGCATGATGAGGTTGTCAGTCCCATTATAGAAAATATTTATCTGCCGTCACGTGAGCACACCAATATTTTCAATGAATTAAGAATAACAAAAAGGAGACAAACATGACAGAATGTAAGAAATATACATTTGTAAAATCCCATGGTTTGGCCATGTCTGCAGAATGGGAGAAGATCGGATACCACGACAAGCATGGGAAACAAAGAGCCAAGGATCCAGACCCCGAGGACGACCCAGAGTCCGCTGGGAGGACAATATTAGAAAATCTTTGAAGGACCGAGGACTAGAATGGAACCAGGCCAGGAGGAGACAACCGATAGGATAGTCTGGCGCTCTCTCTTCCAAACCTCTACACCTCACGGTAGAAGGGGAACGACTAAGTAAGTAAGTAAAATCCCAAAACAGTGTTTACAATAATTTCCATGCAGCAGACAAGTCGATATATGGGTCAACCATAGTAGTTGCGGGACCCGGTATGGACCACTCCGATAGCGCAACCAAACGGCTTTAGATTGTAATTATATTGTAACACGTTTTATATCAAAATGTAGCTAATAAGTGTAGTTATTATTTTATTTTCAATACAATGAAATATCATTTATTCCTGATATCTAGTTCGCAATCTTCGTTCCTTATTGTTTTTCAAAGCTGGAGGTGGGAACCCGTGTGCTCGGTCCTCTGAGCGAGGGGCCTGATTCAGTCAAATAGGTTAACTCGGCTTAAGTCCGGTACTGACGACAGAGATCTAATTTTGTGAGGAACTGTCATAGTGTTATCTTTTTCGCTGTTAGGCTGCGATATTTGATACCTTATTCCTTCAGCTTGTCATACGATTATGTTTTCTTCATCATCATCATGTGACATATTCTTTCCAGAACGTTGTCTCCATTACAGCTGCTCTGAACGCATCACGATTCTGGGCAAGTCGACCTGCATCAGCCAAAGACAAGTTCAGACTCTCTGTGATGTCCTGGGTCCACCGTCGTCTAGGTCGACCCCTTCCCCTTTTTCCAGGGACCATGCCTTCCATCACTGTTTTTTCCAGACTATTATGTCTTTTTATATGACCGAAAGATTTCAGCTTCCTTATTGCGATGGTATTTAGGAGCCAATGTTCCTGTACGTTTAGTGAGTGCAGTACTTCTCTGTTGGTCTTTTTTTCTGTCCAGGGTATTCTCAACATCCTTCTGTAGCATTTCATTTCGAATGATGTAATCTTTTTTTGCAACTGTTTTATTGAGTGTCCAAGTCTCGCAGCCGTATGTTGCTACTGGGAATATACATGCTCTGATCAGTTGTAACTTTGTTTCTTTGCTTGTGCCTTGCCATAGGTTTTTCATCTGTATTAGCTTATGTGAAGCAATTGCAAGTCTTCTTTTAATTTCTACTGCACAGTCGCCAGAGCTGTTAATGATTGATCCTAAGTATTCGAATTCATTGACACTTTCCAGTTCTTCGTTATCAATTTCAATTTCTGGTTTGGTCTTTACTTTGTCTGTTGTCAATACTTTGGTCTTCTTGGTGTTTAGGTATAGATTCTGGGCCTCGCTGTGTTTTTTGGTGGACAGAAGTAATTGTTCAAGTCCTTTTGGGTTGGTCGATAGGAGGACTGTGTCGTCAGCATATCTGATTTCCGGGATCTGGTACCCGCCGATGTTAAATGAGTCAAACTCTGTGTGTTCTTGGTCATCTCTTACGTTTCTCATGATATTCTCGGCATAAATGTTAAACAGGTAAGGGGAAAGGGTACAGCCTTGTCTTACTCCTTTCTGTACTTCAAACCATTCTGATGTTTCCCCCTCTATTCTTACGGCTGCCTGTTGTTCTTGGTACAGCAGTGCGATGAGTTGTATAAGGTGGTTTGGAAATCCCATATTTTTCATAATAGCCCATAACTGCTGATGTTGTACACAATCGAAAGCTTTGGTGTAATCAATGAAACAAGTATGTAGGTCAACGTTGAATTCTCTACACTTTTCTATGATTATGTTTTCTTACCTAGATTTATTCGAGTGCTCATATTGTTCATACTGGAATTCATGGCAGCGATATCGGTCATCTTCATGTTGGTTTCTTATCATTTTTTAAAACCAATTTTGAAAATATTTATTTAAATTAGGTGTGCCTTACTTTTATCTTATGTTTACGCTCGTTTGTCCCTGACGAAAGCCTTCTAGCCGTGTGTGTCCTGGTATGACACGTTACCTGTTTGCGTTTATCCAGTGGTTAAGCAGCCTGTTATGCATTGCTCTACCGTCCGCATTATACAACGTTACTTTGAGAAACGCTATACATGTATTGCACAACTATCTTTCGGAAGCACCAGTGTCATAAACCTTACAACTGTAATTACCACACTTTAATCATCACACTGTAATCAGCACACTAGTATGATCCATGCCTTTTTTAAAATACGCTTTCACATATAATCTGATAAGGGTCGTCCACATATGACGTCACGCAATTTTACCAATTTTTTTAAAAACCTCCAACCCCCTTTCTCTCTTGTCACATTTCGTCACAAAAACTCATAACCCCCATGTGACGTCACAAATCTCTTAACACACCATATCCCATATTGTGATAGTACTGAAAATAAAGAATGTAATCGACTGTAAATGAGTTGACTAATGCAGATAAAATAATATTTTAAGCAGAATAGAGTAATTAATCAGGCTTTTTATAGTGAACTTTCCTTTCATGTGCCGCGTCCCAGCACGAGACAGGGCCCAATCTTTGCTTTACCCAACAAAATGCATGTGAACCCCACCCCAACACACAAATTGTAAACGTTCACATGAGTTGGTTGAACTTGCTAAACGTTTGTGTCTTTGATGTCATAGGGCTGTTGATAACTTGTTATTGTTTTAATTTTAAAATTCTAATTTTAATCAACAGTACAGTTTATTTAGTCTGCAGTTAGTTTTTAAGGTGTGTATTACTTTATGTTTAAATATATATGTGTATATATATTTCTCATGAAAAAAAAAAATTTAAACCAGTTACAATTTATAACAATTATTCGATACAGTAGAACTCCATTTATCCGAACCCCATGGGACCGAGCATCGTTCGGATAATCAAATGTTCGGATAATTGGATTACATAATGTATCGAGTACATGTACACATATTTCTAAAAATAATTAACCATCACAAGGAAAATACACTATAAAACATATTTACTTGTACTGTAATAATAATACCCACACTGTATTAGATCACTGTATCACCAAAATCTTTCATTACACTGCAGTGCATGTACTACTTGTATTAATTATTTTTGTTAAGAAAGAGAAATGTTTTCAAAATAACATTACAAACGATTCAAAACCAGGCGCAACTTACGTATACATGTACTTGCACAGATGTAGCCCACTATTTAAAATAATGAGGAATCCTCTTTTGCACCAAACTGGATAGTCTCCTTTTGGCTGCTAAGTCCCGCATTCTCTTCAACAGCAGAAGCTGTGTAGGACAGCTGTCATCTTCTTGCTCGTACCAAGCCATCGCTGTTTCTAGTGCTATAAAGGCCTCTTCAGGACTTGGTCGACGTTTTGGGTTTTCTTCATAATCTACAAGTACATCTGTACTTCTGAGGAGTCTTCATCATCGGTCACTACATGTATTTGGTTTTCTTCTTGCACAAAAGACAAAATTTTTTCGTCATTCAAAAACTGAAAACCAGAATCATTATCATCTTCTAGCCACATGTGTGCATCATCTTTGTCACAGTCCGAAAATCCGGGCATTGCTTGAAACAGTTCCACAAACTTATTTATACAATCATCATTTGTGTCCACTGCAGTAGTTTCATTTCCTCCTTTTTTCCCAAGCAATCTACTCCAAGCCTTGTTGAGATTATCTTGTGACAGTGTGGTCCAAACATCAGCTAACATATAGCAGCAGTCTTTGAGATTAAGCTTTTTGGAAAACGCCACCACACTTTCTTCATCTTCAGCCAACAATAAACGACGCAGGACTTCCTTCTTGTACATCTTTTTAAGCTTTGCTATAACACCCTGATCCATTGGTTGAATCAGTGCTGTTACATTTGGGAGGCAGAAAAATTACTTTAAAATTTGCATCAACTGCATTCAATGTATCCGTCTCTGGATGAGATGGTGCATTGTCCAGTAGAAGAATTACTTTTCCAGTTTTCTTTTCTTGTTCTCTCAACCTCTTCACATTTGGGATGAACTGATTTGTATACCAATCAAGAAATATTTCACTATTCATCAAAGCACTCTTCTGTGCTTTGTAACACAATGGGAGACATGTCACATTCTTTAAACAACGTGGTTTTTTGGCTTTGCCGATCATTAGCACCGGTAAACGATGACTTCCACTGGCATTCGCGGCTACCAAAATTGTTACTCTCTCTTTGCAATTTTTTATCCCAGGGGCAGCTGCTTCGCGCTGAGATGCAAGTGATTTTTGAGGCAATGATTTCCAGTATAAGCCAGTCTCATCGGCATTATACACATCATCGAGTGAATAACTTTCTTCTTCCAAAAAAGCCAAGAAAGTTTCTTTAAAATTTTTAGCGGCAGTTGCATCGCTAGATAAAGATTCCCCTTGAATCTCCAATTCTCGTATGCCATGACGAGATTTAAAGTTTCTTAACCATCCCTGGCTAGCCTTAAAGTCAGGAGGACCGTCAAGTTGATTGTTGAACTGAAGTGCCTTTTCACACAACAGAGAACCAGAGATAGGTTCCCCTTTGCTTCTTCTTTGCACAAACCATATATACAAAGCCTCTTCCAAGTTCACATCTTTCGCATTTCTCATGGTTTTACGTTTCTTCGACCCATTTTCACTATCCAATTTCGATGCAAAACTCATAAATTTTATCCTTGTTACTTTTGATGTCAGAGACGGTAGCTTTCCCAACATTGAAAATCCTCGCAAGTGAAGACACAGTTTCACCTTGTCCTAGTCTCTTGATAATTTCTGTTTTCGTTTCAATTGACAAAACATTGCGGTTCGTTTTATATGCTTTAGGCCTACTGGGAGGTGCCATATCGCACAGAGAAATACTTGTACACCAAAATTATTCTGCTGTAGTAGTAGACACAATTATTTTAAGTTGAACTGTCTGTTTAGCCAGTGTTCTACCTAGAACGCACACGTACTTTGGATTGGTAAACCAGATATTAACTGACTTTATGATCTAACTGACTTCCTGTACGTAAGCGACCGACCATTAGCCATCCCATTCTCTACAAATTGTTCGCACACATTTGAAGTTTGCCGCATCAAAAGATTCAGAATTTTAGTCTAACGTGACTGTGGCATCTGATTTTTTTTTTTTTTTTCTGGAAAAAGTGTTCGGATAATTGGATGTTCGGATAATTGGGGTTCGGATAAATGGAGTTCTACTGTATTTCAGTCGAGATTATGATATTAGTATACGCCGTCCACAAGGGAGTTAACTTCTGCGGATGAAAGTAGATTATAAGGATGTAGGTTAAAAAATCCGATATTTTGTTCCGATATTATTTCTGAAAGAAACGAACCTGACTCGTATTTTTTGTATGACATCAAATTTTTAAAAAAAAAACCTCCTATCCCTATTGTCACATTTCTTCTTGGACCCGTAGCCGCTGCTGGTCAAAGCATTATGCGGCCATCACCCGTGGCAGCAACAAACTGCCTCCACCTTGCTCGGTCAGCGACTATACTTCGTTCAGTGCCCCAACTCTGGTTCATGCTTTTCATCTCGGCCTCCACTGTTTTCCGCCAAGTGATTTTTTTGGTTGGCATCTTTTCGCCTTCCTTTTGGGGCTTATAGCATATCTGTTATTGTGTGTTGAATATTCCTATTAGTGATGGCGTGTGGTCTCTTCTGAGGCAGGCCGTCTTAACAGCATTTCAGGCCCTGGGCAAAGCAATGCACTGGGTCCCTACCAGCCCTACCCACCCACGGGAATAAAAATGATGTCTTATGAACAATATGGCAGCATCCCAGCATGGGGCCCCTAGATTAGTGGGGCCCCTAGGCACTGCCCAGTGTGCCCATGTCTTAAGACGGCACTGTTCTGAGGACGTGGCCAACCCAACTCCATCGTCTGCCAGCTATGATGGAGTGAATCCTTCTTGGTGGCTCCAAGTAAGTAGTTCTTGGTTGGTGAAGGTATTCGGCCAAAAGATTCGAAGAGTTTTCCTTAGGCAGGTTATGTGGAAAAGGTATCGCCACATATCGTCATAACATTTTGACCTTCCCTCCTGACTGCGAGACGTCATATGTGGACGAACCCATAGTACTTAATTAATACCATATATTTTTTATAACATCATTAACAAACATATTGCAACATTTACTATTACAACCATCGCACCATAAAACTTTATAATCTCACGACTATTATGGATATTACTTTGAAAATCACAAGTATTATGCAGCTTAATAATATACACATCCTACTGTAAAACTTAATGTTTGATTCACCTGCATCTTTAAACAGTCTATACGAGTTTTACACACTCCTTAACAAGAATGTGCAACTATGACAAGACTAGCAACATGTCAATATAATATTCAACAAATTATTGAAATTTTTCTTTTTTCAGTTTCATTAAAACGTAAACAAAACATTGATTTTTCCATGTCATGGGAAAAATTACAGGACAGTTTATATCGCAATTTCTTTGTAAAATGTGATGCATATCAGTTGTTTTTCTCTCTTACTGTCCACGTTTGTGTTGTCCCTACAGAGAGCTGATAAACGACTTCTTTAAACATATTTGGTGACTAAGCTTGTATATTTTTCATGATGTCAATATTATACAATAACAATTATTTTTACAGAAATGTTCCAGTTGCGTTTCTGTATTTGTTGTTCTCTAGTGTAGATACAGTATACATGATGAGAGAGAGAGGAAGGGCAGAATGTCAGACGGGCCTGCGTGCCCAATTCTGAACCCTTTGAAAATAAAGTTTGTTCGTTCGTTCGTTCGTTCGTTCTCTGATAAATAATATTTCCATTCAAATAAATACGTAAGGAGGGAGGAAATATGTGATGATAAATGAGGATGTGAAATAAATCACATATAGAGATGAAGTGATAAAGAAGGGGAGCGAATAACATGATAAGAATTGCAGACTGGAGTAAGAATTAGAAGGAAAACGTATGTAGCAATGACGAAAGAAAACTGACAGAAGAAATGTGAGTTGAAATACAGGTTTAAACAAAGAGAAACTGACAGAGTGGGCTCAAAGATAGGTTCACACAAACAAAAAGTAACACAAATGTAGGTTCAAATATAGGTTCATGTAAAGAGGTTTGCGTAAATTAAATTAATCTGAGCTAAAAATAAGAGAGACAGAAAGAAAGAGACAGATAGAGAGATAGAGAGAGACAGAGAGACATAGATAGATAGATAGATAGATAGATAGATAGATAGATAGATAGATAGATAGATAGATAGATAGATAGATAGATAGATAGATAGATAGATAGATAGATAGATAGATAGATAGATAGATGAAATTTAAAGATCAATGAAATCATAGAGAAAAACAGAAATAGCAAAACATGGATCATAAATATTTCCATCATTGACAGAACAAAGAAAGCGAGTTTTAAAGTAAATTAACAACTTGAGACAACAGTGCAATAAAGTAAAGTATATAAATAGATAAATGAAACTAATTTTTACCGTACATGAAATGGGTCCTTCCTTCAAATGAAATGGGTCCTTCCTTCAAATGCTGTTTACTGTACACAGTCGTTCGTTTAGACTCGAACACTAAAATAATTAAATACTGCAAGGAAACATTTATAAAATTTCGTCGCAGCTTCAAAATCACACAAGCGAATTAAATGTGTACGTTTTCACAATAAACACGTGCTGTGACGTCTGCTTTCACAAAGATCAACGGGACATCTCGTGAAACCAAATGTTAACGTCTGTTTCTTCAAGCAAAAGTGGTGGGATAATCTCAAGTGTTCCCGCGCTTCTCCAAGTGAGAGAGGTTTATTAATGGGCCCGCTTTTTCTCACAATGAGCAAATTTTCATTTCCATTCCCCCCTCCCCCCACCTCAACGGTCACCTCGCTAACCTTTCCTTTCAGCGTTCAAATGAATTGCGCGTGCCGCCGCATTTAAGGACAACCTGTTTCACAGCCATCAAGCGTGTGTGCCTGGCGAACGTACCACATCCTGTTAACAGATTCGATCTCTTAACACTTACTTGCAATCCGATTCTATTTCTAGAAATTAATCCGTTGTAACACGTCGGATCGAACTTTCATTTACGTTTCCTTCATTGTTCATATTTACTTCTTCCTTTTCTTGTATTTGTCCCCCTTCCATTGTACTTTTAAATTTGTCTTAGCGGTCGTCCACATATGACGTCATGCAAGGAGGGATGTGAGTGGGGGTCAATATTTTGTGATGACAAGTGACGAGGGGGCTTGACGTGCTGGGACGCAAAAAGAAAAAAAAAGTACGAGTGAGAATGGCTTCTTTCATAAATGACGCCGGGGAAAAATATATTTTATTACCTCCATCCTGATAGTTACAAAAAGAAACTTTTGTCCGCAATTGTTAACAGCTCCCTCGTGACGACTTATATTGAATTGTAATCTCAGCCAAACCATCGGATACTTGTTACAACTTAAACTGGTTTAAATTATTTTTACTTGAATATTTCTTTTTTAATATAATGTAATGTGAACTGTAAAAAAAAACAACAAAATGCAGACTAAATAAACCGTTCTGAAAATTAGGAAAATTAATTATAGTAATTATATCTGTTAATTATTATTTTATACGTGTTTGCAGAGTCCTTTATTATTTTCTTTTAGGCGTTCTATATTTCTTCCATCTTTGTTTCCTGGTTGTGCCAGTGGCAGTCGCAGGGTAACCCCGAAAATATCTATATTGATTTACTACAATATTTTTTTGGCAACTAGTTATACGCTGGTTGTATGCTTATGTCTTAGTAGTCCCATTTTCTGCGTACTTTCTGTTCTGCGGAATCTTTTCTATATTATCCCATGCTTTCCGTTATTAAACTTCAGTATTAATTTTTAACAACACAATATTTCTATTTTATAGCTAGTTGTTATAGTGCTGACTGTGAAATACCAGGAAACGAGAGAGCAGACCGACTGGCTAAAGAAGGTGCTGCAGACGAGTAACCGGATGTACCAGTTACGTACCATCAGAAGAAAAAGATGATATAATTAATCTTCTAGAAAGCCACCTGTAGTGGATTTGATGGTATTGTATGATGGTGATATTACTAAGTGTGATGCATGAGGTCAGCTGTGAAGGCTCCTGAGATAAAATGTAGCTGTGAATTGTCAGAAGGCCCTTCGTGCTACCACTACGACCTCACACCGATCTTTTTTTACTAATGAATGTGGCTACGTTAAATGTCTAGGGTAATGATATGTAATGTGTTGTGGTAGTTTACATACACACACACAGATATTTAATAAGTTTAATAATATTAATAAAATGTTATAATACACTGAACTAACTCAAGTTGTGTAAAATTTGGACAGTAATTTTCTTTAAATTTATTTGTTCTGAACCAAGGTTTTATTTTGGCCAGAACATATGAAAGGTTTTGCAATTATAAAAGAAATGCATGAATAAGACATAATAAATGCAAGGTGTGTACATATGTATGTTACTATACTAGTTAATATTACTACTGTTTATAGTTGTAATCTATTTGGGAGAACATTTAATGGATGTGCTGTTGGGGTGGCCTCATCACTCCCTGTCTATGGCGACTACACATTGTCCAGTTATTTGATGGAAATTTTATGGGTGTGTTAGGAAATAAGTGAGTTGGTGAATTCTCAGCAGACCAGACGCTCACGTAGCTTGAATGTGTAGCTCTGGTTCTGAGATCTGGTGGCACCACCTCTCCGTGCTTGGGGGCAATATCAGAAGTCTGGTGGCCCCACCTCTCCGTGCTTGGGGGCTATAATAGGCTGCTCTGACAAAATGTTACTGCACGGGTCCACTCTTGTAATATTCAACAACTCATTTGACACCGCATTGGTGCCAACTGAAACTCACAGTTCTGCAATCAAAGTATTAGTCATGTGTCAGAATTCCACCCTCTAACCATTTCTGGACACAACACTACACAACAACAACACCACATAGACGGGTCAGATCTTTCTGACCAAACAACACATCTTACCAAGTTGGTTTCACATAGGCTAAGTTCTCCCAGACTACGTATTCTGAAATATGTTCATTAGCTTCCTGCCATAGAATAGGATAGGTGATATGTTTCACTGATCTCAACACTTGATCTGTCCTTCATAATCCTTGCTGGAGTTTATGTATTTTATTTGTCTCTAGACCCTGAACTGGGGCGGGGGATCAAGAGCGAATCCTTACTTGTTGTAAGGGACAGATTATGCTATTGCAGTATCAAATCACTCGAAACCTTAAACAAATATTAAAATGTACAAAGAAATAATTTCAGTCTTACCAGAATTATGAATATAGAACACAGTTAAATGCTAGCAAAACTCAGCTGAGCTGCTGGCCTTAGGATGGCGTCCCTCTAAATATTTCAATAGCTTCTGGGAATTACACCACTTAATAATTCACTGTGTTTACTAGGACAACTTATAATGAATGACACAAAATGCGCGTCTGAGCGCCGATAATATATTCATCTATGGCCAATCACTGCCTTTTCTTTTTCAAATTCAAATATCCTACCAAAAAGTCATTTCAGTCATACCTCAGTCAAGTATGCCTTATTGTCTGTTGGTCCGTCCGTCTCTACTTGCGTTTCACAAAAAAACACTTGTTTTTTGAACCAACTCTGCCCTCCCCTACACAATTTTGCCGTTAAAGTTATTTTTAGCCACAATTCACCATCCCACCCCGTCTCTTCATTCCAACTAGATTTTAGCACTTGCGTCTTCAAGGCCACAATTTTTTGAAAATTAGTGACATGTTTTATTTCAATGCAGACGCTCGCTGATATGAACAACACAGTCTTTTGTCAATATCTTTCTTATTATCTATCCGTCTGTATAAATGAAAGTATATTATTTCACTGCTCAAGATGGGCCATCCGGCCAGCTAGGTTTTATATTCCTAACATTATTATTAAGAAAAGTTACTTTTCAAATATTTTTCTAGAATCTTCTGGAATGCGTTCATCACTGCATTCAAATAAACGGACTAAGTTATCGCAAAAGCGTCCAAGAAATGACTGTGGCGTATAATATCCAAGGTCCCTTTTGTCGATTTCTTTACTTTATGTCAACTTGGGGAACGTGACTTTTTCCTCCTTTCCCCACCACTTGCGTCTTTTAGCCTTGCTAGTTTCAAGCACGCGTTCAGTCAGATTTTTCCTTTTGATCTCCGTTCTCATCCCGTTCCGTTTTGCCTTCAAGTCTAACAATTTAATTTCCATGGCGGGTGATGACCCGCGGCGTGGGCGATCATGTATTCTAGCAGCTTACGCATTAGTTTTTATCCCTACGTTGTATCATTGGAGATATTTTAACGTTGTATCACGGTTAATTTTGTGACACATCTCCCCACTTGAAAACATGCCTACGGCAAGTTCTAAAACCAGTGATACACATAGGTAAAATTTCTCCTTACGCCTGCCATTACTCTAATTTTGATCACAGGGGTGCCGACTGAGGAAATCTGCACCGACATTCAATGACCCTGGGATATATTGGATACTAAACTGATAAGGTTGAAGCAATAAAGACCACCTCAGCAATCTTGCGTTTTCATGCTTAGCCTGAGATAAGAATACGAGAGGCTGATGGTCCGTCTCGACCACAAAAGTCCTACCATACAGATAGATTTGAAACTTCTTTATTGCCCAGATTAACGCTAAACATTCTTTTTCGCTTGTGGAGTATCCTTGTTCCGCCTTATTCAATTTGCGGCTTGCATAAGCGACTGGTTTCAGTTCCCCATCGGGTGAAGATTGTCTTTGCAACAAAGCCGCTCCGAGTCCTACATTACTGGCATCGGTTCTTAAGACAAAGTCCTGTGTCAAATCAGGCAGTTTGAGAATAGGCTTGCTAGTGAGTTTTTCCTTTAAGTCTTGGAACGCTAATTCACTTTGCGCAGTCCAATTAATTTTATCTGGAAGTCCCTTGCGAGTCAGATCAGTCAGAGGAGCACAAATAGAGTTAAAATCTTTGATATATTTTTGATAAAATCCGCATAACGACACGAATGATCGCACATCCGTTTTTGTTTGTGGTCTAGGTGCTCTCTGCAGTTTTTCCAAGTTCTTGGGATCAGGGGTCATGCTACCCTGATATACAGTGTGTCCCAAGAATTCCAACTCTTTGCATCCAATACAACATTTTGTTGGCCTAGCAGTCAAGTTCGCCTCCCTAAGCCTATTAAATAACATTTCTAGAGCTTCAATGTGTTCTTCAAATGTCTCTGTGGCGACGAGAATATCATCCATGAAATTCGTGATACATGGGTTATTCAGGGGATCCAACAATTTGCGCATCATCCTTGAAAATACACTCGGAGCATTTTTCAGTCCGAATGGTAGCATGTTGAATTCATAATGTCCATCCGAAGTGCTAAAAGCCAAATAAGGTCTCACTTCAGGCTTCACTGGGATCTGGTAATAGCCTTTACTAAGATCCACCTTTGAAAAGTATTTTGCCTTGTTCAGTCTGGCAAATAACTGTTTTGTGGCTGGTAATGGATCCACTTGTCCTTCTGTGACAGCATTCAGTTTCCTGTAATCTATGCACAGTCTATGTTCCCCAGACGGTTTTCTCAACAATACGACACTAGAGCTAAAAGATGATTCACTGTGTGAAATAATCCCCTCCTTCAACAAATAATCTATTTCTTCCTTCAATGCCTTCTCCTTCGCGAACGGAATAGAATAGGCTCTCATACAGATTGGGTTTGAGTCTACCAGTTTCATGTCATACTGTAGCAAATTTGTATGGCCTGGTTTATCTGTTAATACATCTGTATGTTCCTCCAGAACCTGTTGAACTCTCTCCCTCTGGTTTTTAGTCAGGTGCTTACTGACTTTTACCTGTGCTGCTGTTTCACAAGGATGTAATGGGTATTCATGTGAGGTGAGTGGTTCCTTTTGCATTTGAGTTGCGATAGCTAAGGTCAGTAAGGGGGTGCTTTCCTGGAGTGGTCTGTCCAGATACTTCTTTAACAGGTTTACATGATAAACTTTCTCCTTCCCCTTTTTGTCAATTTTATAGTTTGTTCTAGACACCTTCTCTAGAACCGTATATGGACCTTGCCATCCAATTTGTAATTTATTCTGGCTACCGGGTAGTAGAAGCAGCACCTTCTCTCCCACTGCCAGTTCTCTGTCCTTTGCCTTCCTATTAAAATATGCTGCATGTTTCTTCCTGGCTTGTTTCAAATTATCATTTGCCAGTTTCCATCCAGCTTTCAAACGAGTGGTCAGTTCGTTCACGTATTGATAAGATGAGGTAACAGTCTCTTCCGCCTTCTCATCTGTCCAGGTTCTTAATAGGGCTACATCTGGACCTTTAATTTATCATACGTATTTTTTATGGAACCCGTCGGGTCCCTTCCATTAGAAGCCCTATAGTGAGGACTTTTCTTCCTAGAATCATCACTCACAAATCGACCACTACCAATTTTTTTCTTGGGTTTGTCTCCCCACTTGAGATTGCTTATGAGAGATCTTCGCTCTCTTTTCTGTTCTTCCAGTTTATATAAGTCTGACCGAGGGATTGTCATCTTATCCTGGGTAAAATTTCTTCTTTGTACTCTTCGCATAGTGGCCATGTTAATCCATTCAAGTGAAGACTGGGTGTGAAAAGGGGACGCCCATTGCACTTTGTCTCCTTGAGTATCATTAGTTTTCCTTCCAGGCCTAATTTTGCTCCGTGGCGTTTCTAGGTCCTGCACATATTTTCCCTTTGTGGGTGTTCCCTCATGAAATATGCCACATGCTTCTACAAAGTTTTCAATATCGACATTTACGTCGGGCCAATAGTATTTGCGAGCAACTTTTTGGCAGATGGTACCGACTTTTTCATGGTCCCCATCTTTTCCAACATGTAAGCTCCTTATTAAATTTGACCTATATATCTTGGGAAGAACCAACTGTCCGTGACCAGTGGATCTAGTTCCTGTCTTCCTATATAGCAATCTGTTCTTTATAAAATATTCCCCCTTGCTCGGAGGTGTGTGGCATTTGGGCAATTTTTTAAAACATGGCTTGAGTGTCCTATCCTCAGCCTGCGCCTTCCTCATCTCCTCTGGATGAGCATTTATAGGTTCACCTTCTTCCTCCTTCTTCTGTGACCTGGTCTGCACTGTCGCCATGATCACAGGTCCTCTCGGGATTCCCCAAGAAGACGTATCTACACCCCAATATCAGAGGGTAGATTGGTTCATCTATCACTGCTGCTCTGATTTCTCCTTCCACATAGCGAGTTTTCACCGTTATCCTTGCGATGGGAAGTGTCATGAGTGGTATGTCCTTAGTTGCCCCTTGTATTTCCACTGTTTCTGTGGTATACTGACTTGGGTCCACTAGGCTAGACTTCACAACTGAATCATAATCCAAACCTGTATCATAAAGGCACCTTATGGTGACCCCATTACAAATAACATCCTCACAAACTGGGGGGTGATAAGGTTCCTGCTGTCCCTTAGGATTAACCTTTAATCTTTGAGTCCCCGACTTCATTGCAGCAATGTTTGAAGGTTTCCTTCTACAAAATTCGGTGTTATGGTTATCTTTCTTGCACCATTTACACCATCTTTTTCCTTGGTTAAACGGTTTTTTTTCATTGGATTTTTGGTCATTGAACTGTGAGTTTCTGTCTCGGTAGTCATTTCTTGGCCGTTCAAAGTTTGTCCTACCTTTATTTCCCTGCTCCCTATTATCAAATTTATTAAATTGCTGTGGAGCTTTAAAATTGTCTATGTGCTTCTTTTTAGCACCACTTACCTCTGCCTGGGCTGCCTGATACCTTTCAGCGACATTTAAAACCTCTCCCAATTTCTCTGCACCTTGTTCCATGAGGAATTTTCTCATGTCTGGAGCCATGGACTCTCTCAATTGCTCAATTATGATCATTTCTTTAAGATCTTGGGTCTTCCCCAGAGCAGTCCATTTCTCCAAATAGGTTTCCAGTCTGGCAGAGAATTGGTGGTATGTCTCCCCAGACAACAATTTGGCATTTCTAAATTTCTTACGATAAAATTCCCCATTTTTTTCGTACCTCAATAACAAAGCCTGGTTTAACATGTCATAATTCTCCTGGTCTTCT
>JAMPIV010011878.1:0-124666 GCA_024509875.1 Oreohelix idahoensis
CAGATGAATGAAGTTAAGGCACTTGATTAGGCCTCTTACATGTGTACTGGGGTAGTTACTTTTTATAAGATAATTCCTCTCCGTGTGTTTCAGTTTCCTTAGCCTTCCTTATTAAAATGGGTTTCCTGGGCTATGTAAGTCCTTCAAAATTGTTCCACAAAGTTCGGCCTGATAAATGGAAATTCTGAATTCTAACTTCTGGCAAGTCTGGTTGTGTCTTGGCAAGCGTTAATCTCACAGTGAACTAGACTTGAAAAGCACCAAGTTATATTCACTGTTTTCCCCTGCATCTGTTTGTTATGGGGCTATTCAAAAGCTCCAATCATTTTCAAACATGCGTGTTGGGGGTGGCGATTTCAAAATATTCCTGACATGGACAAATTTTGAACGTAATGTAGTATGAAAACATCTATGGCAGGCGAACTCACCAACACATCTGTAAACTCATATTACAGCGTGTTTCAGATGTAACAACGTATTACTATCTAAAGTAATCTTGTCATAACAAGTCGGACAGGAAGCGATTAGGTCATCCTTGTCTGTCCAAAATGTGTCACCCAGACAAGTGATCTATGTGTCGCGTACCCTGGCCTTATCAGCAACTAGAGAAATACGCTGGCGATTTTAGTGTTAATCGGTAGCGGCCAAGGTTGGGTACGCGAGAATTTCCAACATGCCTGTCGTTTCAATATTGCATCACGTGTCTACTATCTCAGCAGGGATGGGCAGGTAAACAGACAAGACGAAATATACTGAAGGGAGTGTAAGAATGAAAATACCAAATATCTGCTACACATAGCAGAGAAAGAAAGAAAGTGCGACAATTGAAAGCACGCAATAAAAAATCAGTACACAAATGTAACTGATACTGCCGTAGTAAAACAGAGATCTAGAAGGGTCGCCCCATACTGTCACAGACGCCATACCTCTTAGCCACTCCGACCCCAGAAGGAAAGTTGTAACACATAAAGGTGAGAGTTGAAGAAGAAAAGTAGTAAACTCAAAGATATTAGCACACAAGGATGAGAGTACTCAAAGGAAAGTAGTAAGACACAAAAGTAGTACCAGAAGAAGTAAAGTAGTTAACACACAAGGACATGAGTATTCGCATGATAGGGGTTACTCACAAAGATAAAAGTTCATCAAAGAAAGTAGTAACATATGGATGAGAGCAGACGACGGAAAGTTGTAACAACAAAGATCAGCATAGAAAATGGAAAGGAACCTCACACAGAGATGGGATTTGAGGAAAGAAAGTAGGAACTCACAAAGGTGGGAGTAGAAGAAAAAAAAAAGAAAGTATAAACACATAAAAAATGGCAGTACAAGAAACAAAGTTGCATGAATATTTCTAGGAACATGACTTATCATTTTTCTTTTCTTGCCCTCTTCCATCTTCTCATTTATGTCTTTGCTTTTAAATTTTTCCATGGGACCCAGAGACGCAACAATAGAGAATGCAGTCAGCGACCCATAGCTTGACTGCTTGCGTCAGGGTCAGCGAACCAGAGCTGACCAAGACCCTACTCCACCTCCAAGTGGTGGTCCTGGAAACAGGCTGCATCACTGCAGTCTGGCTGAGAGAGTAGGGATCGAAGAGGGAAGGCTAACCCAGTCCCCAAACATGCCGTGCGGAAGTCGGATGTGTCGGCCGAAAGGCACAAATATCGCAACTCCGCTGTAAACGGGCACAGCGCAACCAACGTCCTTTTCAGGGCGAACGAGGAAGAAGAAAAAGAAATATTCCCATTTCTTAGTTCCACTTTAATACGCTAACTTTCAACCTCCAACATTTCTTCCATTTTCCAAATTTGGTCTTCCTCTATGCATCTCCTTAATGCTATTTCTGCCTTCCACTTCTGTCTTCAAACTTTCACCTTCACACTCCTGTCTTTCCTCCTTAATCTTTACATTCTCACTTTTGCCTCTCCACTTCCAAGTTCTTTGTTCCATCTTCCCACTTTTTCATTCACTACATTCTTCCCAGTTAGCGTAGATTCCTTTCCACGTAGCTATCGAAGCTACTCTTAAGACCTGCTGCGCTTCCCGTTTATTTAATTCTAATCCACTTTTTAAAAACTCTATTGTATGTGTTCAGTTTATCGGACTGTTTCCAAGACGAAAGTTAGGTAGGGCTATACATATATTATTTATAAAATAAAAAAGACTTTAATGGTATTGCAAAATATCCCTTTATGTCTACGTCAATGACACTCGGGTGCGAAACACATTTCGCGATGTGTTACGATAATCGTCGTAATACTTCACTAACCACTGCTGACTATATCCTCCATTTCTGAAACTTTAGCGTATTTAAAATTTAGCATGTTGGTACAAATATGTAAAATAATTTTCGGAACAAGAGATGAGATAATACGCTAGAGATGGATAGGACACACATTGAGGAAACTTGTTGATAACATTACAAGGCAGTCCTTGTTCTGGAATCACCAGTGAAAGAGAGGTAGAGGAAGATTAGAATAATTTGTTTGTGAATTCATGAATTCATGAAAACTGTAAGTATTGCTAAATACTGAATGCAATAACTGTTAGAGCCCACAGTCATAACTGAAACGGAGCTACGCTCGAAAACTGGGTAAAGAATTGTAAACCCAGGCATATATCTGAACCTTTTACCAAGAATGAAGGTCCTTAAGCTGAGAGAAAGTCAAACTAAGGAATACTAATGAATAAGAGAAAGTTTGGCTCTTCATTTCAATGAAGAGATAAGAAAAACGTGAAATCTAGACCACATTAACAAATAAACGAAGGAACACTAGAAGGATAGAGGAGCCACGCCATGTTTTAGCAACTTGAAAAGATTACGAGATGCAATAAGGAATATTGCATCATTAAAATAATGCATTGACTTTTTATACTTGTTTATTAAATGTCAACATGGTATTATGCAAATTTGGTGTGGTTACCATTTGACTTAACCCAGTTCTTGTTGGAAATTGAATAAACATTTGTTTCATTGAACACAAATGCTGTTGACGAATCATATGTTTGCAGTTAGCCATCGTACCAATTATTAAAGGATCATGCCAAAGCTAATCGTTGCAGGTGCAACACAAATAATAACCATATGCTCTAAAAATAAAACATCATAGAGGATTGTCCCCGAACCTGGTAAATTCCTGTAAGTCTGTAGAGAGAAATCATCACCTCTAGCAGGCTAGCTAGTAATCAAAATCTAATACTCTCGAGTTAAACAGCAACCCCCACTACCCTGCCCGGCCACACATTGCAACTTGTTGCCTAGTGACCAGTCCTCTACAAAAGAGCAGAAGCGAAGATGGATCAATTAATGGAAAATTTCCAGCAACTTGGGGTAGAACAGCAGCAGCAACAGGAAAACAGATTCGCTCAAGCACAACCACTGCAGCCCCAGGACACACAAAATATGGAAGGACCAACAATAATAGCGCTACGGCAAATTACTGAAACCCTACAGAAAAATGACAACTACGCGAAATTCACACAGGTTAGATCCATTGTTCAGCCGTTTGATGGAAAAAAAATAAATTTCAGAAGATGGTTGTCCGACATGGATAAATTTGCGGCACTAGCAGAGGCAACAACGGATGAAGAGAAAAAGAAAATCGCTCTGTTAGGTTCTGATTCGTACGTGACTGATTTTTTAAGAAGGAGGTCCCAGCAGTACCCCACAGAAACCTACGAGTCCCTAAAAAAAGAGCTCACCCAGAGATATGGGGAAATCATAGACAAAATGCATGCTTGGTCAGTCCGTAGAAGCATGAAACAGGAAAGAGATGAATCGGTACAACTTTTTGGAGATCGATTCCTCAATATGGCAGAAGAGGCATTTTGCGGAGAAATCCCTACCACACCTGATGTAGAAATACAGTTAGTGGGGATATTTGCCGATGGCCTTAGAGCGGAAAATATCAGAAGGCATCTTATTAGAAAAGACACCAAGACTATTCCTGAAACAATCCAAGCAGCAATACAGGAGGAAAATCTTCACCGAAGGTTCCAACAAAGAGCAGGTAGGGAACCCCGACCAGAATATAGGGACTATGATGAGCATGAGCCTATGGAAGTTGACCATACCAGGAGGCAATGGACTCGCCCACGAATACGTGATGATAGACCCCGCAATTATAGACCCCCCACACAGAGGCAAAACGACGTCAATAATGTCAATACAAACGGATGCTTTACATGCGGTAGGCTCGGACATGGTTACAAGTCCTGTAGAGCAAATTACAATCATGCACCACCCAGAAGAGGAGGTTACCAACCACAACAACCCGCACCACCCCGTCGTGATTACACCAGAAATCAGTATACCAGAGGCGCACCTCAACCCCTCCTGCGTCAAGCAAACGACCGCGCCACTCACTAAACAGGACCGTTAGTGAGGGCAACAATCACAGAAACTGGTCCAAAACAAAAGAAACAACACAGAACAGAAATTGTCAAGTGGGCCCATCCAGTAAAATACAATATATGAAGAAATGTTGCATGATGGAACTAAAATACATCCGGACCCCAGTTCCTGCATCATGTCTATACAGGGCCAACAATATAGGGCACTGGTAGATACAGGAGCATCCATCAGCCTTATTAGGTTCCAGCTGTTCAAGAGGATCCAACACTTAGTACGATTTCAACCGTCCAAAACACACCTAGCTTCAGTCACGGGACAAAGACTAAATTCAGTTGGGACAGCATGGCTAAAATTTTCCTTAGGCGAAACAAATTTTGAACACCCATTTGTCATTACTAAAGGAATGTCTAGAAATCTTATCCTAGGGAGAGATTTTTTTAACAAACACAAAGTTCGAATATACTATGACCTCCACAAAATCAAAGTCAACATTACGTACATAGATCTCCAGGACGATATCCACATAGCGTCTTTAGTAAGGATTACAGCTCCCATAACGGTGGCTCCAAACTCCCTGGTCATAGCAAAAGGCAGAGTAAAAAATTCTGAGTACATAACACCAGGGCAATCAATTCAAGTACAGCCCCTAGCAGAAGAAAGCATTATTCTGACCCATTGTTGCAAATTACAGAGGGAATCGCTGAAGTCTCGAAGTCCAGAGATTTCCCCATCATGATATTGAATATGTCAGGAAAAACTACCACTATAAAAAGAGGCACAGTTGTAGCGCAAGTGGATACGTCAACAATAAGACAAACCAAAACCAATAGAGACCATCCACAAATTGTCTCAACCACTCCCACTGGACATAATGCACGAAATCGCAGTACAAATAACCATAGTACACGGAAAGTAAACAGTCCATAAGGCAGAAAAAGGCAGTAACATCAGTCACAGTCATGTTACACCACAGCATACCCTACCCAGATGGCAGAAACGAACCAGTCCATACATAAGAAGAGAAAGGCCACAGTATGAAAATGACTATAATTACTCATTCTTGCGCCCCAGCACACCAAGAGAAAAGATGAAGTGCTGTATATCACAGAGTAACAGAGAAACAGAAATTGTCTTGCCAGGAGGATATCCAAAGCGACAAGACAGTGATACATGCCCCATGGAGTATCAATATAACTCAAAAACAGGTGGATATGATAAAGTCCCAAAACCAATTGAAATTTCCGAAGAAAAGGAAGAATTCTTATATGACTATACCACAGGAGGATACTATAGCAGCAAAGTTGGAAACAGAAAGAATGAAAAATTTTCGCCCAGGGAAAGAAGACAGCCCTATAGCACAAACAGAAGAAATACAGTAACGTACGCGGATAAGCGCAGTTACGACAGAAATAATCAGAAAAAATGGCACAACAACGACTGCCCCAGAAATATAATAAGAAATGAATATACAGTAAATGCAGTGACAAATGGAAATGCACACAGTACATGGCAGAGGAGACAGTACCAAGCACAGCCCAATGAACGGCAAAGAACTACGCAAAAGAAAGCCACATACCAGGAGCAGAGATTTTCACAAGATGCAAGAAAAATGTCCCAAAATTATGGGAATGAAACGGAGGCATCAAGACAGACCAGAGATATCATAGCAGATCATAAATACAGAGAGAGAATAGCTCAGTTACTTGCAACCCTGAATGCCACAGAAGATAATAAGCAACGTTTGAAAACGTTTGTAGAAAAGCACCAAGATGTATTCGCACTCAATGACATGGAATTAGGCAGAACTAACACTGTCACAATGGACATTCAAACAACCACAGAGGAGCCAATACATATGAACCCTATCATACGCCCCCGAAAAATAGCGCACCCATGGAAAGGTCTAAAAATGAAATGCTACAGGCAGGAATCATCGAAAGATCCCGTTCCCAATGGTCCTCACCCATAGTGATCGTAACAAAGAAAGACGGCTCCAGTAGCTTTTTGCTGCGACTACCGTGCCCTTAACAAAATCACAAAAGTCATTTCCTACCCCCTCCCCAGGATAGACGATCTACTTGCGACGTTAGGAAAGTCTACATACTTTACCACACTTGATGCAAGGTCAGGCTTTTGGTGCATCCCCATGACACCTGAGGCAAAACAGAAATCCACATTCTGTTCACATATGGGAAGCTTTTTTTGGAATGGTATGCCATTTGGTCTAAAAGGATCTCCAGCAACATATATGTCACTCATGGATGAAGTGTTAAAGGGTCTACATCCATTTGCCCTGGCATACATAGACGATATCCTGATACATACCGCAGGCACGATGGAAGACCACCTCCGCAAGGTTGAAACAGTGTTTGATAGACTCAGGCATCACCAAATAAAGTTAAAACTGTCGAAGTGTGAGTTTCTAAAGACAGAAACAAAATATTTAGGCTTTGTCATCAATAGACATGGCGTCAGACCTGATGAAGATAAAGTCAAAGCCATAAGAGAAATGCCTAGCCCCAAGACGGTGAGACAAACACGCTCATTTATTGGTACAATAGGGTACTATAGACGCCACATCATCAATTTCTCCAGAGCAGCAGAGCCTTTGATAGCCCTTACCCGCAAGTATGCACGCTTCAAATGGACAGAAGACTGCCAGAGATCCTTTGAGTATCTAAAAAAATGCCCTAACCACCATCCCACTGCTTCGACCTCCAGATATTTCTCAGCCCATGATACTATACGCCGATGCCTCAGATAACGCAATTGGTGCTTGTTTGGTCCAACCTGTACTAGAAGATGAAACACCCATCCTACCAAACATTCCAAATGAGAAACCCATTGCATTCATATCCCACGCATTGTCAAAGTCACAAAAACGGTGGACCACCACTGAGAAAGAAACATATGCTATTCACTATGCACTACAAAACTTTGACTTTTACGTCAGAGGAACTAAAACTCATTATAAGAACTGATCATCAACCTTTGGTTAACTGGCTCACCAAAACACAAGAACAGCCAAAGAAGTTACAGACATGGGCAATGAATTTACAGTCCTACGACACCACTATCGAACATATCCCAGGCGAAATGAACACCTGTGCAGACCTCTTATCCAGGATTAAATATGATGATGAAACTGAAGTGAAAACAAATAGAGTCAAAAATGATGGCACATCCTCAGAGATTGACGATAATGCTAAAGAAATTAATGAAATTACTTCATCAAGTCGAAGAAGTACCTCAGATTCCGCCACTCAAGTAGAAGAAGAAAGCCAAGAGATGTTTGACATGAGAGTAGAACAAGCGAAAGATGCAGAAATTGTCAAGCTGCTCACATACGTGAAAGAAAACCCAACAAAAAGTAAAGATTTAACAGTACACCCAACGGATGGAATTCTATACTATATTGATCAGAAACAAGAAGGGACACTAAGAAAAGTCATTCCAGCACATCTAGTCCCAGAAGTATTGCTACAGTTTCATGATAACAACGGGCACATGGGAAGAGACAAAACAATTGATGTCATAAAGAAAAGGTATTATTGGCAAACTTTCTACAAGGACATTACAGAATATGTAGCCACCTGTAGAACATGTAAATTGAGAAACATGAAGCCACATTTAATTCCCCTTCAAGAAATGCAACCTTCCCATTACCCCATGCAAACAGTGAGCATTGATTTATCAGGTCCTTACCCACTCACCCAATCAGGCAACAAATACCTCCTGCACATAGTTGACCAATACTCTGTTTGGCCAGAAAGTTACCCACTCAGTGATGCCACATCGCAGTCCATCACGCAAATTTTTTTACAAGAATTCATTCCCAGGCATGGCTGTCCAAAACGAATCATTTCAGACAACGGTAACAGTTTATAGGTAACCCATTTAAAGCCACCTTACACCAGCTGAATATTGAGCATACTACAACCACTTATTATTGCCCAAATGCAAATGGCAGAAATGAACGCATGCACGCCACCCTACATGATATTATTAGCAAATATATCAAGGGGAACCACCAATACTGGGACCTATACATTAACCAAGCTCTTGAAGCCATCCGAGTAAACGTGAACGATACCACAGGAATGTCACCCTTTCTCATGCTATACGGAAGAGTACCAAACTTTCCGTTAGACAACCTACTTCGCCCACAAAGAAAATACATGGAGAAGACCCCATCGAAATAATCCTTCAAGAAAAGTATAAAGCTCACCAGATTGCATAACGAAATACGCAGAAGGCATTTCACAAGAAACAGAAACAACATGATAAATCAGCCAAGCTACCAACATACAAAATAGGAGACAGAGTATACTACAAGAAACATGTACGCAGTTCAAAATTCGATGACCGATGTTTAGATGGCTACAAAATCATGAAACAAACTACGCCTGTAAACTTCATTATTTGGAATGAAGAGAAACAACACCAAACAAAAGCTCACGTAAAACAAATAAAAATTGATAATCACCGGCCCATTCCGCCTCTGACGACAAATACAAGACCAGTCAGAAAAGCCACCCTAAATTATAATCCATCCAGCACAGATTCGTCTGACATATCAGAGTCAGAGACGACAGACTCTGAATTTTACCAAGACGACCACATACCCAGACCACCCACAGATGAAATACATCGAGCAAGACAACAACGAGACTCGTCCGAAAGCGAAGAAGATATCCCACCACTTGAATTGCGTAATCGACTCCAGGACAGAGACCTGCGCATTAGAAATGAAGAAATAATGCCTCAGACGTCACACGATGACAACAACCAAGCACCTTATATCCACACTCAAACTTACTCCCGCAGTGATAAATCGTCAGCTGATACCTATCACACCCCCAGTTCAGGCAGTTCTAGTTTTAACACTAGTGAAAACCAAACACTGCTATACCACAAGAACAAGATTGCTCGTTCAAAACAATCAGATACTGAAGAAACTATACCCAAGCAGATTGTTGAACCATATACCAGCGATCTTTATGGAGACGAAACAGAACAAGACAGCATAGATTTGTCAGACCCCAACGAACATAATGACAGAAAAATGGTAGAATTATACCAACAAGAAACAGACATTGATACAGCTAGGTCCATTGAAACCAGTGATGCGGATAGTACATTATTTGTACCAGTCAGCTCCAGCGTCAAACGCGCCTATAAAACAGAATCTGATGACTCAATCCCTAGCAACAAAATTCCGCGTATACAGCACAACTATATCAGACGAAAGATTCTGAAGAAACGCAATCATGTTCCAAAACCAAGCCGAGAAGTGTTAGCCTCATCTCAACTAGTCAAAAACAACAGTGTGCAAATTACTGTGCCCATTGTAACCGGTGCTAACGTTCAGCACAACCAGGTCAGAAGAAAAATCAAGGCGAAACATATACCTGCCTCAAAACCAACAGATGTTCCAGCCATACAAACCCCTACCACAGTGAAACCATCACCGCAATCAAAAGATGTTAAGCCATCACCGCATTCGTCAATGTCCTCAGTGTCCCAACAATCAGCAAATGCAGTGTCGTCGCCTATCACACCCGTCACCACTGCTACTCAGTATGATGCTCGCCTAAGCAGTCGGGACATTGCAAGGTTAGAGATAGCAGAGAAACTGAAAGAACTACTAAAACTTGCCGAGACACGCCCCTCAAGTCTTCAATGTACATGCCATCCCATGTACCGTCACCGCGAATGTGCACTTAATTTTTAACAATGTACTAACTCTCCCCATGTACTCTATTTTCAGTCTTGGACAGTTCAAATGACTTGCTTACAGACTAAGATGTCAAAGCCTCACTGAGAAAGTTATTTTTTCCAGCCTTAGAATAATGATGCCCAGAAAGAAATCAAGACCAGCCCACGGAGGATTCTAGTTAGACATTTTATTTGGATTATTGAAATAAAGATGACACAGATGATACAATGTTCTTTGTTTACAGACACCCTTATTAGTCAGACAGTTTTTGATATTCAGAATGTTACACAACTTTACCTATAACACATGTGTCATACTATTCTGTTGTAACATTGATCTCTACTTTTGAAACGAATCATATTCCATGTTTCATTCACCAGACTTCTTGTCCTTGCAGATCCAGAGTCCTGTATTTTCATGCAGACACTGTACACCAGTAGTTTTGTTTCTTACCCCATACTAATATTTCTTTGATCTATATTATGCTAAACTCCTTTATATCTATCACCTTGATCAATCATACTGTTCATACTATGACATCTCTCAACAGCACATAATTCATACCCAAAACTAGTATTGTAGGTTATGCTATTTTTCTCCACAGGATTATTTCAAATGTACATTATTATTTTAGACCCAGATGTATATTAGTACTGTCAAAAATTTTACTGCCTATCACAAATACCCCAATGACATTTGCGCATGCTGAATTTCTGCAAATGAAGAATCCCTTGAGAGCATTAGTATATGCTAACCCCAGATTGAACAAATTGCACCTATTTGTTGATGATGCCTTTGCCCATGTTAAAGAAATAGCATTTGCACATGCTGACCTAGCAAATGAAATACCCCATTACCGCATGATAACCACTAATGACACATGAGATGAAGAAGCAACAGGTTATGTATGATGAAGATGACATTTTATATTAAGGTGAAACTTTATGTTGTCACAGCTGAGATTTTGTTGAAATGTTGATGCACAAAATCCCCCACATTAACATTGGAGGAGGAATAATCTTAGTCTTTCGTGGTTACGAGATAAGACAAGGATATAATAGAATATTTGATGAATACCATGGAACAAATCAGAGCAGATGATTGTTGCACATATGAGGACCATATTTGAAGTCATTATTGAAGGATTATCAGTAGACAAGAGACATAAATGAATTATGATAATCCCATGGAACCACAGGTACTAAGGACACAAAATGGAGATTAAATAATGGAGAAAAAAAATAATGACTGAATAATTGCTACACCCAGAGGTAAAGGAAATAGAGATACATCCGCATTTTTGGAGAAGATATCTTTTTTTTTTTTGATTTTTGCTCATTGCCTTTGTAATATGAACATTGTTGTATAACAAATGACTATTCCTTATCACGAATTACAGAATGTTGTAAGATAGTTAGAATAAATTGACAATGTACTATACTCATAACATACCCAGAATTACAGGAGAGAAAATAAATAAATGGTTGATGAAATTGGACATACTGAGATTTGCTCACCCCGAGGATATTGGATAAGAAAATAACGTTATCCCAAGGACAGACATGTCACAGATATAGTACATGGACAATTAATAAGGATATATTTCCAGTACAGAATAAGAGGAATAGGAAGGATCCACATTTTAAAATATTGGAGCACCATGAGCGATGAATTGGACTTATAAAGGAAATGGAAATGGTAAACTGTATGCAAGGATAACCAGAAATAATATGGTTAAATAGTAGTCAGAGTGCAAGGAACTTTGTCTTATAAGAATATTGTAGATTCCTCACGATCAATTGAATATTTTTTTCTTCCTTTCTATGTCACATTTTTTTGAGTGATGACCCCAAAAATTTTTTTCATCTCATATTGTCAAAAGTTCTTACATCTCAGTTAAATGTTTCCATAAATAATTGTTTGATGTGTTTTGCATAAATGTATTGCTAGATAAGGTACATAGGGAGTTACTAAGGATGAATTCTCAAGATAACAGGAGGACTAGAATAGATACAATGATATTGGTACACCATAAATGATACATTGGTGTTATGAAAAAAAAAAAAAAGGAGACAAATATAAATTGTATACAAGGATGCCTCGAGAGTGACAACATGGATACATATTGTCAAAAGTATAAGCAGTTGTCTTAAAAGAGAAAATAAAGTAATACGGAACCCAATGTAGAAAATTCATGATGATTTGGAAACTATATTTTTCTTTTCCCTTATATTTCATAAAATGATAGTAACACATTCGTCTGTTGGTTGCTGAATAATTTGATGTTTGAAAATTGATGTATGGTAAGTCAAAGAAGATCGTTGAAGAATAAATATATATATAAAATAATATTTCTAGGGAAGAGTTCACAAAAAAAAAAAAAAAAAAAAAAAAAAAAAAAAAACTGTATTGACAGAAAAGAAGGAATGATTAGAAATAACTGACAAATGGACAGGATCACCACCAGACGTACGGATATTAGAGACAAACATCACATATTTTGAAGAAAAAAAAAAAAAATGTAATATAGAACATTTTCTACAGTGACGGACTTAGAACGAGTTTATACACTTACCATTTGGAAAATGTCTATAACAAGGAAACATACAAATAAATAAATAAGGATAAGCCATGAGGTTTTAATGTTTTTATTGTGAAAAATGATTACTTATAAAAATGATGCTGGTTGTATTATCGTATGATAAATATGCATATTATGTTTAGAGATGTTTTCTACATGTAATAATGAGCAAGTGGCTCATTCACAAAAAAAAAAAAAAAAAAAGCTTTTTTTAGTACTTGCGGGCTTTTAATATGGAGCAAATAACAGTACAGAAAAGAGATAACACCCCCACCACATCCAAGAGAATGTAATCAACTATATTTTTGAATGAAATGTAATAGATTATGATAATCCAGCCAAGTTCTGCAAATAAGATAGTTTATTGTTCATTCCCCAGTGTTGCCACTCGTCACATTTTTTTTAGTGATGACCTTATGAGTGTTTTGCAGATTTTGTTAGGCAGTGTTGCCAATTTGTAAATTTGGTGAAAAATATTATGATGTGATGAATAAGTTACACTTTTTGAAGTTGATGTCCACTACTAGTTTTTTTTTTACATAGCCGACGACCTCATATAGACATAGGACCCCAGTATAGGAATTAAAATTAAATTTTTTTTGGAAATATTTTTACTTAGAAAAATTTTTGAACTTTAAATTTTTCTGAAAATTTTTTTGAACAATAGAAATTTTTGGGGATGGATTTTTTTTGTTTATTGATAGTACTCAAATGTCTCCCTACGGATACATTTGCAGGGCCCCGGGATCTGTCACATGTAACCGCGTATACCGTAAGTTTTCAGATACAGGCTATATTAACATAAAATAAATTTTTCTAGAAGCAGAAATTGAATCAATGTCTTGGCGCAGATGTTTAATTAAACCAGGTTAGCTTCGACAAGCCACGCATTATTTTAGGCTAAGCTTCGCTTCGTAACGCCAAGCATTAATTCGGGTAGCTTCGCTTACGCCAAGCATTGGTCACGTGATTTTCCCCCCACTGGTTTAGGCTGAGTCTTTTTCTTTCCCCGGAATGAACAAGAGACGAAGCCATTTTTTTTTAGTCAGTAATGAATTTAGAGCGGTCGAGACAAGACGTAAATTCTCCTTTGCTCAGTGATATTCTATAGAGGAGATTTGACTTCGCACAATTTAAAGCAACTGTGTAATTTCGAAACGTAGAATAATTTTGTTTGTGAATTCATGAAAACTGTAAGTATTGCTAAATACTGAATGCAATAAACTGTTTAGAGCCCACAGTCATAACTGAAACGGAGCTACGCTCGAAAACTGGGTAAAGAATTGTAAACCCAGGCATATATCTGAACCTTTTACCAAGAATGAAGGTCCTTAAGCTGAGAGAAAGTCAAACTAAGGAATACTAATGAATAAGAGAAAGTTTGGCTCTTCATTTAAATGAAGAGATAAGAAAAACGTGAAATCTAGACCACATTAACAAATAAACGAAGGAACACTAGAAGGATAGAGGAGCCACGCCATGTTTTAGCAACTTGAAAAGATTACGAGATGCAATAAGGAATATTGCATCATTAAAATAATGCATTGACTTTTTATACTTGTTTATTAAATGTCAACATGCTATTATGCAAATTTGGTGTGGTTACCATTTGACTTAACCCAGTTCTTGTTGGAAATTGAATAAACATTTGTTTCATTGAACACAAATGCTGTTGACGAATCATATGTTTGCAGTTAGCCATCATACCAATTATTAAAGGATCATGCCAAAGCTAATCGTTGCAGGTGCAACACAAATAATAACCATATGCTCTAAAAATAAAACATCATAGAGGATTGTCCCCGAACCTGGTAAATTCCTGTAAGTCTGTAGAGAGAAATCATCACCTCTAGCAGGCTAGCTAGTAATCAAAATCTAATACTCTCGAGTTAAACAGCAACCCCCACTACCCTGCCCGGCCACAACAGGACAGGAAGACCAGACATAAGTTGTTCTTAAAGGCCTATGCTCGTTGGGAAGCTTTGGGTGATGATGATTTACTTTGAGTGTGTTAAAACAATTTACTCAAAGTATTTGAAACGAACGCATTATCAAAATATTCTATATATAGGAAATAACAATGATTACAGAAAAGCGCTATACCACTGATTTTGGAAGATAGCTCAGAAATATCAGAGTGTGTATAGTAATTTTATATATCTGGGATGAAATATATTCAATGCTTCGGTATTAACCTTCGTTAGAATAAGCTTAAGTAAAACAAGAAAAACTGACGCTTTTAATGGACAAAATAACAGCCCAAAACAAGATATGAAAAACCAGTTTAAAAAATTCTTAGTTGAAAAGAATCAAACAACAGCCTCAAGTGAACCTCTATGACACGGTTTCTTAATCTTTGGTCTACTGACTCATTGTGAGCATGAATGATTTTAGGGAATCCGTGTACGTAACCTACAAATTTGAATTTTATTTTCGTCAACATTTTTACACGAAACATTATCATATATTTTTGCATTTAAAGGATATATATATTATTTTTACAGATTGTTTTTGTATTTCAGTATGACTATGTGTAAGCTTGGAGATTTTTCTTCGTAATGAAATGTATTATTTGAATTCAAAAATGTTAATTATGCGTCTATGTACATACTTTTAAAAGGTGGGACACGCAGCCTTCACCGGGCAATTTAACAGGTCCGTAGCCTTCACCGGACAATCTAAGGGGTCCATGGCCTTCACCGGACAATCTAAGGGGCCCATGGCATAAGAAAGGCTAAGAACCTCTGCTCTGTGAGTACTACCACAAACAGAAGCGGAAGTTATCTATTCACAGGAACTGTTAGAATCTCAGGCTAATGGACTAACAATGTCCGGTAGGTCTTTCCAATGCGGTCAGCATTTTCATGGCCACGAATGATCTTAATTCAGAAGCCTTGTCTGCAAATAAAGTCTTCCAAGCAGACTCCCGTTGGGATGAATTCACGAAGCTTAAAGAACAAATGAACACATTCATTTGAGCTAGAGACAAACTCAATCTCCAGAGACTCAAAGATAGGCCAAATGATTTCAAAGCTTTAGAACTAAAGGGTATCTATCTCGTCCACCTTTAAAAGACACGCCACCTTGCAGATTGCCCTTTTGTTGTACTCACGTTCTCATCTTGTAGCGATGTTTACATGCTGGCTGCGAACTTTGCACAGAGAAATTTGTTAATGGAGGTCCAATGACAACTTTGCTATACAGAGAAGAAAAAAACATTCAGAGGTCTCCAGACACAGAAGGCGGTTAATGACTGAGGGTCAATGTTTGAGAAGATATGTGGAGTAAAGTAGGATCAGAACAGCACTGATTTTACGTGTGAGGATTTGTTTATAAAACCTGACATCTTAGTATGTAGTCTTCTGATCTCCCAAATCTTTCATCAATCTTCAGAACAACTATAACATTGTATTTAATGAATACAGTTATTGAAGTAATTATTACTGGTAACACTGAAGCATAAGAAGTAAAAGAGGAGAAGAAGAAGAAACAGAAGAAGTAGTAGCAGAAATAGAGGAAGAAAGAGATGATGTTGATGATGATGACTGTTATTGTTAATATGAAAATAATATTTAAAAAAAAAACAGCTATGTATCAGTACATCGACACCAGAGATAAGATGTTAGTTATGACACCATAGTACAAAATGAATTCAGATAAATTCACGTAGGCATATTTTCGCTCCGTAAAGTTTAGTCAAATTGCTTGCTTCTCGCGGCTATGTTACCAGGTCCTGGGTTCAATACCTAGTTGTTTCCAGCTGCAGTCTACCCAACTGTATAGGGGCACCTGACTCTGCTCCTGACTTTGGGACGACAAAGGCAGCGAGGAAGGGAACTGGTCACCCCGCCTCTTGATGCTGGACCTACTAAAGTGAAGTCTCTAACACTTCCCTCTCCTCCGGCATTGTCTGCTATGGGACTACCTTTATAGCTCAGCTACTAGCCATGAGCAATACTCTTTTTCTTTCTCCTACACGCCCCGCCCTGAGTCATCAGTGCAGCTGGTTACCTTGTAGCATAAGCGTTACGTTATGAGATTCCCAGCCCTATGTAAAGAACAGGTAAAGGTAGACTCATAACAGATACTGCCACAGGGGACTGAAGTGTTACAGACTTCACTATACTAGGTCCAGCATCTACAGGTGGAGTGACAAGTTCCCATCCTCACCGCCTTTTTTCTTCCCTAACTCACCGAGCAGAATCAGGTACCTATTTACGGATGAGCGTGAAGCGTGTCGATATCGTGATACGAACCAGTCACCTTTGCCACTCGCGAGAGACCAGCGTTGTAACCACTCTGTCTATCGGACGATCCAGCCCCGATGTACAACCTCATTTTAGTCGCCTCTTACAGCATGAATCGGGCAGCAATATCTCCATTCTTTCATTGGCGCCTCAGAGACTCCTGGGAGCCGCACGGCTCAGTGTTAGAGCTGTGGACATTTTTATTGTTCCACTAATCACTTGTAGTTTTCACAACAAACGCTAGTAAAAATATCCATTGGGAAAGCACTCTTTGACATGGCTGAGATATGATCCCAGCCAACCCTTCATACCACTCCCGGTACCTCAGGTGTCGGTTATAATAGTTGTCAACAACTTGTTAAAAGAACCGGTAGACTGGAACATCAAAGAAAGGAGTTCGAATTTCATTTAACTGTGGGGAAAGTTTTACGGAATCTTCAAGCTGTCGCAAAAGCATTAGTTCCCGTGGTTGTTTCACTGAAGAAAAGTATTACTTACACGAGCAAGTAACCTGCCAAAATATCGCGGGGAAATAATTACTTTCTGCTCTTTCTTCTGCGCGTCCTGATGACATCACTAATTCTCCCGCGGTCATTTCAATAATTTCCATTTTTCCTCAGAAATAAATCAATGACACGCAGAGAGTGGCACGAAGGTATTGTAGCTTCATCTTAGATGCTTCTATGGATAAATATAAGATACAGGTGCATTGTGTGATCAACTTTGTTTACTACACATGGGAAATATTCCAGAAATTTTGTCCAAATTAAAGAAAGAAAGAAAGAAAGAAAGAAATGAATATTTCTAAATACCCGCCATGAAGAGATGGAAAGAAATACGCGTTATTTCAATGGGCATGCAAAGTTTCCTTCCACGCCGCAATACGCGGCTTTTTTCGTAATTTCTCCAAAATGCATCATGAAGAGATTTCAAGTTGTTGGGAATTTATTACGGACGGGATACTAACAAATTAGAGAGCGGAATTACGCATTTTATTATTAAAGTTCGTTTAAGGAATCTGACACAGAAAAGAGCTAGTGGTAGAATAAGTTTAAAAAAAACAAAACTTGTAGTGACCAACTTTGATCATTTACTGTATTAACTGACATTCAAATGAAGTGCAAAAAGTCACGCATCAGTGCCGAACAAAACATGGAAAATTAAAATACACAGCTATATCTGAAACAAATGTCTCGTTTAATTTCTTGGCCTCGCGGATGAACCAGCTGTTTGAAGAAACGTCTTCATTCAACCGGCTTGCCCGCTAATCATCCGGCACCCGCCCCTTTTATTATTTACTTAATTATTTCCCTGACTTCAATGAAGTTGTTTCCACTTTATTTAATGTCATTTTATTATATACAATTGGCTGCGTCTATGCCGGGGTCAGAACACGAGAAATTAAAATGTGCCATGGAACGAAGCTGCTTTCAGTTTTAACTCTCTCTACTGATTGGAACACAGAGAATTTGAGTGTCAAAGATTTGAATCACTACCAATATTTACAGTTCATGTCTAGTGAAATCCCCCCTCCCCCCCCCCCCCCCCCCCAAAGCACCCAGAAGGTGAAAAACATTTTATGTAAGAAAGTTTCTTTAATGGAAGTAAAAGAACAGTTACATGCATGTGAAAGTCAATTATGGACACATAATGAACACTTTAAGCGTTCGATTGTCAGAGTGGCAGTTTGTTTTTGTTGTTGTTGTTGTGTGTACAAGATGTGGTGTTTAGTTTTTCCTTTGCGAGATGTCATGCTTGAGTATTTGTTTCTGTTCAAGACGCGTTGCTGCGGCCAGTGTCATACCAAATGTCGTCAAGATTTCTTTCGCTCTCACTGTCTTCCTTTTGCGTTCCTATATGTGTGTGTGTACAGGGTGTTTCAAAAAAGAATATCAGTATTTTAGATGCATATAACTTTGGTTATTGAACACTTAAAAATATGCAGTTTACACCAAAAGAACGTAAAATTGCCAAAGTTTAATCTCTTACATTACAGTCCCTCAATGTGTGCCCCTCGTGTTACACGGCACACATCTAAACGGTAGTCCAATTCTCTCCACACTCACTCCAACTGATCCCTTGTTATTCTTTCCATTTTCATTCCTTGCGCCGTCTAGCGGCTGAAATGAAAAACATTTTTTTAAGTCGGGTAACTGTCCAAACTGGGAAAGTTTATCTATCGTTTGGTGCAAACCAAACATTTGTAAGTTTGCAATTACCAAAACTATACACCTTCAAAATACCATACCGATATACTTTTTGAAACACCCTGTATATATATTTGAGAAGATCAGCTACCACGACAAGCATGGGAAACAAAGAGCCAGGGATCCAGACCTCCAGGACGACCCAGAGTCCGCTGGGAGGACAACATTAGACAATCTTTGAAGGACCGAAGACTAGAATGGAACCAGGCCAGGAAGAAGACAGCCGATAGGATAGCCTGGCGCTCTCTCTTCCAAACCTCTACACCTCACGGTAGAAGAGGAACGACTAAGTAAGTAAGTAAGTAATATATATATATATATATATATATATATATATATATATATATATATATATATATATATATATATATATATATATATATATATATATATATATATATATATATATATATATATATATATATATATATATATATATATATATATATATATATATATATATATATATATATATATATATATATATATATATATAATATGTCGTAGATTTTTGATAGGGGAATTAAGACTTGGGTTGGTCCCTTCTGAATAGATTAGAATAAGAGATAGCAACAGTGAGAGATAATAATAGAAATAGATTTCCACGAGTGAGATGGAGAAATTAATAGAGTCTGTCCCTGAAATCGAGAATTCTCTCTCTCTTTCAGCCTATCTTCTACAACAGATCTAGAGGAGTCAGACAGTCTAAAAAACATATACACCAATACCTCGCTCTTTCGACAGGTTAGGGACCAGTGCTATGACGAAAGTCGAAAATCGACGAGAGTCGAAGCAAAGCCTTTATTTAGCTTACAAATGCATTAGGGCCGCCAAAAAACGAAAATAACTAACTATATAACACTTGCGAATGCGTGCAACACCTAGATAAACAGAAATAAACATAAGAGTAAAGAAAATACAGTAATAAATAAAAAAATACTTAAATAGCATCTTACCTTAAAATCATTCTTGAGCAAGTAGACGATGAATATATACAGTATGTACAGTTTTGAAAGTTGGTAATTTAGGGGGATTCTAGACTTAGAAAACCAGATGGAGAAAATTGAGGTGGCTCATCTTCAGAACTGGAAGATTTCAATCTAATTCTTTTAGGAGAAGGGCACTTTGAAGGAGATCTAACTGGGGCTGGGGCTGATGTTGATGGCTCGGAATCTGAAGGGTTAGAGGGAGGGGTGACTGAAGTTGGTTGTGGCGGTTGCGTCTTGAAAAAGGAGAGCAAAGACGTTTACCTCATTGATGTCTTCTTCCTTTCCCTAAGAAGTTCTCTGTAACAGGCTATTTAGTGTTCTAGCCCACTATTTACTTTTGAACTTCTGTCGAAATTTATTCTACGTTGAAGATTTGCTGCTTTGTGTAGCCAACTTCTTCTATAATTGTTTCAAGCTTCACTTGAAAAGCTCCTGCAGCTGCGGTATCTGCGCTAGCTGATTCTCCCTTCACTGCTATATTATGCAAATTTGACCTTTTCTTAAATTTCTCAAACCAGCCCCTGCTAGCTCCAAATGTCTCTTCAGTTGATGTCTCTCCTTGTTCAGCCTTCATTGCATTAAATAAAGTTTGTGCTTTAGCCTGGATAAGATCTTGGCTTAGAGGAATGTTGTGGCTGACTTGGTCTTCAATCCACACATTTAACACTTTCTCCATCTCACCAATTAAATTGTGCCGCTTTCTAATAAGTTTGGTATGCACTGGCGTAGCGTTTTTAATTTCCTCTAACACTTTAGCTCTGATCTTTACAATTGTGCTAACTGTAGTGCTTGGTACACCTAGCCTGCGGCCTGTTTCAGCATTTAAGATGCCTTGTTCATTAAGCTTGATTAGCTTAAGCTTTTCTTGCAAATTGAGAACTTTATGGGTTCTTTTAACTTTGTCACTACACTTAGGACCCATTATGAATATTTTAAAGCAGAAAAATAAGTAGTACTGTATAAGGCCTAATCACACAAAAAAGTACAGTATGAAAACTGTACACTTGTCGTATAATCACGATATGAACACTGTCATTAGACTGTTATCACTAAAATAACTATGAACTGTTTACAGTATAATCACAAAAATAATATAGTATGAATAGTTTTGTTATTTTAATCACAAAAATAAGTAGTATTAATATGTTTAATGACAAATATAAGAGATTCAATGTGGACAACTTAAAAAAAACAGTGCACACCGAACGATTTCTGTTCAAAGACTGAACGACGAAAGAATCAAGATGACGCGCAGTTGTGACCAAATGCGACGAAAGAGCGAAGCGAGCGACGAAATTTGGAAACGTGGTTAGAATTGAAAACCGACGAAAGAGCGAAGCGACGAAAGTCAAAGCGACGAAAGTCGACGTATTGATGTATATTAAATATATATATATATATCTCCACTCACATACACACACACACACACACATAAGTGACGACAGTTAGACGCACAGACGTGGAAAAAACTATAACAATGAAATATAGATATTTTGGAACGAGCTGACCGACACGCTTGAATAAAGTTTATGTAAATTTATTAACATAAGAAAAATTTACCACAATACATAGATGTTAATATGAAGCATAGAAAATACATATAAGGTAATGAATTACTACAAGTATAATAGACCCATAGGTGTAATCTTTTCCCTCGATGGTTAGCCCACGATCCTGTTAGAAGAAAAGTGATAGCCCCAAAGAGTCACGGATATATACGCTATGTTCTATGATTTCCCTTTTAAAGGTATGAATAGAACTGATATTCTACTCTATCCTACGGAAAATATCATTAGCAACAACAAAAAAACTGCATAAAGGAATTTAAGACGGCAAAATGGGTGCCAAAAATTCAACAATAAAAGGAATCACTCAGTCCTGCATTCACTCTATTCATGTCAGCCGTGGCCACGCGCTTGCATTCGTACTTACAGCTTTGGTAGCAACTTCTGGAAAAACAATTTTTAGGACATACACATACAGAATCTCCAGTGTTATTCTTGGCCAAGGGAACCCCAGCTCCGCAAAGACAGGTTGAATTCACTACTTCAGGGAACGTTTCCTTGGTTATTATTATTTAGGATATCTGTTTATGTCACATTAAAATTGTCCAGGCACGAAAGTTAACAGCGAGCACAGTGTCAATAGCTTAGGGTTTCCAGTACCTAGGAATGTCAGTTCGGTGCCTTCTCTCGGTATAGGAATTTAATTTGGTCACACCACAATTAGTCAAAAATGTCGGAATGTTAATGATTTGTAATTTTTTTCTCGCCACAGGGCTGTATGTACATGAGAGTTTGTGAAGAAATATAATCTGGCTCAAAGGCCCAGTATAGGCATTTAGTCTTTAAAACCGTTAGTGAGATTTGTACTCTGTCTATTTCTGGAGGCACACACACTGCCAGACAGGGTGTTAACGTGAAAATAAAATAGGCGATTTACCACTTAAATCACTCACAAAATACTAGATATAATATTACCTCCAAACAGAACTACGGCTATCAGCACGACTAGAATTATTCACTAGATAGGTATTCTAGAAGCTCGGCAAAAAATTGACGAGAAAACTAAGAAACTTCGCTATACAAGCTTTTACTCTGGCACGAGCGATCCGTCTACTGCAACTTAGGAGGACTGAATGCCTGAAGTCTAACTACTGGGGTTTATATCTTATGAAAAGAAATGATTTCCTAATTCTCGAAAACCCGAAATAGTTCCCGTCTTAACACCTACATAAAACTCAGACGACGGCACTGAAACTGCCAGACGCGTTTTACACTTGCAGCTACCTATGGTCATTTCCCCGCGATGCATGTTGGCGCCTTCTCACACCTAACACCGAGAAACTTAACCAAGAGCGCCGTGTCAGATGAAAATGTTAGACGATTTGTCTGCCATCCCATGTCTGTCGAGACGAATTTCACACTATTCGGTCTACTCTAGAACCTAGCTTAACAGCAATAAACTGCGTTGCTAAATAAGAAACGAGACAGGCGAAGGTATGAATGGGAGAGTTTTATTTTTCACAATCAGACGAATGAGAAAAAAAGAAAGGATAAAAGAGCGATAATAAAGTAGAAGACACGGGTAGAATAAAGATAAGATATAGAAATTTATTAATCATAAATCTCTCTGCGACTATATATATATATATATATATATATATATATATATATATATATATATATATATATATATATATATATATATATATATATATATATATATATATATATATAAATTGTACTGGCTCATACGTTTGCTTTCATACGTATATAAAAACTGAATCCACTATGATTGTTCAGTTTTTTTAAACAACAGGTAACAAATTTAATAATCAGTTTGTATTAACAGGTTAAAATAAATAATCTGCTGGTGAATTTTATATTGGAATCAAATTTTCTCTTCACAGAGATTTAGGATGAGGATATAGTTCAGAAAAATTAGGTCCTTTTTCCTGGTGTCTTTTTATAAGCACTTAACTTTTAGGTGAGTCCTGCAGCTGTTATTTTCGTCACTGCTTGGTGATGAGGGCACTTCTTCACACAACATGTCCGATTTAGGCAGTTGGTGTTGATTCCCTGCGTTTCACTCACAACTAGCTTCGTTCCACGAACTTTTGGACAAAATAGAAAAAACAAAATGCATCTGCTAAGTACACTGAGTTGGAAGCTTAACAGGCGCATCTTCTCGTTGTCCACAAACCAATGTTAATCTCTCAGAAGAATTAAATTCTTGAGTATACACAGTGTAACTCAGGAAAGATGAATAGAAGTCACCACTATTCCTCTGGGGATTAACTTGGAAATTGTGTTTTGTTACATTATATTTCCAGTTTCCAAGTTCTAATTCCAGCTGTGTTTCCGCCTAATTTTCCAATGAGATACATTGTATATTCCGGCCTCTCAAATCAACCAATCCAATCGAATCTCGTTCAGCACTACGTGAGTAGGGGTGTTTCAAATTAAAGAAATACCCTCACGTGTTTCAAAATATTAAATTAATATCCACGCGTGACCTCTTCATATCGTTGAGTCAGACTTCCGTCGGCATCTTGTACACAACTCATAAACACCCTCTGTGAACTCATTTGATGTCCAGATGCTACCTATCGCCAATATTGTCTCTCCAGAGAGATTATCGTGATAACCACACACAGGGATGGTCCCGTGAAACGATAAACGCATCTACCACCTGTGTAATCTGCCCAACTCAGACGGCTATCTCAGATAGACAATATTTGCTTCTATAGATGTTGATGGGCGAGATCGTCTTTTCATGATAAAAATATCGCTCGCTGACTGGTGATAATGACTGGGTATTGTTACGATAATACCCCAGTGCACCTTGCGGAAAGTAAATACGTCGGAGGAGTGGTAAACAAGATAAAGACAGTCCCATAGCAGATACTTCCGTAGGGGAGTGGAGTGTTAGAGACTTTCCCCTACTAGATTCATCATAGAGAGTAAAATAATGAATGAAACGGCATAACATTTATGCCAAATAAAAGCGATTGGAGAGAAAAAGGAGAACAGAAATAATACTGCCATAGTGGCTAAAGGTGTGAGAGAGCTACCAAAAGAACACGTCCAGATGTTTCGTCACAATTCTGACCAATTGTCTGTACCGCTTTTTTTTCTTTTTGTCTGTCTATGTAACTGATTTGGCTGACGAGATGTCCGCACCATGTTTTTTTTTTCTATGTAACTGATTTGGCGTCTCCCGAACAGTTCTATTTATTTTTTTTTTTGTTGCCTCTTTATGTAGCTGCTAGTAGCTAATTGCCAGACATACAGACAGACAGACAGACAGGCAGGCAGATAGATAGATAGACAGACAGACAGACAGGCAGGCAGATAGATAGATAGATAGATAGATAGATAGATAGATAGATAGATAGATAGATAGATAGATAGATAGATAGATAGATAGATAGATAGATAGACTGATAGATAGATAGATAGATAGATAGATAGATAGATAGATAGATAGATAGATAGATAGATAGATAGATAGATAGATAGATAGATAGATAGATAGATAGATAGATAGATAGATAGATAGATAGATAGATAGATAGAACGTTTATTTTCAAAGGGTTGAGAATTGGGCACGCAGGCAGATAGGTAGGTATGTAGGTAGGTAGACAGATAGATAGATAGATAGATAGATAGATAGATAGATAGATAGATAGATAGATAGATAGATAGATAGATAGATAGATAGATAGATAGATAGATAGATAGATAGATAGATAGATAGATAGATAGATAGATAGATAGATAGATAGATAGATAGATAGAACGAACGAACTTTATTTTCGAAGGGTTAAGAATTGGGCGCACAGGCCCGTCTAACATTCTGCCCTTCCACTCTCATTTATCTTGCATACTATATCCTTTCATTCCCACATGTTACTTTAAGCATTCATTTAAAGGCATGCAACATTATAAAGTTAACATAACAGCATTCATTTACAGTATGCAATCATAATAAAAAATGAGTAGGTTTTTTTTAAACAAACAAGATAGTAATTGGGAAAAAATAAATAAAATAAACAAAACAATAAATAAAAATCAATAAATTCTGTATACCGACACTCACTCATGCGGTCAAACCGCCTACAATTAATCTGTATTTTTGAATGTGTCATCAATCATCAATTCAAAGAAAGACAGATACATAGATAGATAGATAGATAGATAGATAGATAGATAGATAGATAGATAGATAGATAGATAGATAGATAGACAGACAGACAGACAGACAGACAGACAGACAGACAGATAGATAGATAGATAGATAGATAGATAGATAGACAGATAGATAGATAGATAGATAGATAGATAGATAGATAGATAGATAGATAGATAGATAGATAGATAGATAGATAGATAGATAGACAGATAGATAGATAGATAGATAGATAGATAGATAGATGCCTAAATATGTAAACTGATTAACAAATAAATAAATATTGTTAATTTTTTTTCATGGCTAATCTTGAAATCACGACATTAGTCACAGTGTTACCAAAACAATTGCTATCACGTGGTCATCTCACGAGAACGTGCTACATTCAAGAATCAAACTGCCCTCTCTCTGATTGAAACCTGCCTCCCTGATGGAATCCCATGAGGAAAAGCTGGAAATTAGACTGTTGTCACTTTTGGGGCGGGGGGCGCTCTATGACCACTTCTCATTCCAGGGTCACCATAACCAGACTACACGCAAACGCGAAGTGAATGCCATCTGCCGTGCATTTTGTTGCATTCATTCATTCAGTTACTCTTTCACAAATTTCGGAGCATTTGACCATCACTGCATGATCCCCTTGCACGAAGCCTGCACCAAGCATTTATGAGCTCTTGCTGTGGTGATTTTTGTAATAATGCATTTGACATGATAAGGTTGATATCCCCCGTATGAAGTTGATGATGGACACATGATAAGGTTGCTATCCCCCGTGTGAAGTTGCTGATGGAAATTTAGTAAATACGGAAGATGAAGGTTAACAGAACAGTACAAGATATTTAAGTTTTTTAAATTCTGAAGTGGAGGAAAGAGTACCAGGGGTGAATACAGCACACAATGGATATCAAGACAACACTTTGTTATACTTGCATGTTGCATTATTCATCTCAGCGTTTTTGTGGGTGAGATCTTCCTTGACTGTTAAGCTCCCTGTGGAACAAACACTTTCACTTAATTCTTCTGTCTTGCGACATCTGTTAAAATTATTTTGATTTCCTCTATCCATTTTATGTTTGTCTCTAGGTTTTTTTTTTCTCCATGCGCTTTTGTGCTGCCATCATATTTGGAACATTCCATGAGGATTCTAGATAAAGGTCTACCTTGTGATGTTACTCGCTAGTTTCCTCAATGTGTACTTGTGTGCCACCACTGTTTTTATTTTTATTTTTCCACTGGTATTTGTTTTTTCTTCACCTCATTTTCACGTTGACGATCCGGTCATACCATTTTAATCTTTCTTCTGTTCTGAACATGTATCAATGTTTAATGTCTATAACTACTCATTTGCTATTTTTACAGTTCTTCATGCTTCAGAGCTATTAAAAAAAGACTGACTGACATTTCATTTGAACATTTTTATTTTTGTGTACAGATGGATGTCCTTCAATTGCCATCTGTTTCCAAGTGCAATGGGATTATCTCTTTTCTTCTGCATCCTTATTTTGTATCAGTGTTCGTTCTTGCTTTTCTATGTTCCCGGCTTTTCGTATGTACGACTCTACATCTTAAAGAGGTAGTTTTCAAAGAATATTCTGGTTATGATTTCCTATATTTGTTCTCTTTGCTCTTTGTCTTGTCTCTGCTGATTTACAGACCATGTTGTTGTGACGTCTCATCCAGTCATAACCTTTCGTCTCGCGTCTGCTTTCAGGTGAGCAATAGAAAAACCAAGTCATTAACAATGCCAAGATTGTCGAATTATTTCCTCGGTCCATTGAGTTCCGCTCCTATTGGTAGCTGGTGATGTTCGGATCAACCCATCTACAGCCAGAAAAAAAAATGATTATAAAAGATATCCCTAGAACACTTAGTTTTATCTCAGTTTAATGAACTTATAGGGAACGCAGAAGTACTTGTCTGCTTTTAGAGCGACCCTTTGTTTAAAATATGAACGGCCTTTTTACAGGCTTTTCTTTAACTCGCAACGTATGTCACCCTGTTGTCACCTTCAAATCTTGCAATCGATTTTTCAATCACTTCCAGATGAGCAATAGCTCTGAAAATTGGCATAGTTGTGTATTCCACATGACAATACAATAATCAGTGGTAAAAATTCTAAAATTAATAAAATTGAAATTAATATTAATTTAAAAAATAAATAAAAAACGTCACTAAAATTGGCGATAACTGCAAATAATCTAGGTGTATTCTTTCATACAAGATTGTCTCTCTTGAAACTTCATTTCCCTCCCCCTTCCCCCCAAACATACACACAACTGACAAATACATTTAAAAAATGTAATTTACAACTCTTGTCAAAATAAAAATACAAAAACAAAATAAAAAAAATATTAACTTTCCATGTAATTTACTGAATAATGAAATCCACCTCCTGTGCTGTGAACTCGTTTATCGCAAACTGATAATGTCATTAGCGGATCGATTACATTTGACTTAAATTTAAAAGCAACAAAAATTGAAAATAAAAAAAGTATGTTAAACACAGGCTTTTAATGCACTAAAAACCCAAAAATAATTTTTCAAGGAATTTATAGCTTGCAGTAAAAATGTTACATCAAATTGACAAAAAGCCTGAGGCGCTTAAGCGCTCATCATAAATTGTATCCATAGGTGTCTAATGAAGTATAAAGCAGAAGTTAATTTCATATCGAATCAGCGCCCCAGGCTTTTTGTCAATTTGATGTTACATTTTTACTGCAAGCTATAAACTCCTTGAAAAATTATTAATACTGTAGTTGACAAATCCAGTGTTAAGTGTTCTACTATTGCACACTCAGCATAAATGATATAGCTTGTACAATATCTGTTCTTATTCTTATCTATATACAGTATAGTTTCTGCTAATGCCTCAAGGATGATTTTGTTTAATATGTGTCCTGGCACGTGTAATAATAATATTATAAGGCTGTTTGGACACTACTGACATCTTCCCTTAATTTACCATCTGAAAAGTTATCCTTCCTTACAGCCCGCTAATATTTCTCTCCCAAACTTTAGTATATCGTTAATGTTGTGTAATAATGACTCCCTTTCGAAAACGATCCTCCACGGGACAGTCGAAGGTAAACGGAGAAGAGGAAGGCAAAGAAAATCCTGGGCTGATAACATCAAAGAATGGGCAAGGTACGGTTTTTAACACTTGTACGCATTGCTGAGGATAGAGAGCAGTGGAGGGCCCTGTCTGCTGATGCTTCCACCACGGCATCCCTACGACCCATGACGCGTTACGGGTTGAGATGATGATGATGAATATTTATGTAGAGGCTTCTGTGTGTGATTTGTTAACATCAGATGGAATGCCATCTCTGCCGCTGCTTTCCCATCTGTTCGAAGCTGTTGACTTTCCATATTTCTTTTTCATTTGGTTTTTTGCAGTTACTTTGTAACTTCTCTGCGAGCGGAATGTCTGGGGGATCCTGCGGAGATGATATGGAGATGATCTAATAAGGTGCTCTTCAGATTGTTCCATTCATGTCGTCATCATTCCTGTTATGTAAGTTAGATTATTCATATCTGCGCTGCATAATTCAGTTTGTTACTTTGCTTGTTTGGCTGTGCTATAATATAGTTTCCAGTTTCTCAGTCTTTCTTGCTAACCTTTTAATGTATTTTAATGTTTCGTTAATGATACAGTTTTACTGTTGTGTTTGCTTCGATGAATATTTCATTGCCCTTGGCGGTAAAATAAAATATTTTGCTATTTTTTTCTATATAAAACAGTTTTTGTTTTGGAATCCTCAAGGTACAAGACACAGCGTAAATAAAAAACATACAGGGAAGGGAACTAGACGTAAACATGAAGGGAATTTCTTCTTCTTCTTCGTACACTCTCAGACGTCCACGTGAATGTTCTCAAAGAAAGCAGTAGTCAGTTTGAGGCTATTTGAATCCCCGTAAAGCTTTTCCACGAAAGGAGCTGGCGTCGGCCATATGCACTTTCTCTGTACCACATATAAGGGGCAACTTTGAAGCAGATGTTCAGCAGTCATTTTATCAGTGCCACAGTTACACTGATCGGTAGTTCCTATCTTTAGCTTGTTGAATAGATGGTATCTCAATCTGTTGTGGCTAGTGCGGAGTCTGAAGATTACCACTTGTTCTCTTCTGTGGAGCTGGTAGTAAGCATAATTCTGTGTGTGACCTGGATGTTCTACATTCCATTTGTTTCTGTATCTGATTCTGATAAAACTCTTTGCCTCCTCAAAAATTATGCTTGCATCAGGCTGAGGTAGATGTGAACCTTCTTTTGCCATTCTGTCAGCCTCTTCATTGCCGGTGATGTTACAATGAGATGGGATCCATTGGATCACAACACTTTTGAATCGTTGACAAAGTTTGTGGAGCACTACTCTGAGATCATCCAGGTCTGTATTATTTTGGCTTTTCAACGTTGCAATTACTGACTGTGCATCAGTAAAGAAAGCAACTTGTCTCTCTGCCTTTTCTTCTGTCAATATAACCTCTGCTGCAGTTTTCAAGGCCTCTGCCTCTGCTCTGAAGTTGCTGGAGAATCGTCCTGTCGCCACTGACAGCCTTTTTTCTGCACCAGTGCTTAAGGTCAGAAAGACACCCCCACCTCCATTTTCTGTTGCATTTGTTGCTGATCCATCTGTGTATGCATGGGTCCAGGTGTTGCGTGGATAATGTTTCTCTATGTATTTTGTCGCTATGGATTTTCTATCTGTTGCAGTTTGGCTGTTTTTACTTTCAATTCCAGGAATGTTTTCTATCATTTTAGGGAAACGATTTTGTTTCCAAACTGGAAGCTTGTGTGCAGTGTAGATGGGTTTAACAGTGGATATTTCATCTATGGATACTGCTCTAATTTGTGGTTTGGTTGATTCTACAAAATTACTTCGTTTGAGTCTTTGCCTTCTAAGAGCATTTATTCTATGGCACATTGGGTGGTCTGTTAGTCTTTTGAATTTTTCGGCCTGTTGCTGAGCCCTGCAGTCCCTTCTGTCATTGGCTAGAGGCATGTAATCTTTTCGAGTTCTTTTATAGGTGTTGACTTCATGCCTCCCGTTATAATTCTCATTGCTTGATTTTGGAGTCTGCTAATTTTATCGAAGTTTGTCTTAGCTGCTGTTGCCAATGCTTGCCATGCCATATTCAAGAACTGGCCTCACTCGCCCTGTGTACAACGTCTTTCTCATCTGCACCCCAAGTTGTTTCAGCAAGTTTTTTCATAATTGCCATTCTTTGTCTTGCTCTCATTCGATTTCTGTCAACCTGTTTTTTTCCAAGTCAGACGGCGATCAAAAATAATGCCTAGGTAGTTCGGATTTTCATTTAAATGAAGATTTATTCCGTTTAGTACTAGTTTGAAGCTCTGAGGTCTAGTTGAGAGGGAAAATACAGTGTACGTTGTTTTCTCTTCATTAATCTTCATGAGCCATGTTTTGGCCCACTCTTCCAGTGATGGTAGTGCTTGCTGCATCAGAATGTTTGCAGTAGTGATCTCTTCAGAGATCCACAACGCTAAGTCATCTGCAAAGGAAGCATTGTGTGCTATTTGTTGAATATTATCAGTTATGTCATTTATGTATACAAGGAACATTGTAGGTGACAGGACTCCCCCTTGTGGGACACCCTGCTCTAATATAAACTTTTTACTAGTCTGATGAAGGGAATAAAAAAAGACAAGGAAAGACCGAGAACGAATGGCACAGAACAGTAGGGCTTACTTTTACTCCACAGGAAGCTGAAGTGTGATGAGTAACAGACTGAATAATTTAATCTTATTCTTCGCTAGCATTCCCTTTTTACAAGAACATTCCCTCTTGTTTTTTTCCGTGTGGTTTTTACTATTTGCCAGTGGTAACCTGTATTTGCTGTATTTCCCAGTTGTTGAAGAATCTGGTACTTATTAGGTATCATAGATTCTTCTGCGCTGTCTGCCTCTTCTCCAGTCTGATTCTTCTTTTTCTTCTTTCGCCTTTCAGCCCCCAAAGGAGCATAGACTTTCAACAAACTTATGCCAAGTCTTCCTGTCCTGTATCATCAACAAACTTATGCCAAGTCTTCCTGTCCTGTGTCATCAACAAACTTATGCCAAGTCTTCCTGTCCTGTGTCATCAACAAACGTATGCCAAGTCTTCCTGTCCTGTGTCATCAACAAACTTATGCCAAGTCTTCCTGTCCTGTGTCATCAACAAACTTATGCCAAGTCTTCCTGTCCTGTGTCATCAACAAACGTATGCCAAGTCTTCCTGTCCTGTGTCATCAACAAACTTATGCCAAGTTGATAAACTCATACTGGCCAGTAGTTGTTAAATCACGCTTTATTTGTTAAATGACGTGAATGTCCACCAGTTGATAAATGTAGATGTTGGGACTGGTGTAGTAAAGTGTAACGATTGTCAACTCATTAAACCCAGCACAGTTTTGGTCATACAGGTCATCTTGTCCTGGAACGTGATGAGGCTCCGACAAGAATGTGAGTGTAGACAATGAGTGTGTATATGAATGTCAGAACGCGAATGGTAGAATGATTCGATAGAGTTGACAGGTTGGTAGTACATCACTCATACTCACACTGTTCGAATTCAAGAAGTACTGGAACTACGGTGGTCTTTTTATAACATTTAATGAGACGCACACTTGGACAGTACGTGCATGGTTACAGGAACAAATGTCGACATAGACAGCATAATGTTGATCACAGGAATATCATCTTAAGTTAGCATTCATGCTTGGCAAATATCATAATGGAGCATTCGTAAATAAGCATTCAGAGTTCCATCATGTAAATCATCTGGCTTTACTGACTGGGCACGTCAGACCATAACCAATATATAGGAAGGCTCCTAGACCTAACCTCGTCTAGCGAATATCCCTTCACGTAAAATTCAATATATATATTTTCCATAAAGATATAGGAATCCCAGACATGGGTTCTCACATGTAGCAGTGATCTCTTGGTTCATCGAGCGATAGTACAGGCATCCCTTTTTCTCACTCGATAAATACAAAGTATATGGATTTCAACATGGCTGTGCTTATCTCGTGAGCTCCACTCACTATTGGATACAGACCAAAATTGGTCATTCGTTAAATGTCCTCATTTCTTCATAGCTTCTATCATAGAGGTAATTGAATAATATCATATAATCTAGTGCTGATACATAGGAATGTCATCTTCCTTTGAATAAATATTCTTTTCAGAAGTACCACTGCGCATCTGCTTATCGACAACGATGGCGAAGCCCAAGTTCATAATAAATTGTGGTTTTACCTTTCTATGCGAAATATAACTTTGCCATTCCTTGGCAAAAGAGAATAAACACTGGGGTAAAGTACATACAACATGTCTAAATGACTATCACTTTTCCCCATTTACTTATAGATCACTTTTTCGGCAAAAAGCCGGCTACAACAAAATTCGACATCCCGACAGGATGACAGCCATGAATCACACCCCTTGCTAGCGATACTTCCGCTGCATAGCCTTTGACCTTTTCTAGCGACAACCAACATAGTTCGACTTAGAAATGTAAAGATATCCATATATAAGACAGACTCGTCCTACTCATACAAACACTACGTATAAATTCAGGCCATAGATATACTGAAGCAAGAACAATCTATTCCTACCCAGGCAAAGAATAAATCGCAGTAGGCCTAAATTCGTCCGCGGAATCCGATCGAAGATGACGGAACTCCTTTCAAGGGAAGTAACTCAAAAATGACTTCTCCCTAAGCACTTAAAAAGGAAATACTTTGTTTACAAAATATTTGCGAACATAATAAGTATATAAATGTATTATATTGCAAGATAGTAAAGATTGCACTTTACACAAGTCTTCCTGTCCTTTGTCATCAACAGACATATGCCAAGTCTTCCTGTCCTGTGTCATCAACAAACTTATGCCAAGTCTTCCTGTCCTGTGTCATCAACAAACATATGCCAAGTCTTCCTGTCCTGTGTCATCAACAAACTTATGCCAAGTCTTCCTGTCCTGTGTCATTGTCGTAGATTTATGATAGGGGAATTAAGACTTGGGCTGATCCCTTCTGAATAGAAATAGAACATACGTGACGACAGTTAGACGCACAGACGTGAAAAAAACTATAACAATGAAATATAGATATTTTGGAACGAGCTGACCGAAACACTTGAATAAAGTTTATGTAAATTTTATTAACATAAAGAAAATTGTCCACAACAAATAAGTTCGCTTATCAAGCACATATAAATACACATAGGTTAATGACTTACTAAAAGAATAATAGACCCATAGGTGTGTCGTAGATTTTTGATAGGGGAATTAAGACATAGATTGGTCCCTTCTGAATAGAAATAGAATAGGTGATACCTCAGTGGAAAATGATAATAGAAATGGATTTTCACGAGTGAGATGGTAGAAATTAATAGAGTCTGTCCCTGAAATCGAGAATCTTCTCTCTTTCAGCCTATCTTCTACAACAGATCTAGAGGAGTCAGACAGTCTATTAGAATATATATAAATATATAAATATATAAATATATAAATATATAAATATATAAATATATAAATATATAAATATATATATATATATATATATATATATATATATATATATATATATATATATATATATATATATATATATATATATATATATATATATATACCACTCACATACACACACACATAAGTGACGACAGTTAGACGCACAGACGTGAAAACTATAACAATGGAATATAGATATTTTGGAACGAGCTGACTGACACACTGGTATAAGTTTATGTAAATTTTATTAACATAAGACAATGTACCCACACCATAAATTTGAATATCAATCACATATAAATAAACATAGGTTAATGAATTACTGAAAGAATAGACCCATAGGTGTAATCCTTTCCCCCTCTGTTTAACTCACGATCCCGTTAGAAGAGAAGTTATAGCCCCCAAAGAGTCACAGATTTATACGCTATGGCCTAAGATTTCTCCTCTATAGTTTAAGAACAGAGTTGATATATTAATCTATCCTAAGAGGAAATCAGCATTTTGCAACACAAACTGCATAAAGAAATTTCAAAGTGGGTGCATGAATATAAAATGAAAGAATTACTCGTTCTGCTTTCTCTCTGTTCATTCAGCAAGGGTCCCTGACATACATTCTTACCTACACACGTGCATTTTTTTCGCCTTCTGGCGCAAACTTCAGGACACTTCTCTACAGTGAATCTGTATTCTTTTGATAAAGCGAATCCCAGCTCTGCAGACACAGGTTTCTTCCGATGTTCCGGGGAGCATTCGCTTTATAGCTATATTTTTAGATTACTAGTAAGGTCACTTGAATCAGTTTAGGTAAGAAATGTTAAACGGCTCACAAGGTCAGAATCTCGGGGTTTCCCGTACTTAGGAAAAAGGCAGGTTGGTAACTTCGATCAAAGGTAAAATTCTTGTTCACACCACAATTAGTTAAAAAAACGTCGGAAATGTTATTGTTGGTAATTTCTCTCGCCACAGGGGCTGAATGTACAATGCGATTGTTGGGAAAAATTATAATCTGGCTCGATAGGCCCAGTTATTGCATTTAGTTTTAAAGTTAGTTAGATGAGTACTCTGTCTCTTTCTGGATGCAAACACCATGTCAGACAGGTTGTAACTTGGAAACTCACTTATTTAAATTACAAAATGTTTCTTCTATGTTTTTCTCATATACTGAAACAAAACCGCTGGTAGAGGTTGGGCTGACCCAAAAACTGTATAAGGAAGAGAAAAGTACAAAATACTTAACCACAATATTATACACACATCCTATCCTACCCTCGCGTAAAATATAATATTCACTTCGGTTATTAACTTTAAGTTAGAGACTATAAGCTTAGCGCTTGTCTCATCGTTTAAACTTCCGTGAAATATATTCTAATCATTGAAAAAAATCACTCATCATGAATTAGAAATATATATATACATATATTTCGTCAATACTCAATGATGAACTAGTGCGTTTACTAGTTAGTTTAAAATATTCTCGGACTGGTTGCTAGCAATTTAATTAAATTTATTTATAGCTGTATGAGTTTTAGCTAGAAATAGTAATTTATTTTGCTATCCACTGTAACGCCGTAAACTTAAAGAATAAAACTGACTTATCATTTAATCACTCTGCACATAAATCTAGTAAAGATATAATAGGCGATTTATCACTTAAATCACTCACCAACACTATCAATATAGTTACCTCGCACAGTAGTACTCAAAACTATCATCCAACGCAACTGAGAAATTCTACTTAAATAAAAGTGATTTCTAGAACGTAGCTAGATTGTCTAGCGAGACTGTGGATGTCTGAATGAATGAAGTCTAACACTGCTCTGGTATAAATATATCTCTGCTGAAAGGAAAATCATTACATTATCGAAACTCCAGACTCTCTCTTCCACATATTCGCACCTAGAGGAAAATTTACATAATTCTATCTCATTCTGCGAATTTCTCACGCTGAAGCCGAAACAGACTCGCAAATCGAGCGGACAAATCTCTTTGATCTTGCGTAATATGATTTACCAGACCGTGCAAGAGACTTCTGCTCTCGAGAATTCACACTATTACTGCCTTCAGACTCTGGTCATAAACGAAATACACGCACGCTCGTCTTTCATCTCACATCTTACATCGTGAATAATTAACTTATAGGCGAGCAGATTAGAGAAAAGTGATAGCCGATCGTCTTACTTCTTATCCCTGTCGAGAACGAATTAACATGATTCGGTCTCATCAAAGAACTTAGCTTAACAGCAATAAAATGCGTTGCTAAATATTAGAAAGGAAAATGACAAAGGTACGAATTGCTAACAATCTAGCGTATGCAAAAGAAAGGTAAAAGAGCGAAAGAAAGGTAAAAGAGCGGAATTAAAGGAAAAGACAAGTGTAGAATAAAGAATAAATATCTGAAATTTATTAATCATAAATCTCTCTGCCACAAGGTGCAATCCTTTCCCCCTCTGTTTAGCCCACGATCCCGTTAGAAGAAAAGTTATAGCCCCAAAGAGTCACAGATTTATACGCTATGGTCTAGTATTTCCCTCTATATTTTAAGAACAGAGTTGATACATTAATCTATTCTAAGAGAGAAACAGCATTAGCAACAAACTTGCATAATGAAATTTCAAAGTGGGTGCATAAATCATACCATAAAGGAATCACTCAGTCCTGCTTTCTCTCTGTTCATTCACCCGTGGCCACGGACATACTTTCTTACTTACAGATTGATGTCTTTCACCTTCAGGCGCAAGCTTCAGGACACACACAAACAGTGAATCTGTATTCTTTTGATAAAGCGAATCCCAGCTCTGCAGATACAGGTTTCATCCAATGTTCCAGGAAGCGTTCACTTTACAACTATATTTTAAGATTTCTGTTAATGTCACTTGAATCAGTTCAGGTAAGACATTATAAACGGGCTCACAAGGTCAGAATCTCGAGGTTTCCAGTACTTAGGAAAAGGCAGGTTGGTAACTTCTCTCAATCTAGAATTATTGGTCACACCACAATTGGTCAAACGTCGGAAATGTTACTGTTTGTAATTTTTTTCTCGCCACAGGGGCTGAATGTACATGAAATTTAAGGAAGAAATATAATCTGGCTATAAAGGCCCAGTTACAGCATTTAGTCTTAAAGTTCGTGAGATGGGTACTCTGTCTATTTCTGGATGCAAACACGACGCCAAACAGGTTTTGACTTGTAAACTCACGTATTTAAGTAAAAAAATGTTTTTTCTAGGTTAGTCTCATATATAATGAAAAAACCGCTGGTAGGTTTTGGGTTTGACCCAGATACTGTATAAGGAAAGAGAAAAAAAACATAAATACTCAACCCTAAAATTATATACAATCCTACGCGTAAATAGAATATGTTCACTTCGGTTATTTAACTTAAATTATAAACCGCAAACTTAAAGCTTGTCTTATCGTTTAAAACTCCCGTGAAATAAATTCTAGTCTTTACAAAAATCAATCATCATGAATTAGAAATACATACATATTTCGTCAATACTCAATGATGAATCAGTACATTAATTTAGATGGTAAAACTATTCTCTGACTGGTTACTAGCAATTTAATTAAATTTATTAATAGCCGAATGAGTTAGCTAGAAATTATAATTTATTTGCTATCCACTGTAACACAGTAAACTTTAGAGAATTATAACTGAACTATCATTTAATCTCTCTGCACAGAAATCTAGCGAGGATATATTTATATTTTACCTTCACACAAACCTCTAAGATTATCTCCACGAGAAACTAGGAACTTCTCTTTATATAATGTATTCTATAACTCAGCTAGATGTCTCTAACGAGAAACTAAGAACTTCACTTATACAACGTGTTCTAGAACTACGAGCTAGATGTCTCTCTAAAGCTGTGGCAGTACTGAATGAATAACGTTAGATTTCTGTGGTATATATCTCTCTGAAATCAATGGAAAGTATTACGTCTAAAACCCGAAAACCAGACTCATTTGCCAGATGTAGCACCTACGTCCAGATTTACATATTTCCTTACTCATTCTACGAATCAGAGGGATTTCTCACACAGAAACCGAAACCAGACTTAACACCTACAGTAACTTCTTTCGATCTGATCAGACATCAGCAATAAAACTTCCAGTGTGCATTTTACACCTTCTGCTTTATATGGCCATTCCCAGCGATCAATGTCTTTCATCTCAAATCTTTCACCGAGAATAATTAACTATAGGCGAACAGATTAGAGAAAAGTGATAGACGATAGTCTTCCTTCTTATCCCGGTCGAGAACGACTTAACACGATTCGATCTCATCAAAGAACTTAGCTTAACAGCAATAAAATGCGTTGATAAATAGGAAAGGAAAAGACAAAGGTTTGAATGGGAGAGTATTCGTTAACAATCGAGCGCTTGCGAAAAAAAGTAAAAGAGCGCAAGAAAGGTAAAAGACAAGTGTAGAATAAAGAAAAGATAATAGAAATTTATTAATCATAAATCTCTGCCACAGTCATCAACAAACTTATGCCAAGTCTTCCTGTCCTGTGTCATCAACAAACTTATGCCACGTTTTCCTGTCCTGTGTCATCAACAAACGTATGCCAAGTCTTCCTGTCCTGTGCCATCAACAAACTTATGCCAAGTCTTCCTGTCCTGTGCCATCAACAAACTTATGCCAAGTCTTCCTGTCCTGTGCCATCAACAAACTTATGCCAAGTATTCCTGTCCTGTGCCATCAACAAACTTATGCCAAGTCTTCCTGTCCCGTGTCATCTACAAGCTTATGCCAAGTCTTCCTGTCCTGTGTCATCAACAAACTTAAGCCAAGTTTTCCTGTCCTGTGTCATCAACAAACTTATGCCAAGTCTTCCTGTCCTGTGCTATCAACAAACTTATGCCAAGTCTTCATGTCCCTTGCCATCAACAAACTTATGCCAAGTCTTCATGTCCTGTGCCATCAACAAACTTATGCCAAGTCTTCCTGTCCTGTGTCATCAACAAACTTATGCCAAGTCTTCCTGTCCTGTGTCATCAACAAACTTATGCCAAGTCTTCCTGTCCTGTGTCATCAACAAACTTATGCCAAGTCTTCCTGTCCTGTGTCATCAACAAACTTATGCCAAGTCTTCCTGTCCTGTGTCATCAACAAACTTATGCCAAGTCTTCCTGTCCTGTGTCATCAACAAACTTATGCCAAGTCTTCCTGTCCTGTGTCATCAACAAACTTATGCCAAGTCTTCCTGTCCTGTGTCATCAACAACCTGTGCCAAGTCTTCCATCCTGTGTCATCAACAAACTTATGCCAAGTCTTCCTGTCCTGTGTCATCAACAAACTTATGCCAAGTCTTCCTGTCCTGTGTCATCAACAAACTTATGCCAAGTCTTCCTGTCCTGTGTCATCAACAAACTTATGCCAAGTCTTCCTGTCCTGTGTCATCAACAAACTTATGCCAAGTCTTCCTGTCCTGTGTCATCAACAAACTTATGCCAAGTCTTTCTGTCCTGTGTCATCAACAAACTTATGCCAAGTCCTGTCCTATGTCATCAACAAACTTATGCCAAGTCTTCCTGTCCTGTGTCATCAACAAACTTATGCCAAGTCTTCCTGTCCTGTGTCATCAACAAACTTATGCCAAGTCTTCCTGTCCTGTGTCATCAACAAACTTATGCCAAGTCTTACTGTCCTGTGCCATCAACAAACTTATGCTAAGTCTTCTTGTCCTGTGCCATCAACAAACTTATGCCAAGTCTTCCTGTCATGTGTCATCAACAAACTTATGCCAAGTCTTCCTGTCCTGTGCCATCAACAAACTTATGCCAAGTCTTCCTGTCCTGTGTCATCAACAAACTTATGTCAAGACTTCCTGTCACGTGCCATGACCTCCTGTCACGTGTCATGAGCTCAAGGATCTTTCCATGTCTTCTTCATCCCCTTCATGTCTGTCTCCAGTTCTCTTCTCCAGTGTTTATTTTGTCTTCCTCTACCTGTCTTACCTTGAGGATTTTAGAACACGGATTGTCTGGTAATGCTATCAACAGGTTTTCTTAATGTTTGTCCTATCCATCTCCAGCGTCTATGCATGGAGGCATATCTGGAGTCATCCTTATATGACCACCAGCTATGCATAATGCTACAATATACGTACGTGGAAGTGAACCTATGTCTGGGCGGCTAGTTACATCCTCATTGACTCTTGAAATCATCCACACACTTCCCGGGATTCCCCCTGTGGTGAAACTTGTTGAGAATCCAGCATTGCACACTAAGCTTGGAGAAGTCACTTGAGACCCAGGCTTAATTCTTTGGCTTTGACTTGGTTGACTGCATGCAGAGGGATCTCACTAATGGACCCAGGGATAAGCAGGGGAAGCTGAGAAGTGGCTCTGTGCAGGACGTGACAATTCCTTGGGAGAGCCCAGAACCAGAGTACAGCATTTAAGCTCTGCATAGTTCGAGAGCCCCCTTGGATGGCGGGCAATGCGAGCCCTTTTGGATGGCGGGGAATGCACATTATGCCACGCACTTCTTACTCCTAGCTTGCGACCAGATGTGACGATCCTTTAAATGCAAGTCAAGCTAGAGAAACTGGAGCTCATGACTTCAACTCAACACATTTCGGAATGTCCGAAAAGCCACAGGAAAAGCCTAGATATACAGTGTAGATAATACCAAAGACGCTTTAACTTGGTATTGGCTGCGAAAGAGCGAGAAGCTCAGCAGCCCTAGTTAAACAACAACAACAATCTCCAGCGTCTTCATCTCATTTTTTATTCTGCAGACGCTTGTCTAGCTCTTACCTCTGAAACATGTAAAATGCTCTAGGACGTATCCTTGGTGGCCTACAGACGCGACAAAAACTTCAGGGATTTCCTGGCCCACAACCGTCTAAACAGCGACAATGAGTGCCGCAGTGAAAAACGTACCATTGTGTTATCCAACACGTAAGGTGTCATTACCGAAAGCCCCATTTACCACCAGTAATGGTTTTACACATGAGTCATGCAGCGTGAAGTAGAAAATAATAAGCAAATATTGCAGCCAGACTTAAAGTAATAAACAGGTAAACTACAGGGTGACGGATTTTGGAGATAATTTTGTGACATCTCTCAGGTTACCCCTACACCTGTAGCCACCCATTTCAATAACTCGGATCACTAGGGTTCCGTTGACGTCCAGGGCACTTCGATCAGATCCTGTTCCTCGGATGACAAAAATCGGTCTGATCTTGAAAGACGTTAAACTACCTCACGGAATACCTTAATTCCCACGGCTTAAATACCTAACACTCAATTGTCAGAGATGTGTGTTTGTGTGTGTGCCATTTACATTTAGTTTTTTTTTTAAATATTCTACTATTACTTCTTACAATGCCATTACTCATATTTCTTGCTGTTCATACTTAATCTTTTCTGCCTAGTTTGTTGTTATGTATTTTTGCATTTCAATTCTGTTTAATACCGTTGCTAGTTTTCGTGGTATTTTTTACTGGGATTTTCCATAGTGGCAGCTGTGTTTCTAGTGGGGCTTATCAGAGTCCCTAGAACATTTTCCATTAACAGTTCGCATAATTTTCTTTCTTTCTCTGTTTTGTGTGTGTGCTTAGTTCTTACTTGATTTTTTTCTACTGTTTTTGTTTGTTTGTCCCCGACAAAGTCCTTGCAGTCGTAACGAAGACAATTTTTTTGCTCTTTGTCGTATTAAAGCCTACACTTCCTGTTTCGGTTAGCCCCACCAGAAATTGTGACAGGATTATTTTTATGCGGATATTTAAAGGACAATGTATTTAGCCGGTACCTAAAACCTTGACCTCAAAACAGCAGTAATAGAGGAGTTTCAAAGAACTGACCAAGATTTATGTCCAAACATTTCTGAACATTTTTGAAAAAAAAGGCTGTGTTTATATATGAATGCTCATGGAAACCATTTTGAATTATTAATATCTTTAAAATTATCAATAAATAATTGTAGTGTTTTTTCACTTTTATGGTGTATTTCAAATACTAATCCGGCCCCCTCCGCTTGACTATATACAGTATATGAATTTACACATACAATTACATATTAAGCCACTTGTTTTAATAAAAACGGTAAGGGATTTATGGCACTCCCTGTATTTTGGCTAACAGCAGGTGATGAGAAATGGCATGTCACTGTGGCGTGAGGTTTTATTTGGCTCTAGGGTCAGTATAGTACTGACAATTACAGAAATAGAATTTCTGCAGAAAATGGTGAAGTCCCAGCGTCTGAGAGAACTACTGGTATCACAAATTAGTTACGGCTGTGAATGTTCTGATCTCGAAAAATTAGTAGAGAGGAGACCGACATAACTTGCCACCTCCGCTGTGTAACTAACTGTGATATTAAGACAAGGAAACAGATTTTACTTAACAATGATAAAATTGACAAGTCTTCAAATACAATTTCCTTATTATTTATTTAGTATATACACTATCTACTCTTGTGCAGAAGGGTGAATGTTGAAAAATGGAACGTAATGAATTTGTAAGTTTAGATATGATTTACAAATATTTATATTTATATAGATATGTTTTCCAATTATAGGAACAAAAATTATATCAGCTGTGCTATTATTCAATTAGAGTACATGTATCAGCTGGGCTGTTAATAACGTATAATTTATCAGCTATAATCTTATTATTGTCTCTTGCTACGCTAATTCACTTTCTCGTCACTGACACTAGCTTTTGCTCACAATGCTGACAGAAATGGTACTAATGTGTACTCATCTCTTAAAAGTTCGGTCCTTCTTGGTTTGGTTGACACAATACACCCGCTGATGGTCGTTTCGTTAGCCCACCCAAGACTGAGGGGGACTAAAGAGGTTGATCCTGTGCAATCACTGTGCTCCTGCGACGTTCCAGGCAGCTGGATTGACACGACATACGACCTCAGGTTTGATGACACGAATAAAACCTGTAACAAGGAAAAATAGGGGCTAATTTTTGTCCTCAAGCCCACCTATTGCTATTGTATATGATATGAGCGTATCTCAGTGTCTGCATGTAGGATGAATGACAACATGGCTCAGTATGATTTAGCAATAGCGAGACAAGACAGGTGTCTACTTGCAAAACATTCTTTCTGATAAACTAATACATGGATACATTCAATAATATAAATTCAATGCATGAATACATTCAATAATATAAATTCAATACATGAATACATTCAATACATGAATACATCCCATAATATGTACACCTAGGTGTGATACAACCATTCCCCCTATAATATACCAGGCCCTCTCTGACAAGTGCTATACTAGCTGGTAACATATATCCTAACAATATTGTTATGTTCTTATGATAGGAGTATATGCGAGAAGGACTGTTTGGTTATATCAGGTGGGAGTTATAGGGGACAATAGATTGATGTTAGATGAGACAATAGATTGAGTCCTAACAAGGACTGTTTTGGCTATATTGCAGTTGGTTTTATCTGAGATAATAGACTGAAGTTATAGGAGACAAAAGATTGAGTTATAGGAGACAATAGATTGAGTCCTAGCAAGGACTGTTTTGGTTATATTGCAGTTGGTCTGAGAAAATAGATTGAAGTTATAGGAGACAATAGGTTGAGTCCTAACAAGAACTGTTTTGGTTATATTGCAGTTGGTCTGAGAAAATAGATTGAAGTTATAGGAGACAATAGGTTGAGTGCTAACAAGGACTGTTTTGGTTATATTTCAGTTTGGAGTTATCTGAGACAATAGACTGAAGTTGTAGGAGACAGTAGATTGAAGTATGAGTCCTATTAGTCTTCGTCTATTCAATCATATTAGGAAATACAATCATTATACCTAATACCCTTAAGATACAATCAGTAACCTGATACGTTCATAATGAAACAATTTATATAAAATATATACAGGTGTAGGTAGTATAATGACACACAACGAATACCAACATTATATACCTGCTGAAGGCCTATTTTCCTAAAGGTTATCGTAAATATATTTACCCTCTAAGATTCAAACAGGCCAGTTTTTGACTCGACTTAGCGAAGCAGGCTGCAGGTCGATGCCCTCAGGTAAGCTATAGATCAAAGCTGACAGCTCCTCTCTTCAGTCGGTCGTCTCTGGCTTCGTGTTCGGGGTTGCGTGTTTAGCATAAAATCTCGCCCGATTATATAGGCAGGTAAAATAACTTCTATTGGTAAAGGAAAGCGTTTGGTTGGTTCCTGGCGGAGCAAGCTGATTGGTTTCCTGCAGTTTCGTCTTTTGCTCGTACAGCCTAATTTTATTCAGTTTTCTTCCGCCATCTTGCGTGAACAAGATGGCCACGACCCACATCCGAAAAAAACAGGGCTTAAGTTTTTCCTGGCGTAACTTCAGGTAATTTATTCCGGCTCAGCAACTGTGCGTTGATTGGCTGGGGCAAATTTGTATCCCGACATAATGATTTAACAAAGTAGTGGGGTTACACACATTCGTTTCACGACAGTCACCCATCTATATTATGTTTACCATCGTGTAAGGATGATCTGCCTCGCTTCTCGGCTTGTTGGCTTACATCAAAGTTACGGTCACCGTTATACCAGAACACAAGGTATTTTACATTTGGACATGCACTCTAATGTAACCGATGGACCTTATGTCTAGGTTGAACGGTACGCGTCTGACAAAAGGAGGCAAACACTCCGATAAGAAAAAAACTATCTGCATTAATTTATTACTAACAATAACCCGTCAACATTGACAGGTTATTAATTATAGTGTGTTGTTTCTGTTACATGTATTACAGACGGTACCATCACTACTGTGGTCATTTCATTGCAGGCGACCGTCATTAGATATTTGTTGTGAAAATTATATAGATGTATTAAATATGAAGACATGGAGTAACCTTACCTAAATGACATGTGGAGAAGTGATAATGATCTAATGGACCGTAAATTGACTAAATAACTAACATTTCTTTTATGACAACATGTCTCGTATAATTGTTCGTGCATCTTTTAAAATCTTGCCCTGGTCGACTTACTACCTCTGAGAAGCCATGGTCGACTTACTGCCTCTGAGAAGCCATGGTCGACTTACTGCCTATGAGAACAGCGTTTGAAGGTTGATGAAACTCCAGTTCATGTACTGTTTATCAATTGTGTTGTTGGCTTCTTTCCATAATCAAACTGTTCATGCACACCTTCATTTGCGCACTTTTTCTATTTTCGGGAGAGTACATATAAGGGGAAACTATACAATTATTATCTAACTTTCAACCACAGTTGCACCCCTTAGCTGTGGTTGAAAGTTAATGTGCTCTTTCGAAAATAGAAAAAGTGCGCAAATGATGAGCAAAATGTGACTGACCGACCGACCAACCGATCGAAGTACTTACGGCGGGAATTATGGTATTGAATGCTGATATGATCAAGATAATCTTCCTTCTTGTGACCTATTGATACCCACGTTTAAAAAAAAATATAATATGTTACTAAAAAAATTTGCTCGCCTGCAATGATTAGATGCGCAAATATGTGTCAATATTTCATCATGGTCCGTCATTTTCAATACAGCATGTTGTCCTACGATATCGTCCTTGCCCTTGTTATCTCCTTATATCTTTAAATTAACATTGTCCATCATGACAGTTATGGTTTTAATTCTTTTTTTATTTTACGAAAACGTTTCGTGGTCTATTCTGATGTAGGTCTTTAGAATGTTCTTCTTTGTTGTTAGCTGTTGTAGCGTCCGATTGACAGAGTGGTTAGAGCCCTGGTCTCTTGCAGCAAAGGTGTCAGGTTCGAATTACGGTACCGACATGCTCCAGTCTACCCAGCTGTAAATGGTGCCTGACTTTGAGTTAGGGAAGGAAAAGGCAGCGAGGAAGGGGAACTGGTCCCCTCACCTCTCGACGCTGCACCTAGTATGGTGAAGTCTCTAACACTTCACTCCTAGCAGTATCTGCTATGGAACTACATTTTTGTTATAAACTGGATAAGATTCGCGTTTTCTTATTTGTAGCTTTGAATGTTGCTAATGTTATTCTCGGTCCCACTGCTTCCCATTCTACAAGTGTCCGCTGTCATCATTAACAGCATTGGAATGGCACATTCACTAACAGGTAGACCATCATTAACGTGGCCCGAAAAGATCACAATTTCCCCAATATTAATTCAGTTTTTGTTTACGTGTTGTTGAGAGCTGCGCACGATCATTGAAGACTTCGGATTTTCCTGATAAGGGTTCCTTCATTTATCGTTGCGCAGACTTTAACAAAGAAGTAAAATGCGTCGTGAGGGATGAAGTCAGAGTGAAAATGTGACGTCAGAGAGAAAGCTTGAATGTTGCTCGGACCGGTGGAAGGACAAGGTGTCCATCTGATGTGTGCATTATTCATATCGTTTAAGTTTTGTGGAATTCCGAGACAGGTTGCCCTTTCAGTTATCCGTGGGGATAAAGAGTTAAATCACAGACAGTGAAACTGAATCTGCAGTTTTAATTAATATGGGTCCGACAGTATAAATATGTGCAGTAGGTCATGACATAAGATATCGGACGTGTGATGTCAGAAAGTTAAGCCTGAAATGCCGTGAGAGATTTTATTCATCTGCTTTTATTACGTGGATTAAAGTTTGGATTGTCCTCGTCTGGTTTATTCCGTTAATCCATGTTGTGTTAATTCGTACCTTGGTCCATCTTGAGAGAATACTCAGACATAAACTGTCAGGTTTACACAAAACGTGTTCCCTTTATGTTACTTCACATAGTCCTAACATGTTAATTTTACTAATATCATTCTTGCTCCTACATACAAAGCCCTACCTTGGTCGCACAGTGTTATATTATGATAATCCAGATATCTATTCCAAAATGAAAACAAAAGGTGTCTCGGTGATCCAGAATCCTTTCAGCTTTCTTCTTTCCGCGTTATCTTCTTTGCTGGAGGGTCTACTTCTACGTGGATGGTTGCTTTGAATCACTTGTTAAAAATATGTTGTTTTTTTTAAATATCGATACCTACGTAATCTCCAGCATCTTCATTCTTAGTTTACTTTGATTACGTTGTATGTTATCTAATTCTTGTTTCTTGTTCTACTGCCTATCTCGTGTGGACATTCAGTTATGCTTTTGAGCAGGTGACTGAGAATTGTGTTATTCTTGAAAAGACTGGTTTAGTGCAGAAGCCATCCTTCCTTAGGCTCTTCCTACGTGTTTTATCCAGACGTCCAGACCATGGCGTTTCTAGCTAAGATTAAACGTTGACTAGGTCTCATAATAATTAAGCAGGTTCAATTTTTCTACTAATTTTTCTTTTATTCCACAATCTTCAAGAAGCATTCTTATTTCGTGTAGAGTTTTTGTTGTGCGTCTGTTTTTGCGTGTGTTCGTGTAAAACTTACATACAGTGATGCGGGCAGAGTTGTCAGAATGATTATTACACAAGTAACTTTCTTTGGAGACACTTAACTAATTTTGGTAAATAGGAAAGTTATAAAGACTGTTGCGTCTATAATTAGTTTGGGTGGTGATATGAGTAAATATCATATCATGTTTTGTATTCGATCACTTCCTGATATATATTGTTTACACACGGTATCCCGTGGTTGCAGGAAGTGACGTTTTGACTCCTGCTCTGAATTGACAGCAGACGTCAGTTTTGATTTGGGACAAGCTAGCGTCTCTAACCGGCAGTCTGCTTGTGTCGTTTGACGAGTATGCATGGAATATGTCCAGTAGGACCTGATTCTAGATTGTGTTAATTGCCTTTGGGCATCTTTATATTGCACCTGCAAGATCGATTACCATCACTGCCTTATGCTTTCATTAACAGTATAATGTCAGATTAGTCTTAGCAGTGTGTATGGAATTCTTGGGCACGTAAGTTGACTGTTCCATTAAAACTGAGAGTATCAGAATCAAGGACAGTAGAGACATGTGCTAGTAAAAGCTACGATGTCATACCATACTCAATGTGGAGTACTGTGTTATTAAATGTAATGAACTGTGCCAAGAAGTTAGGCCTTGTTACTGAGTACCTGTGGTGCGGGCCAGGGAGATTGTGTGTGACTGGCCATATTTAAATATATATATTATAATTCCTCAAATGGAATATACAAGGAGAACCCTGGAGGGTATTCAGCAGGCCACTGTAATAAGGAGTGTCAAGCCTTAAGTCTAATGCACTCTTACCACAGGACGTCGGGAGGACGGTTCCTGAAGTAATAATAATATTCTTTAAAATTACTCGTACCAGGTGGTTTCCAGGTCCTAAATTCCACAACTGCGTGTAGTGTCGCTATAGTGACCACTGTCTATAAAGCACTATTTTTGTGTTGCAATGCTGGCAGTGTGATTAGTCATGATTCACTCTCGTAGCGTGGCGATGCGACTGGATGGGAGGAAACGAACATAATGTACGAACGTCATTTATTCGAACATTCCCCGTTTCATGCATGATCTTCCTTTTATGCCTTCATTTAGCGATACTATCTCATTCTTAGTAGGTCACCGTCACATCTACACGGTTAGGCTTGACTGCACATGTCACGTATCCTTTGATTGTGATCAGACATCGCTAGCCAGATGGAACAATAAGGTTCAAGTCAACATTTAGTCTGGCGTTTCTGCTGGTTGTATTGTTTGGACGGATAGTTTACTGATAGAAGCAATTTTTGTTTTCGCCGGGGCTGAAATGTTTGTTAGATAAAACACAGACGTCAGTCTTGGTGGATATTATTATCAGGAATAAATGTCTAGGCATCACATTTAGATGATGCAACTAGTTCTAGCTGCATGGTTGAAGACGGCGAATGCGATTATTAAACAGTCATATAAGAGATAACGTAGGGTGCGACGTGCAAAATCCAGCATATCTTACGTTTATCGTGGTTTAACAATATTGAGTAATGGAACACGAGGAAATGACAGCATCGCTTCCGGCAGAGGACTGGTTGTAATAAACAAAGATGGGAAGAGGGACCACATTGGAAGAGATTATCAGATGTAATAGCTAAGGGTATGTCGGTGATAAAGTGACTTTGGTAAAAATAACGTTTAAAGGGCAATACCTTATATGGTCATGCCAATAGTGTTCAGGTCAAACGGGGTGTAACCTCTACTAAAATAAGACGCCTTCCTTGTGGTTGGTTTGGAATTAGAATATTAAACTAAACACTTATTTGTGAATGGGTGTCACCGAACAGAACCCCACAAGGCGCCATCTGTGCGTATGCAGAAATTCAACTTTAAAACCTAGCACAGTTTTAGATTTCTCTACTGATTTTTCCTTACCTTTGTCAGAAGATCATAGACCGCCAGGAGTAATACTATGGATTCCATTATAGGACAGGCCATAGGACTCGATGTATCTTCTAAAATTAAAAAGTATAAACCTTCAAATGTAGTACTGAGAGCCACAAGTCCTAGGAGCCTTCCTTCTGTGTCAATAGTTAGGTATATACATAAAACAGTAAACTGAACCACTTCAGTGATGACTGCACCTTAAACAGGAGCACAACATATTACGTCCTTTCTGTGCATCAAAGTCTGGATATAATTCTTAACCCATTCATGGTAAGTGGTAACATGTACATTTGATTAATTCTTAGTTGCGTTTGACATATATGAATTACTTATTGATGTACAGTTGCACATGGGGCTGGCAACCTCATCACATAAAATGACTTACCATTTAAACCACTAAGCAAGAACTGAGGACTGCTTCGTGCGGGTTTCCTCACAAGGAACCAATATCAGAGGTAGCCCCAGACTCCATAGGGAGCAGGGAGTGGATGATGATAACATAAAGGTGTATATATTATTAAGCCAACAATTATAATTGCGTTTTATATGCATATATAGAAATTAATTGCAGTCTTCCGCTCTCCTAAAACACTTTCATCTGACTCTATGGGTTGAGATTTAATGCTCAGGGGCATCGGGGAAAATTCTGAAGAGAATGAAATGATGGAGGGAAGTGAGTGTCGTGATTTGAACGAAATTTCTGTCATTTTTAGCCGAGTGGTCCGCCCTAACTTGTTCTCTATTTTTGTCTACGCCTACATTTCTGTCTAAAAGCTCCTAATAGCAAATTTCTGGCATTGGTCATGTCAATCTTACAATGGGCAGGCTAAATTCCACCCCCTTACGCGTGGACAGCGGCATCTAGCAAAAGGTCCTTTTATTCTACCTTTCTTGTAGAGAACGGATAGTTCCATCTTTTCTTTGATTTACAGACAACCCGTGGACACGGGGAAGTAACTCTAACTTTTCATCCTTCCGCCTGTGTCTAGAATCTCGAACTCAAATCGCTCGTAAGACAGCCTAGTGTTACGTCTTTTCCCTGTATCTAAAGTTCCCAGGAAACATTTCCCTAGACCCTTATGTCTTGTTACGTTAGATCCTTGCACGTGAAAAAGCTACCTGCAGACGGACGTTATCTTGCTATATAAGCAAGGTATCTTTATCACTCAGTACCATTGTCTCAAGAAAATTCTGCCACTGGACTAAGTGATATTCTGAGCCAGAACTAAACAGCAGTTGTAGTGCAGAAATTATTCTTTATTCGGTAAGCACACATTTACTTATTTAATACAGTGGGGTGTTAGCTTAATCTAATAGAATAGAGATTCCGTGTTACTTTAATTCACCTTAAATATATATACATTCTTTTTCCTTAATGTAATTTTTTTTCCTGGCCGGGATGCTCTGAATTTTATTAAGTAAGTCACGATCCATAATCACTAAGTGTTAGCTAGGAGTGGTTTTTCATAAGACAGAAAGTGTGAGCCGGTGTATCCTCTTATTACCCAATTTTCCGCTTGGCTGTGCGTATAGTATTACTGTACAGACTTTTTGCTATTTGTTATATATATACCGCTCAAAAAAAGTTAAAGGCCACTTTCAATTTTTAGGTCATTTCAACTATGCTGTTTTTTTTAAAACCTGAACACTCAGTCAAAAAAGTTTTGCTGCATTTTGTTGCATGCTTAAACAATGTTTGTTAATCTGACAATAAATCAAATCTGCGTTACGTGTGTGTACCTCCAAGGTCAATCAAATGTACGTGGTGGAAAGGGAAATAATGCATGTTTGAAAATGCTTCCTATGGCAAAGCCTGTTGATAACATTGCTAAAATTTGCTTTTCACGTGCAAGTCGTGACTATAGTGAACACATTTCACCCACTTTTCGGAAGGAACGGGCAATGGGTATGTTTGTAACATTTACCATTGTAGCCATGGCTTAGCTAAGACGCTTGACAAATGTTGACAGATGGAGAGCGATGGCATGGCTGTAGGATGATGTAGGGCTGCGAGAAGTTGCTTGGAGATTAGGAATGTCCCGCTCTGTCATACAAACTCTGCGTGATCGTTGTAATGCAACCGGCAGTGTCGCAGAACAACGCAGGTCAGGACGTCCAAGGTCTTTCACGAGACAGCAAGACACGCTGAGCCATGGCTAAAATGGTAAATGCTACAAACATACCCATTGCCCGTTCCTTCCAAAAAGTGGGTGAAATGTGTTCACTATAGTCACGACTTGCATGTGAAAAGCAAATTTCAGCAATGTTTCAAACAGGCTTTGCCATAGGAAGCATTTTCAAAAATGCAATATTTCCCTTTCCACCACGTGCATTTGATTGACCTTGGAGGTACACACACGTAACAAAGATTTGATTTATTGTCAGATTAACAAACATTGTTTAAGCATGCAACAAAATGCAGCAAAACTTTTTTGACTGAGTGTTCAGGTTTTAAAAAAAAACAGCTTTAGTTGAAATGACTTAAAAATTGAAAGTGGCCTTTAACTTTTTTTGAGCAGTATATATATATAAATATATAGTGTGAGATTGGATTTTCCCCGTCTTTGTCATGAGGTAGAGAGCGAATGGCTGCTGGAATGGAAAGTGCATGATTCAACCCACGGGTTTGTGTACAGACTACATGAAAACAATGAAAGTTACATGTGCAACACGATTCCCAACAGCTATGACCCTGAAAATGTGTACGCGTTGTGGCAGTATACTCGGTATAAAAAGGCCGTTGAGACAAAACACCCAGTACATGTGCTTAAAATGCCACGACTATCTGAAAACGACAGCCAACGAGCCATTGGTATGTTGGAGACAGGAATGAGCTCGCGGGCCATTGCCAGAAGGATGAATTGCCACCACAGCACTATTGTACGTCTCAATGAACGTTACGGAACCACTGGCAGTGCCCGGGATAGACTTCGGAGTGGCCAACCACGAGTTACTGCCCCTGCGCAAGATCGTCATATTGTGCTGAGTCACCTAAGGAATCGTTCTCTCCCGGCAAGTCAAACAGCAAGAGCAATAGTGGGTAGACGTGGGCAAGTCTCTCGAATGACAGTCATACGACGACTCAGAGATACAGGCCTTACTGCAAGACGACCTTATGTTGGGCCAAACTTGACTCACAGACATCGTCAGCAGCGCCTGCAATGGGCAGAGCAACATGGCAGATGAACTAGACTGCAGTGGAATGCTGTCCTATTCACAGACGAGAGCAGATTCAACATATCCTTTGCTGATGGACGTATGCGGATTTGGCGACGGTGTGGAGAGCGCTTTGCATATTGCTGTGTTCGTCAGCATAACCGATTTGGAGGTGGCAGTATTCACATTTGGGGAGAATTCAGTTTTCACCATCGCTTGCCTCTTCACGTCTTCCGTGGAAATGTTAATGCTGTGACATATCGAGATGAGGTTCTGGATGCATTGGTTGCTCCTGCGTTTACAAATTATCCAGACTTGCAGCTTCTCCAGCAGGATAACGCATGTGCGCACACCGCATGCATTACGCAGCAATATCTACAGCAGCAGAACATTGTGACGATTGATTGGCCTGCCCTATCACCAGACATGTCCCCTGTAGAACATGTGTGGGACGAGCTTGGACGCAGAGTCTACAGGCAAGGTTTTCCCGCTAATCTGCAACAGCTCGAAGCTGCTCTTACACGTGAATGGGACTTGATTCCCCGGAATTTCCTTCAGAGACTTGTGCGTTCCATGCGGAGCCGCTGCCAAGCTTGTTTGCAAGCACACGGTGGACATACCAGATACTGAGGATAGTGTGAATGAATTTTTGTATTGGTTGCATTTTTGGTTTTCTCCCTTGCCTGCACAGAATGCAATGAATTTCATAACAATCAAATGTACAAATTAATGACCAGCATGGATTCATAGGAAAATGAATAAAGATTCAAAATATGTAAACTTGTAAACACTTATATTTACATTTCACACTCTTTTCCTGGATTATACAGGTGGTGCGTTTTTAATGTGCTTCAGTATATATATATATATACATATATATATATATATATATATATATATATATATATATATATATATATATATATATATATATATATATATATATATATATATATATATATATATATATATATATATATATATATATATATATATATATGTGTGTGATGGGACCGAAAAGGAAACGCCCGCCCCCTACCTGTTTTTGGGCAGATTATTTTCGATGTGCGCGAAGCATTCTGGGTTGTGAAAAGTCTGAAGTAGAAGATATGTAATGAGGCCACAATAATGCCTTTAAATTAAGTTGTGGTGTAGAATTGTGTTATATTAAATAGCTGTAGGTTTTATTTGTGTTTTCGCTATTCCTAAGCGATGATCGCGTGTGATATTTAAGTAGCCAAGATTAATACGCCCAGCGCGCAGTAGTTGAGTGATTAGCCTAGTGCCTATAAAAAGAGATAGCGAACTACGAGCGGGCCTATTTTGCCACAGCCGCCAGAGAGAACAGACGACAGAGCCAAGCTGTAAATGCCTTGAGCACGTGAGTTAATTTAAATTAGAATTAGTTTTATTTAATTCGGAAATAATATCGATGTGGCTATTTTAATGTTGAGTGATATAGATAGATGTGTTTCCAAAGGAAATGTCTTTTTAGGACATTATAATTTAGTCTTGAAATGATAGATGAGTGAAAATAATGTTTGACAGGTTTTATTAGGCACGCAGAGCCTAAATCCAGATGTGAGAATTTTTAGTATTAAGTATTTCATCCATCAGACCGGGCAAATTTAGTAGGAGAGTGTTTTATACATGAAACTGGACAGAAATGTTATCAGAAACTGCAATTTAGATAATATTAACTAGTTGGGAAGATGGCAACAGGGAGAGCCACGTGGTGATTGTATAAAAGCGGCGCGAGGGGTCTGCGGTAACACTCTTAGTTATCACTTAATGTTACGCAGTTTTATATTGTGTGAATTGAGACGGGGGTGGGAAGCAGATAAAGATAATGTTCCCCAGTAAAGGAAAGAGAGAGTTTTCTTGGTAAATGTTACGCCATGTGGCACGTTGTGTATTTAGTCCCAGTTTGGCTTAAGTCGAGAATAATTATATTGTATTCTTTATGTAAGAGTAATTTAGTGTATTTCACGTTTATTGATAATTCTACTGTATATTTAATGGGTTACTGTGAGGTGAGAATATGTATTTAGATTTCTGGAGAGCGCGAGGCCACTCCTTTGTTGAGACATGTGTTTCTCTGGTTGCTCCCGGCGGAGCATGGAAACACCAATGTGACTGGTGTCTATCACAAGCCGACAAGAAGCATTTTTATGCTAAAATTGCTATGGCAGTGATTTGTTTCGGTAACGATGTGTTTCGTGTGATGAGATTCCCAGTCTCATCAGTGGTCATATACGACACGCTTGTTGCCAGGCGCACCAGTCGTCACATACGACATGTTTCAGAATGCAGTAGCGAATACTGATGTGGATCGGTTACGAGGTAGTAGCTTATTCTCATTACTGAGAGTATTTGTTGTACATATAGTTGAATATTATTTTATGTCCATTTTATGATTATTTAATTATGGTTATGTGAGGAATGGTTGTGAGAGCACGTGGGCTCACTTCAAGGTATATATTTCTCTTCTCCGCTCCTGAGGGAGCATGGGGCCAACAGTGTGGTTTGCCTCCATATTAAGTATTCATATGCTAGGGCAGTAGTGTTTCGGTAGCAATCTGTGTTACATGGTGAGATTGCCAGCCCCACGCACAACACCTTACTAGTCTCATTGGACGACATGCATGAGTGTGTGTGTGTGTGTGTGATAGCTGAGTGTGTGCTCTTGCAGTAGTGGTTTCCGTAGCAACCTATGTTACATGGTGAGGTTGCCAGCCTCATGCACAACACCATACTAGTCGCATTGGACGACACGCATGAATGTGTGTGTGTGTGATAGTTGAGTGTGTCAGGTGGCGGCGTAGGACAGTTTGACAGGTGAGAGCGTGGTGTTTCTCATTCAGTATTATATTATGATTTTAACTATTCTGTGCTTTGTTTGCTTCTTCAGATTAGCATCGGGCACTGTTGGGTGTTTTGTTTTGTTTAGTTTTGTTTGGTGTTATGTTCCTTGGTTTATTTGCTTAATGTTTGCTTTGTCACTGAATGGGTTATAAAAATAAATATAGCCCCTGCCTCTAGAATCAAGAGTTATATTGTTGTTCGGGTCGGTGCGAGTGTGACAAGAGAGTGATATCACAATCACAACATAATCATCATCATCATCTCGCCCACCCCATCACAATTCTATATATATATATATATATATATATATATATATATATATATATATATATATATATATATATATATATATATATATATATATATATATATATACTCGTCACTCATCTTAGAGCTCGTCTTCATTATCCAGCATAAGAGGCATTCTAGCGCGCCTACTGGATACTCGCTTGCCAGCAAAAGTCCTTGTCGTTTGGATATATATAGATCAGTGGGTGCGAGTATTTATGCACTCGTTTTAATCTCCTTCACCTGCTAGTGTGGCCACCAGCCACAGGACATTGTGAACGCATGGGATTTAGTACGACGCTGTTACAGAGAGAAGGCTTATCTCCATAGCCTTTCAATATTAAATTAGGTGGAACAGTGTAGTGTTTTTCCTAGTTGAGGAGTAAATTTACCTACCAAGATTTGTTAACTTTACAGGAGGCCTTTTTTTCACGAAAGCTGGGGGCCTACCCCTTTTGTTAGATTATCTTGGTGGTGAGAAAGTGTACGGGTGTTGGTGATTTGGAGTGAGACGTGTTGCCTGAGAGATTGAGTGAAGTATTTTTTCTGTGATTGTGACACATAATCACTTGACAATCAGAGCTAGTCAAGTTATTATTTTATGTTGTTATCGTAGTTTCTTTAATCGATATATTTATTTGTTCTAAGCGGTCAGAATTCATTCTATTCTGTCACTTGATGTTTGCTGTTGTAGTCCTTACTGTAATAGATTTTCCTATTTTGCATGAGACGACGGAGAAGGGTATGACATATTAAAACATAGTCTCGAGTATGGCTCGGAAGAAGACCTTAGATATTTGATTATATCTCTCTTCTCTCCAGCAGTCACATCTCTCTCCATATTTTCATTAGTTACTTTAATTTTCTCTACTTTCACATTACTCATTCATTGTCTGTCTAAACTCAGACATCCTCTATTTCCATACTCACGACAGCAAGGGGCACACGATACTTACATCAGAAGACATATTACTCAATGGAAGCACTTGTTTTCTCTCAGGTTTTGACCAATTGCCAGAAGTTGACGCTAGACACTTATAACTTGACGAGGCAATCTGAGCAGTTACCCCGGCATTGCACGGGACTTGCTGCTGCCAAAACACTTGACTCCTGAAGAGAAGAACAGTCAAAACTCCACGATGAACCAGCAGTGACTGAGCCAGAATTCAACTGCCCCCACACCGTCAGTAAAGTACTCAGTACTGGCTCAGCTAACGTACACTTTGTTTTTGCAAAACCGCCATTCTTGAATATCTTCCAATGAAGATACATTGAGATTTTTTTTTGGGGACAAAAATCAGTCTTATTCCTTTGTAAACTTATTGATAAAAAAAATTAACCATTAAATATAGTGTTTTATATGTAAATGTACATCATTAGTTGAGTTAATCAACTAGTTGAGTGAATTTGATATCTGCACCCGTGCGACTCCTTTTTTATACATATAGAGCTATCAAATTAATATTTTGCTGAATCACTTTCAGCTGGGGGGCTCAGAAAATACGAGTCAAAATATATTGTCTCACAGAAGTGGGCGAAGAATACTAAATTTATAACAACTTAGATGACTCAGTTATACTAGCCATTCTACAAATCCCTGTGTCGCGAGAGGTTTGGATGTTATTAAAATTACAGATATCCTGGACAAATAGGTGTATCAGAGGATACCAGGATAGTGCCAGATAAGAGACTGGTCTTATAAGAAATACCCCCTTCTCTGAAAAGAGTAAGGGTGTATCGACATCAAAGTGGGGTCAAGCTATGTAAATCTTCAGGTATGATGATAGTGTTTGGTCCTGAAGATCTATCTGCTACCTCTCATGATCCCAAAATGATTAATGGATATATATTTGTTTGTGTGGCTAATTATCTAGGGGTAAATTAAATTAGTTATAGGTAATAACTATCAAACAGAACATTAACTTTATTACAGTAATTAAGTAAGACTGAATGAAAGTATTTACAATTTAATTGTTCCTAAACCCGGTTTCTTTTGGTTAGGAAAACTCAAAATTTGTTTATGGTCCTCTGTGAGTCATCATGAATAATGTTGACTTCTATAATAAGTCTGTATTATAATAGTGTTACTTTTAGTCTTTACTACTTTTTATTTTCTTTATTCTGATTCTTTGTATGGTTGCTACTGGATAATCTGTCAAGTGGATCTATATCCACTTGACTGGCATGAAGTCTGAGACACCTCCAATCCTGGTTTGGTTCGCACAGAATATGAACTCCAGGCTGGGATATGTGGCTTTCGCTCTATCAAACTGGAGAACAATACACCACCATAGCTCCTCTCACATGTGTGTCTCATGAACTTGAAAGATACCAGGACAAAACCATCAGGTAACACACATAAGCTGAAACTGGCTCTTAATGGGCCCTTTAAGTCTGCTTTCAATGCAGGCGGCAAAGTTTGACAGAATACATTTGCGCCCTTCTCAGCTCAGTGTATAAGTTTTGAAATGGTTGTAGCCAGAATCCACCCAAGTTCAAGGCCTTTATAACGCCGTGCTCGACCAAAACTGGCGTTAATAATTTTCTTTCTGCTCGTTTTTTCAGCCCTACCGTATAATGTGATTAAGCTTAAATATTTATTATTTTGCTTATTATTGGACCGATTTTAATTATTTAAAGTGATAATTAAACGGCCAATTTATCTCTATCGTTCTATATGTATATTCTTTAGCTATTTCCTGGCATTTCAATCTAGGTAATTTTTAAGTAATTAAATCGGGTGCTACCCTGATGGAAAAATATCACTAAAACCATTTTTTCTCTTTAAATGACTTACTTTTATGAGGCCAGCTTGGTATCTACTTCTTAAGTGATATATCAGGTGTTATAATAGCTTGTATTTATTTTTATTTATCGCTATTCTTTAAGAAATAAAATAACTCCTTCCCACCAAACACACAGAATAGGCCCATTCTGCTTAATATAAAAGGTATCTTTATAGACACTAGAAAAGGAGTGTTCTGATTGGCCATTATATTTGGACCTTTTATCCTAGATTGAGCGCGGAAAATATGACCGTGGTTATTCGAATGCGTGATGCGAAACAGACGTCATTTCACGACACCCTGTGAGACTGCATGAAATAGAAGCATCCTCCTTTTATTTATATCTCTGCCAAGAGTAATCTTGAGCGATGGTTGATACTTTTGAAAACCCTCATCTTTTTACTCGAAGTTTGGCCATTAATGCACCACTACTTCAGAGCAAGAGAGACAACCCACCACACCGGGTTCGATTTCCCGGTAAGCCTATCACTTCAGTTAGTTTTATGTTCTCTCGTATTCTACTTCTTTATTTCTTACGAGTGCCTGCAACATACCCATTTATGTTTATTACTTATTGTTCACGGGACTCGAATTTCCCTCTTTACCCTATAAGAGAATAAGATTAAGTGAAAGGCAGTACGGCATGAAAGTTAGTCCTATATCGGTGTTACTACTGTACTAATTAACTATTTGAATATGCATGAGAAGTTTACTATGACGTCCATCTTCAGCAAAGGAAGGACTTTATGGAGGTGATCAATTCTCCTCTAGGGTATCGTAAGTGCGTGAGCTCTACAGAGAAACTCTGTAGTCTTCTATATTCCTAGTTCCCCGTCTGAACTTCTTCATGCGTTCTTAATGGGTTCTGATTATAATTATTCGCAATGTCCGTCTGGGAGGTGAACAAGAGAGCATCGCGTGCACTGACGGGTCAGACAATTATGTCCTGTCCATCCCTCGTCTGGAGCTAATCAACTGTCGTGTAGTGAGCGCAAAGAGATGAACAGGCAGCTGCTACAACCTCTTATACTACCTAAAAATCGTTGCCCCTCGGGGAAGTAGACAAGCTCAGCTATAACCCTTGTCACTCCATTTAGTTCAGCCCGTCCAGCTCATTAAATTTGACTCTGACCTTGAAACTATGAGAATAACTAAGTGAGCTGAGTGGATGGAGGGAGCGAGAGAGAGAGTGTGTGTGTGTGTGTGTGTGTTTTTTAATATGCATTTCAAATGTAAGCATTAAATACATGCTAGAGAAGTCCCTTCTCCTCTCCATCCATGTTTGAATAATATCTGGTAATAAGAAACGAAAAGGGAAATAAAGATGAGAGAAACTCCTACTGACCTTGTGTTAAACATGCAGAGCCGGATTAACGTAGTAGAATTTGCATTAACAATAAACACTAGAATTTAGGAAACGGAAACTTCCTGTTTTAATTGAGATATACGGCGTGCTCGCACTCTCTTTCCATCTTGATTAAAATTTCTTGATTTGTAAGGTTAGAAAACTCAAAAAATGAGCAGTAGACACAGAGATATTGGACGTAATTATGCTTCTGAAAGTGAAAAACGTAACGCGAAGGAAGAAAAAGAAAGAAGAGATCAACATGTGATATCAAAAACACGTAAGCTGACAGAATATTTTGATGTTCATGGTAGTGGTACTCTAACCGCTGAAGCAGGAAGTACAGGAACAACTAGTACTAGTGCAGGCTGTGCAGAAGAAAACATACAGCAAAACCCAGTATACTGAGTCTGAATGTGAAAGAATAAGTGAAACGAAGAAGTACTCTAATGATATTGGTGACTGGCCGAACAATATAGATGACTGTGAGCGTGAATATTGGATATCCAAGGGAAGTGAAAAATGTCAACATGTTGATAGTGCCTTCTTTTCATCCGTGCGATTGTATGACACTGAAAAGGAAACTCGATACTGTCAGAAGTCTTATTTTACACATATTCATAAACTTACAAACAAGTAACATGGAAGAAAATGGTTATGCTATTCAGAAAGTAAAGGGCACCTATTATGTTTCCCAAGCAAGCTTATGAGTTCAGAATGTTCATCAAAGTTTACTGTTGTGATGGACGAACTCGGCTGACCCTGAACTTTGTTGTAACGTCTTGTAAAAACGGGACTTCTTTCACGTGGATTCATTAGCTATGCAACTGTTCCACACAGAGGGCAAACACGTTTGCTGATTGATATGCGGAGAGTTTACCTATCGTTTATTCTGGTCATCGCATTGATTTAAGGAGAGATTAAATCACGCCCACTAACATCTCTTGAACAATCATAGGCAGTTATTTTCATTAACTTGGCCAGTGGGGGGCGTTGCCAGAATCAAACAGATAATGCGACCACGATCAAAGAGACAGACTGAGGGATTTCACAGGAGACTATCGGCGCTATCAAAGACAGTAGTGGTCCCTGATACGAGACGCAGTTTCTTGCCGCTATTTTCGCGTCTCGGTGTCAACCGCAGAACCGAGCGAACGGGGAAAGCCGAAACGGGCAGCAGCGAGCGGAGATACGAAGACCAGGGGGCGGCTTCTCCCCTTGATTTGGCGGTCAGATCCCCAAAAGTTCCTGGGATGAAATAAGCTGTCAAGTTTTTCATGTCCCACTCAACTTACATTCCATTTTTTTAGATGAAAATGGACCATGAAGAATAGACACTTTATCACTCGCTGGCCAGACCTTTACAGAAGCACTAGCTTTATTGAAATCTTGTTATAGATTTTCCCCTGGATTTTATATATATATTTGCAGTGATTTCTATTCTGTGCAAAGCGGTAATATATTGTGTAAAGTGATCAGTGGTCTAGTTCAGTCATTCTATTTCAATGGATTTTGTGTTAATTTAAATCTATTAAATTAAACCATCTCAATAGTTCCAGTTGTAAATATAATGATCTATCTATTATATTATTTCAAAAGATAAATGATGCTTAAATTAACTTTTAAAGTCGCGAAGGAATTTATAATTAATAAATTCAGTTAAGTCCTAGTTTTATAGATGTGTGTTTTTAACCACTAGAATTCGCGCAGTGTTTATTAAATACATAATTAAATACTCGAGTGTATTATAGGCTTAACGGGAAATTTATCGCGCTTGATTTTTCGGTATGTTACATGTCTTTTTTCTTTCACACAGAGTGATCGTAACCTGCGGTCCCAGCTAAATAAAGAAAGAAATAAAGAAATCATCCTATAAACTTCCAGTCATATTGAAGAAACATTTCTTTTAAATGTAATCTTGTGGCGGTCCTTTGCGACCTAGCTGTCAGAATTAAATGAAATAAAGCCCACCCAAGAACATTGTAAAGAACAATCCTCAAATTACCATTACAAACCTGTAAGATAAACTGGAAGGTAATCATCGCCAGTAGCGATATTATATTTACTGTTTACTGTGAGAGAGTACATATTTTCCTGACTGTGACTGAGCCTAGTTTTTCCTCAATTGGATTTAATAAAACTTTCCGGTCAGTTACTATCATCACGCATTGAAGGAATTTTACCGTAGCGGAAGATTAAAAGAGACCACTTCATTTTCACCCCTGTGCCGAACTGTGTCAGTGCCATCCCATAGACTCCTTTTTTATATAATAAAAAACACAAGAACTCTTAGTCTTCAAGTCTTGCGATAAGTGAGAATATTTGTTACCAGCAAAATCTCGCAAACATCTGGGGCGGGACATCGAAGGACTAGACAGTTCACATGTCCAGAGAATACTTGCTGTTTTATATACTTTTATGGATCGTCTGAGGCTGCATTCGGTAAGTGTGTGAGTATATGAGTGTGGATCCTCACGCGTGTGCATGAATGACAGGAAATTTAATCTTTTTTTCTCTTGTAACCCTTCTGTTAACTTTCGTGCCTGGTAATATAATTTTTCTGTACTCCCTGCACTGTTCCTTTAAGGGGGAGGTGATAATTGGTTAACTCTGTTTTAAACCCCCCTCCTTTCCATTTGCTTAGTAAAAGGAAGAACAGCTGGGAAGAACAGGTTTTTTTCTATCACCTATACCTAACTTTGTAACACCTCTTTCAGAGCAATTAACTTCACTGTTAGGTTAACGTACCCGTGTTCCTGATATTATCTATCTCTGGACTGGGTTTATCTTTGTCTAATAAGCGGGAAGGGCTTAGTCGATACCAATCTTCTTCACCCCTCCCAAACTTGTTATTTGCATTTGTGTACTTATGATAATTTATGTAATACCTGATATTTGTTAGTGATTGATGTTTAAGGTGAATAAAATCACATAAACTCATTGAGTACTGTGTTGGAGATACCCAAAGCCCAACCTTTCCCCTATTCGTTTAATATAGTTTGTATCTACGTCGTCTGTGTGTTTGAAAACACTAAAATCGGTGTGCGCGCAGAGGTGTGTCTGGAAAACTGGCAAATAATTGTTTGACCAGGAGAGCGGAAGAGAAGATTGAGAGAAACGATTTGTCGTAAAAAAGTCTGTCTTTACTCTCCTCCAGCACGCTGTGAAGCAACTATTTAATCTCTACATTTTCTATCACTGAGTTTTCCAACATCATTTCACTCTAAACCGGACCACTATTTCTAAGACTCTTTTCTCTCAAAATAAATTTACGACAACTGTGGAAGGGTTTAATGACTGGAAAAATGCAAGCAATCTATTGCGTCGACATGAAGAAAGTTCCTCACATAGACAAGCTTTAATTTCACTGTTGATGCGTAAAAACAAAGGTGAACGTGTCGATTCCCAACTTGTGAAACAAATGGACATTCAAGAAAAGTATTGGCACAAACTTCTAGAGCGAATAATTGAAGTTTTTAGCAGAACGAGGCTTTTCATTTCGTGGCAGTGATGAAATTGTTGGGTCCCCTTATAACGGGAATTACTTAGGGTTGTTAGAATTACTGGCCAAGTTTGACCCTTTTCTGGCAGAGCATATAAGTACTCATGGAAACAAAGGATTTGGACATACATCATATCTATCTAAAACAACGTGTGAGGAATTCATCAATCTGATTGGATCCAGCATACTGGATCACATTCTCTGTGAAGTGAAGAAATACAAGTATTATTCCGTTTCATTGGATTCTACTCCAGATATATCTAATATGGACCAGCTGACTTTGACTCTGCGCTATGTTTTGCCATCTGGACCAGTTGAAAGATTTGTGAAATTTTTGGATATGGAAGGTCATAGTGCTGAACAGCTTACTAAAAGTCTACTTAATTTTTTAAAGGCAAATGACATTGATATTAAAGACTGCCGTGGTCAAAGTTATGACAACGCTAGCAACATGAGTTGCACGTTTATAGGATTACAAGCACGAATTAAAGAGATGAATAAGTTTGCGCATTACATTCCGTGTTTTGCACATTCACTAAATTTGGTTGGAAAATGTGCTGCTGAAGGTTGTCAAGAAGCAGTCATTTTCTTTGGATTTGTTGAAAGTCTGTACACCTTCTTTTCTGCTTCTACCTACCGGTGAGGTCTCCTTTCTACTGCATTATGTGCTGGCGGTACTCATAATAAGTCCCATTTGCCCTTTGTGAAAAGACTGTCAGATACCAGGTGGTCCGCTCGGGCAGATGCAATAAAAGCACTTTTACACTGCTTTTCTGCAATAAAACAAGTCTTGGATGATATTTCAGATAACAATGATCAGAAGGCAGAGTGTCGTCAACAGGCTCGTGGTCTACTTTCAACCATGATGAAGTTAGAAACAGGAATAATGATCATACTGTGGGATCAAGTATTACAGCGTTTTCAAATGACCAGTGCTTCTTTACAATCTTCTGACCAAGATTTGAATACAGCTTGTGCACTCTATGAATCCCTGCGGGGGTATATTCAAGCTATGCGGTCTACTTTTGCAGACATAGAGCAAAAGGTCAAGGACCTGACTGAGTGTGAACATTATCAAGAACAAACTCGAAGAAAACACAAACGAAATCGAGAGTATGATGAATTCATGGTTCCAGCACACTTGATCTACTTGTTGAATCTCAAACGCCTTCTCAGCAGTTTAAAAGCCGAACATTTCTTGTCCTTATTGATAGCTTGCTCTCTGCCTTGTCAAAACGCCAGAAAGCTTATCAAAAGTTGAATGATGTATTTGGATTCCTTCGTCAGTTACAGTCGTTTACACCTGAAGAGGTGGTAACGAGATCATCGAATCTTATTAAATCATATCCGGAAGATCTGGAAGAAAGTCTTTGTGAAGAACTTGTGCAGTTTACAGAACTGTTGAAAACTGATCTTGCTTCTCATATTGGCACTACTCTAGACCTTGTAGAATTACAGTTTTACCGTTTGATAATTGACAATTCTTTGGAGTCTTGTTTTCCAAATGTAGAAATCGCCTTGCGCATCTATTTGTCACTAATGGTAACCAACTGCAGTGGAGAACGATCATTTTCAAAACTGAAACTTATTAAAAATGAGCTAAGGAGCACCATGGGTCAAAAGAGATTGAACAATCTCACACTAATGAGCATTGAACATAAACTTCTGCGTGAAATTGATACATCCTATATCATCAACAAATTTGCTCATGCTAAATGTAGAAACATTAATATTTAAACAATAATGTTGACTGTGTTGTTACTTTTGATAATGATAATTACTATGCAAATTAAAAATGTATGTGTTCAAATATATTTGTGTTGTTTTATTGTTTTTTTTAATATAGGGCCCCTTTCTTAACATATGCTACAGGCCCCGTACTAGCTTAATCCGGCCTGTAAACATGCCAATATTTAGGTCCCGACCAATGACTTATTTTATTTGCCACATTTCCGGATGATTAAGTCGACTTTCCCTGAGATGACACACACTTAGTTTCGGCAATGGAGCGTTCAACCGATATAACGCAATAATAGTAGGGAAATGTTCCATCATTTTCCCCGGACGTTCTCCCAACAGTGATCCTCCCCGAATGATTTGAAACCTGGAAACTAAAATGGAAAAATAAGAATAAATCATTGATGAGCTTTCAACGTTCTTTAACCTTTGACAACTGGACACTGTTAGCTACAGACCATCACAATTTTACACACGGTTGTTCTGTCTGCCAGAACGGGAAACCCGTTTCCACGCAGCCCGTGTCCTGGAAAATCGCATTCATGGGAAAAGCAGTGGGAGATCAGTCTAAACGAATTTAGCCTCCGGTCTGCTATTCCTATCGGTAGAAATTGCTTGAAGTACGACGTTGCCGCGCCGGTGATTAATAGTTCTCGTAGATCGGTCCAAGTGTAGCAGTTATTTAAGAGAGTGGTGTCTTGCTCTATTGATGTGCTCTCGGCGGGTGAAACTTGATACAGAAAACAGCAAGAATGTCGTGTTCAGATCCGGGGGGGGGGGGGGGGGGGGGGGGGGGGGGGGAGGGGCTAGCTTTGCAATTTCACAACCTAGCGGGGTTGAAATGGTGGTTTCTTGTCAATAGTCAATTTGGGACTACATTAGAAGTAAAACAGAACAGAACGAATTGCGGGTTAACTTTTAAATACGCGTCTTAACCCGCGTACATTGAACGTAATTGAATCTTATTTCTGGGTGAGGTATGTCCGCTTTACATAAAAGGTAAAGTAGTCCAATAGTAGAAGCTGCTTTGCAGGAGTAAAGTGTTAGAGATTTCAATATACTAAGTCCAGGCCCAACTATTTTTTTATGAGGTGGGGTGAGCAGTTCCATTGCTTGCTGCATTTCCCGTCCCTATAACTCAAGGGCAGAGTCAGGTATCAAATTTACAGCTGGGTAGTCTATCGCGTAACGCTAACAAGTTTCGATCCTGGAACCCATACTGACTTCAGATAAGATGTCATTATTTTGTTAACTTGTAACAGCTTTAATGTTATCTTAGATTTTGTTTCACATATTTCTTTGTTTATTTAATTTAGCATAAAATTTTCGTGTGCCAGTGGATCAAAAGATGAGAAGAATATGGTAGTAGTGGATAGGAAGCACACTAGAGAAACCTGTTGATGACGTTACAAGGCAGTCTTTGTTCTAGAATCGCCAGAGTAAGAGAGGAAGAGTGGAAACAGAAATATAAAGAGGAGAGCTTGAGACAAAAAAATGAAAGAGATGAGACAGACATGGAAAGACCTTGAGCTGATGACGCTGGAGAGGAGAGCTTAGTTTATAATTGTTCTAAACCTATGCTCCTTGGGGAGCTAAATGTTTAAACACATAAAGAAGGGAAACCTGAGGTCTGTAAACTGTAAACAAATATTACACACACATAGAGGTATGTTTTCAGGAACTCGTGAATAATAAAGAAGTAGAAAACTAGACAACAGAAAAACAACAGACGTGAGTGGCTTACCGGTGAATCGAACCCAGGACCTTCCGTACGGCACCCCCGCCTAGCTACGGAAGCGAATCACACTATCCTCCCTGCCATCTAAGCACCAGAAAAATAGTGCTTCGATGACATGGGTTATTAGCGCGACCCGCAACACATAACACCGGAAATTTACGTAGGACAATCCAGCCTATTAATGACGCAATCACTTCTGTTGTTCCCCTATTATACAGTATAGGTCAGATTACACAAGACAACGACCTTAATACTGTGTCTAGTAAATGATAGAAGACTAAGAACAGTAAGTACAGGACAGAGGGTACGTTTTGGTATTGTATAAACGTTTAAACACATAAAGAAGGGAAACCCGAGGCCTGTAAACAGTAAATAAATATTAGGCCTACACACACATTTGGGGAGCTAAAGGGTATTAGTGGTGATATAATTTTTCTCTTTCACATTCGCTATCTCTCAATTTCCTTCTATCATATCTCGCTTTACACTATCATACAATCTTCCATCAGTGCACATCGGGCGTAATTTTCCTACTAAAACCTCAGCTGTGTCTACTTTTAGACTAGTATCGTTATTTCATTTAAATACGTACCAGAAAGACCGTTGTTAGCTCTCTGCTCACACATGCAAGATGAAGATATCTTTTATTTATATCTAACGTCAGAATATCTGACTTCCACTTTCTCGCAACCACTTTTTTAAATGGCATTTCTTTTCATGGTGAGAGCACATAATCTGGCTTAATTCCTCACGCAGACAGAACGATGCACTTACCAACACTTATGAAACAGAAGTAATTCACGCCATTTTTAATCTCATCGACAGCCTTGTGACACGAAAGGTCGCTAGTGCACAGGAAATGAAATGTTCAGAGAGCAGCTGAGAATTTGTTAAAAGTTTTTAAGTCTGTAGATATTAGAAAGTAAAATTAGACGCTACTGAACCATACTGTTTCTGCGACTGTCTAAACGGCTCTATTATCATTATTGTTATTATTTCTGAAAAGGTTCACAAGAAGCATACAGTCTTTCAACTAGTTAACTTGTGAGTCTTTGATATCATCGGACTGTAGTCGGGATGTTGATAACTTGTGATTGTTCTATTTATTTATTTTTAAATATAATTTTAATCAATTACAGTTTACTTAGTCAGCGTTTAATGTTTTAAGATGTTATATATATATATATATATATATATATATATATATATATATATATATATATATATATATATATATATATATAAATCGTTGCAGGCTGTGTGTCTTGGTAATACGGCTCGGCGTTGGCTGCGCCTCGATGCGTACGCTACAGTGACTGGCTGCTCTGCCAGATGCCGCATCCTTGTCTCGGAGATATAACCTCTTTTCTCGTGGCATTGCGCCCTCGCTACCCGACAAGAGGTTCCCTGGGGTTGCAACAAAGCCCAAGATCTCTCCACGTCTCGGAGATTGTGTGAACGGTGGTTTGGTTTTGATAGAGCAAAAGAGTGTAGAGAAATGGTTTAAGAAATATGAATGGGTGTAGATATAGACTATTTGTCTTAGTTGAAGGGAGATAAAATGAGTGAAGGGATACTTTGAGAAAAGGGAGGAAACTCCACATATTTCGGTTGGTAGATACAGTGTTGAATTTGGGTTAAGCAGATGTAGTGGGTTATCAGTTATGGTTCAGTAAATTAGCATATGAGGAGTTAGTAGTAAGCTTTTAAAGAAGAGGGTATGGTGTGCAGTTAAAAACAGCAAAGGGAGATAATGTAGGATTGGGTCCCTTGCGGATTTTAGTGAATTGAGAAAAAAAGTATGCACGGGAAAGTCGAGATGCGTGAACACAGTTTGGGGGAACAGAGAAGGTGAGAACGGGGTTGTTTAGGGCAGTTGATATTGAGACGCGCTAGGCGTAGGAAGAGAAAAGGGTTTTCTCCCAAGTGTAAAAGTTAGATTTTGCAAAACGCGCTCAGCGTAAGATTTGTGTGAGAAAAAAATAATCAGCGTAGGTGACCAGCAACATGTGCTGTGAATACAAGAGAGATAGAAAAACGCTTAGTACATTACTGATCAGAAAATTTGGTGTACGTCAGTATTTTGTGGTGATAGTATTTATTCTGAGGACAAGATAGTTGTGAAAGAAAAGGTGTATTTTCGATTGAAAACAAAACAAGGTATGTTGAACATTTTTGATCTGTCAGTAGTATGTGTAGCTCAGCAGACCAGGTCTGAGCAGAGAAGAATAAAAGACGAAATCTTGGCAAAGTGACAGCCCTGGCGGTAAGGCCAGTTTTCTCTTAGTGAGATATAACAAGAGACATGAAAAGAAACGTAAAAAAATAAACAGTCAGTACAGAAGAGAGACAAGAAGTTTCTACCTGAAGAATTATATGACATTGTGATAGCTGAAGAAAGCAAGTAATAAGAAAAGAAATTGCAGTTTTGAATATTGAATACTTTTGTTGCTGAAGAAGCTGTTGTTATGAAAGACTGCTAACCTTGTTAATAAAGTTCAGCCTTTGACATCTTCACTGCTATTACTCGGGTGAAATTCGTTTTGAATCAACAGAGAGCATGAGAAAATATTTTGTCAGTCTGAGAGAAGGAAGTTTGTCCCATTTACCTTAATACATACTATCTACTGAAAGGGCAGTGATCCGAACCTTAAAATACGATACACGGCCACAATATAACCCCCTTTGCAGGGTAGAGAGCCATCAAACCTCGGAACATGGCCCACACTCCAAAGTGGGACTGGTGAATTATGCTTCTGAGTCTAGGATGCTCCCTGGGGTTGCAAGAAAGCCCTTTTTTGACAGCCATATGGTGGCGGTGGCTTCGCCACCGCGCCACTATGCTGTCTGGCTGCTCATGCCATGGCCGGTGACTGATTGCTCGTGTCAGTCTTGTCTCGGAAATATAACCCGCCTGCACCGGGTAGAGAGTATCAAACCTCTTGGTATCGCACGCACGCCAAGGTGGGCCTGGTGTACCATACCGCTGAGTCTAGGATGCTCCCTTGGGGTTGAAACAAAGCCAACACCTCACCTCCCATAACTGGCTCAAGGGTATGAGTGAATAACTCATACCCTAAAGGGCAAAAGAGTGGATAACTCGCGCCCAGGGAATCAAAAGAAAGAAAGAATATATATATATATATATATATATATATATATATATATATATATATATATATATATATATATATATATATATATATATATATATATATATATATATACACAGTCATGCGCCGCTTAACGTCCACGATACGTTCTGTGAAATATGACGTTATGCGATTTGGACGTTGTGCGAACACCGTACTTTATACTTAGCAAAGTTATATGGGATACTGTAGTGTACCTGTATTGACTAAATAGCCAAGATACTGTACACATACAGTACTGTATTTCAGCTAATGTACTGTATCTGGCAAGGTAATACTGTCCATATTAAAATTTTGCTGGGGCAAATAACCTCCCTCTACAATTAGTTTATCAAGGGTTTCGACAAAATCTTCTGCTGCCTTAGCATCAGCACTCGCAGACTCACCACTTGCTTTCACATTATGCAGTGAAAAACGTTGTTTGAAGCGCTTGAACCACCCAGAACTAGCACTAAACTCGATATTGTAGTCTGGTCCTGCTTTTTCTTTAAGCATTTCGAACAAGCTTCGTGCCTTAGCAGTGATCGTCAACGTACTGAGAAGGATTCGCTTCTGTGTTTGGTTCTCAATCCAGGTCATTAGCAATTTTTCCATATCTGATATAGGTCCATCTCGCATTTTCGTAAACTTACTAGCTTTCAGTGGAGCCGATCCTTTAACAGCTTGGAGAATTTTTTCTTTGTTCTTAAGTATCGTCGTGACTGTCGAGTGCGACATGCCCAAATCCCGAGCTATAGTATTCACTGGTTTTCCACCTTTGTGATGTTTAATTACCTTTTGTTTCACTTCCAAATCGATACTTTTCCTTTGTCTCTTGCTGCTGCTGTCACTAGAACTGATTTTGCAGCGTTTGGGAGCCATGATGCACTTCACGGTAATGTATTTTCGAAAGTTCACAGTGTTTTATTATGACTATCAAGACATATGTACTGTATTATAGGTTATACATGTACTGTACCATTATACGCCTGGCATCGCAATCGCTTTGTACTGTATACAAGAGACATAAGATACACGGGTTGCATGCGGGAAGCTGTTGCTTTCGCTACGTCCGGTTACTCCCGCTTCGTCCTGTTCTCCGATCGGGATTTCTGAACTCTATATAACCTTATTGGACCACGCATGTATATGCGGTCGGACATTGTCCGAACGGACGTTATGCGGCGCATGACTGTATATATATATATATATATATATATATATATATATATATATATATATATATATATATATATATATATATATATATATATATATATATATATATATATATATATATATATATATATATATATATATATATATATATATATATATATATATATGTGTGTGTGTGTGTGTGTATGTGTGTATGTGTGTGCGTGCGTGCGTTTAATATGCTTTGTTTAAATTTCAGTTGAGATTATAATTTAATATAAGTCATCCGCGATGCAGTTGTTAATTATTGCAGATAAACGTAGCTTATGAGAATGGATGCTTACTTACTTAGTCGTTCCCATTCTACCGTGAGGTGTAGAGGTTTGGAAGAGAGAGCGCCAGACTATCCTATCGGCTGTTTTCCTCCTGGCGTGGTTCCATTCTAGTCCTCGGTCCTTCAAAGATTGTCTAATGTTGTCCTCCCAGCGGACTCTGGGTCGTCCTCGGGGTCTGGATCCTTGGCTCTTTGTTTCCCATGCTTGTCGTGGTATCCGATCTTCTCCCACTCTGCAGACATGGCCAAACCATCTTAATTGGGACTGTTCTACTTGGGTCTGCTGGGGGTAGGATTTAAGGCCTTGACGTATAGTCTGGTTGCGTACCATGTCTCCTCTTGTTACTTCAACCACCTTCCTCAGATACCTCATTTCTGAGGTTTGGATCTGGCTTTTATGGGTTGTAGTCATTGCCCATGACTCGCATCCATATGTCAAGACTGGGACATAGGTGGAGCGGTATACATCCATCTTCGTTTTCTTAGCAACCTCTCTCTTGCTGAGGAATCCTCGATTTATGGCTTGAAAAAGTCTCCCAGCTGCTGCTTTTCGAGTGGCCAACTCTTCACTGATGCCTCCCTTTCGGTCTATAATAGCTCCGAGGTATTTAAAGTGGTCGACCTGCTCCAGGACCTGTTCTCCCAGCTTAATCTGATGTCTTCTTTCTTCTCGTGATATCACCATGGATTTTGTTTTAGAGCTGCTTATGACCATCCCTCTCTTCTCCAGCTCTTCCTTCCAGACTTGCAGTTTGGATTGGAGATGTGCCTCTGATTTAGCAATCAGGGCAACATCATCAGCAAATGCCAGTTCCAAAATATAGACCTGTCTCATCTTCCAGTACCCCACTGAACACCTTCCTGCTCTCTCCCCACATGCCCTGATGACATCGTCCATAAGGAGTATGAAGAGGCAAGGCGATAGGATATCACCCCGTCTCACACCAGTGGTGGTCCTGAACTCCTCTGACCCATGGTTTGCTGTCCTCACATAATTTCTGCAAGACTTGTAGAAGTTCTGTATAGCATGAATCAGAGGTGCTGGAATATTCTTCCTTGCCAAACAGTCCCAAAGTTTGCTCCAGGGGACCCTGTCAAACGCCTTTTCCAGATCTATGAAACAAAGATGCATCTCACTCTTATACTCAAGGGCCTTTTCACTCAGCTGTCTGAGTGTGAAGATTAGGTCTTGAGTACTTCGGTTTGCTCGGAATCCGCACTGAACCTCATCCAATTTTGGCTCAGCTAGGCGTCGGAGTCTCTGCTCTAGGATTCTAGAGTAGATTTTACCAGGGACACTGAGAAGGGATATGCCTCTATGGTTTCCACACTGTCGATTGTCACCCTTTTTGAAAATTGGTGTTATGATGGCAATCTCCCAATCCCTTGGTATGGTCTTGTTGTACCACGCAGCCTGAAAACCCCTTAAGAGTAATATGTCGCCTGATGTTTCCATGAACTTAACCATTTCTGGTGTTATACCATCATGCCCTGCTGCTTTGCCCATCTTGATTTTCTCCAGTGCTGCCTTCAGTTCTTCCATCTTTATGTCATCTTCACCATCATTGGTCTTCTTTTCTGTGGCAGTGTTTATCACTTCTGATGCTTCACCATGCTCACCATCCAGGAGTTCTGAGAAATATTCCCTCCATCTTTCCATTACCCCCTCCCCCGGGGCAGCAAGCAACCTGCCCCGCCTGCCTTCTACAAATTGGAGAGGGCATTGCCTCTCCCTCCTCATGTTCCCTAGGGTCCCATAGAACATTTTCCGGTTTTCCCGTGCATCCTTCTCCAGCCTTTCTCCAAATTCCTCCCAGGACTTCTGTTCTGCTGCTAGCACCTTGTTCTTTGCCCCCGCTCTGAGCGTCACACACTCTCTATATTTTTCCACTTGTCCTGTCGGGTCTTCAGCTCTTAAGCATTGCCTCCATGCCATCCCCCTCTCTCTCACCATCTCTTTGACCTCCTCTGTCCACCAAGGTGTCTTCTTTCTCTTGTTCCCAAGTCGGACTTCACCGCATGTTTCTGCAGCAGCTGTCTTTATGATATCCTTGAATTTAATCCAGAGGGTTTCCAAGTCATCTGGTCGTTCCTCTGTGTTGCTCACCGCTGCAGCAATAAGCCCCCGATATCTGGTCTTAATTTCTGGCTCTCTCAGCTTGTAGGTCCTAATGCTCATTTCTCCTGCTCGTTTACTTGGTTTCTTGCGTGATGTTGGGCAGTTCCTAGGCTGAGCAACTCTTTCAGTTGTTCTTTTGATTGTTAGCAGGCAGCGATCACCTCCAATCTCCGGCCCCCTCCAGACTTCAGCACCCCGGACACACCTGAATGAGCTTCTCCAAACAATGGCACAGTCGACCACCGACCTCTCACTCCCCGTTGGCTCACATCTAGTGAATACATGTATGCGCTTATGGGAGAACTCTGTGTCTGCAATGATCAGACAACCTCACTGCAGAATCCAAGGAGTCGCCCTCCACTGTCATTGAGAGCACCCTCTCCACATCCTCCGACAACTCCACCCCATCCAGCATGCCATCTCCAACTCTAGCACTAAAATCGCCGAGCACGATAACTTCATCCAGGCAGTCATCCACTGTCCCCTGAAGCAGCCCGAAGAATTCCTCCCCGACCTCCGCTCCCCCATCCTCACTTGGCCCACACACTATGACCTTTCTAATTTTGCTTTCCTCATCTCTTCCACCAGCTCCTCTTCCTTCCCATTTATACTTCTTGTGTTCCAAGTTCCATAAGGCGTAGTCCGTTCCAGTTCGTCACCTTTAGAATCAGTCCAGTTTTCTCTCTTGTATTGCTCGTAATCGTGATTTAAAGCAAACAGGTGATTGGCCTGTTGTGCCTTTGCATGGTGGATGGGCTGCCTCCTTACGGCCTCCATGCAGGCCGCCCTCCTCCTTTTTCATCCGGGCGTGGGACCGGCATAAGCGGATTTGAGAATGGATGCTACCAAATATATTTTGTTCCGACATCATTTATGAAAGAAGCGATCTTCAATCGTATTTTTCGTGTGCCGTCATATTTTTTACAACCCTCACCCGCTTCCTCTATACTCACACATTGTCACAACATTTTAAACCCTAAGCTCCCTCTCACTGCGTGACGTCATATGTGGACAATCCCTTTTGTAAAGCGGGAGAAACCATTCACCAGAGCAGACAGTAACAAACTATGACAAATTTCAGAAGACCGTGAAATACAATGAGAACTTTCGGTTAATATTAGAGCCTTGAACAACAAAAGCTCAAGCTATGCAAAAGCAACAGATATCTACGCAAACATGTTTGAGGCTAACACACGAATGTGACAGAGATGTATACTATCATCCATATTGTTTAGCATCCATACTGACAAAATAACATTGCTATTGTTTAACATCTATATTGATAAGATGACATAGTTGGCAAAAACAGTCAGACACCGTAACAAATTACTATCTGCGGATAACCAAAGTATATTACATTTGAGACGTTAAAAGGTAGGCCCAAGAATACATAGCCAGACTGAATGCCACAAGTGATAAATACAATACAACGATCAGTACATCTAAAACATAAGCAAAGAAGTCAGTAGGAAAGCTAGTCCCCTCAACATCCATGAAAGTAATTCCGTTATCAAACAAGTCAAAACGTTCGAGTATCTCGGGCGCATGTTCACAGAGGATGATCGAACGGATTGAGAAATGAAAGCAATGTCAAAATACTAATGCGAGGTTTGGTTTGATTTGGTTTTAAAGACTATCTTCGTTGCACACGGACAACTCCATCAGTGCTCCGATTTCCTCCCTTAGATCACGCGAGGAGGATCTCAGCACAGTGTACGAACTCCATAGCACCAGCGAGAATTCCAGTGTGTGTATAAAGGAATCACACATTCTATTAATATTTTTGAAGTGGATAGGTTTCTAATTTCTAAATTTTGTCAAGACCGCAGCCTTATGGCCTACTATTTACGATTCCCAACTGCCGTGGGATTGTTAGCGTGCACAACTAACACGAGACCTCCTATTCTTTCACCCTTATCCGAGAAGGCTAGGTATATGATCTCACTACCCAGGAGATCTGACTACCTAGGAGATCTGACTACCCAGGAGATCTGACTACCAAGGAGATCTGACTACCCAGGAGATCTGACTACCCAGGAGATCTGACTACCCAGGAGATCTGACTACCCAGGAGATCTGACTAGCCAGGAGATCTCACTACCCAGGAGATCTCACTACCCAGGAGATCTCACTACCCAGGAGATCTCACTACCGAGGAGATCTGACTACCCAGGAGATCTGACTACCCAGGAGATCTGACTACCCAGGAGATCTGACCACTACCCAGGAGATCTCACTACCGAGGAGATCTCACTACCCAGGAGATCTCACTACCCAGGAGATCTCACTACCCAGAAGATCTCACTACATAGATCTCACTACCCAGGAGATCTCACTACCCAGGAGATCTGACTACCCAGGATATCTCACTACCCAGGAGATCTCACTACCCAGGAGATCTGACTACATAGATCTCACTACCCAGGAGATCTCACTACCCAGGAGATCTGACTACCCAGGATATCTCACTACCCAGGAGATCTCACTACCCAGGAGATCTGACTACATAGATCTCACTACCCAGGAGATCTGACTACCCAGGATATCTCACTACCCAGGAGATCTCACTACCCAGGAGATCTCACTACCCAGGAGATCTGACTACCCAGGAGACCAGGGGGGAGTATGAAATCATTAGAACCACTAGTTCTGAAAAATAAAATATCCATAAATTATATTCCCTTTACTGAGAATCGAACCCGGTGCCTTTAGAATTCGAGGCGGACGCCATAACTCCTAGCCACTCCGATACGTGGTTTACAAGATGGCTGCATTGCTGAGGCGCCCATGTATCCCAATGTAGACGAAGCCGTAGCTGTTAAATAGCTTTCCATACTGTTTGCTATAAATGCCAAATATGGACCATATATAAAAACAGGAGAGGATCACAACATGTGAAATTAGATGTCGGAGACATGCTTCAAATGTCACAATTAGAGATTTAAAAAAAGAAAAGACGAAGGAAATTAGAAAGTTGATTGGCACAACGCACTATGCCAGCTGAAATATAGAGACAAATTGTATGGATCACCTCGTCCGCGTCGGACGAAATAAGCTACTATAAGTTTTGAAGAACAGGAGATTTAGTTACAATGCAAGGAGACGCTGAAGAGGAAGATGGATAGACACCGTCAAAGACACAATGTTTAAGTAACGATATTACAGTGGTCAAAGCAGCGCATCTCGGACAGCAACTAAAATTACCTCTCCCGACACAGTTTTACAGAGAGAATGAACCGCAATCTAGTGAACTAGTACACACATTGACCACTGAATATTGCTGGATGATTGAACCAATATGAGTACAGACAGACAGGAAGGTAGGTAGGTAGGTAGGTAGGTAGGTAGGTAGGTAGGTAGGTAAGAGAGACAGAGGCAGAGACAGAGAGAGAAGTGCTTGCGATGAATTGAAATGCTAAAACATTTTGAGTGGACCATAGATTTGGAACTGAAGGAACCGAATTATCAGATACCAGTGGGATAAGATGTTGCAACAAACAATTTGGAATTGTATATGGCATAAATCAATGAACACGACGACTATGTATCACAGAATAGGGTATGGTTCACAACTTGGAGGAAAACAAATTAGCAAGATTCCGTAACACTTGGAAAAGATTATATAAAATGTAACTTAGAAAATTGAGAAAACAGACCAAACCATAGCGTAATGCCAACAACATTCAAGTTTACTAAAATCTGGCTGCCTATACTCCGCAGGGGGCTGAAAGGTGAAGATACAATAATATATATTTGCCTGTCACCGCGCTGTACTATATGATTATATGAAATGAATAGTCGTTGGTTGGCTTTTAAAATATCGATCTATGCAGAGACCTGTTCTCTGCGAGTGTGAGTACTTACATTAGTGTAAAGAGGCAAATGTTTGTTTTCCAAAAAATATTGATATTGATTTATACTATAATCATCTTCAAAAGGGACATGCTTGTATTTGGGAGATCTAATTGAACACTAGATACACAGAGAAACACACACATTTTAAAAAAGACACATTACCGATATCCACATGATGGCATATCTCTATGTTAGTTCTGAAACTTCAAATTTGAAGAGCAATGATGTCTACTAATCATATTTTCTGAGATCAGAGAGTTACAAAGCTTAATCAATGTTGTGACTGAAATTAGAAACAAGAAAACATAATCTGGTGATAATATTTATGTTCATTAACAAAAGTGTACGAAAAGCTCGTTACATGTCTATATTTATGCCCTACGTATGGTCTCACTAATTATAACTTCAGTGTTTATTAAGTCTGTGGCGTCAGTAGAGACTTCTGTTTTTTGTTAAATAAGAGTTTTCCTTTCTATTTGGCGAGGGACGTCCCAATCAACCCAGACACAAGGTTGTCAGTTATATTAGGATTTGGTTTGGTTTAGTTTGAAGGATCATCTTCATTGCACACGGACAACTCCATCAGTGCTCCGATCTCCTCCTTTAGATTACACAAGGAGGATCTCAGCACTGTGCACGAACTCCGTAGCACCGGCGAGAATCCCAATGTGTGTATATAGGAATCACACATTCTATAAATATTTTGTGGTGGGTAGGTTTCTAATTTTTAAATTTTGCCAGGGCAGCAGTCTTATGGCCTACTCTTTACGTTTTCCAACTGTCGCGAGATTTTTAACGTCTGCAACTTGCACACGGGACCTCCTATTTTTTTCCCTTATCCGAGAAGGCTAGGCTTCCGATCCCACTACCCAGGAGACCAGGTGGGAGTATGATATCATTGGACCTCTGGTTCTGAAAAAAAAAAAAAATTATATTCCCTCATCTGGGAATCGAACCCGTTAGCCACTCCGACTCCCATTATATTAGGATGCAAGGTCCACTTATAAAAGACCTTGTGGATCTTCGTACAACATGTCTGGAAGGGTGAAGACAGCACTATACTAAAACGAGCGTCCTTTTCAGGGCGAACACATCCGTCAGAATTTACAAAAATGACTCGCACCAAGCAACAAGCTAAAAAGAGGAAAGTATATACAAGCCCTCAAACACTTGACGCTTTCACGTTGATATAAAAGCTTACTGTATTATTACCCGCCTTCTTCAATGAAACGTGTGCTGCATTTCTAAGAAAAACATTGAGACGTACTGCGTAATGACCTAAATTAATCCTAACATTAATTATACTGCGTTACCAAAACGAACGAACAGATGGACAAAAGGATAAAGAGAGAGGGGAGGGCTGAAAATCAGGAACGCATGCATCACGCGTGTAAGTCTACATGCACTAATTTTTTTTTCAGACGGACAGTGATAAAATACACTACCCTTTCCCAGAGTTAGGTTTATAAATCATAAAAAACTCTTATTAGAAAAGATAACATTAGATGGGTTTACGGTTGAGAACATAACAGTACCCAGACAGCACATCTTCGAAACAGGAGGTAGAAGAAATTGCATATTTTGAATGCAGCCACGTAGCTCCTTTAAATTTGTATTTTTGGGTTCCTTAGGGCTTGCTGACAAATAATATGTAAAACGTTACGCAAATAGTCCAGGAATTAATAAATTATACCCAAAATAAAATATTGGGGGTGCCTGACAGCATAAAATCATTTCTGCTCATAAGATTTTTTTTTAACGTGTTTGAAAAAAATTTACGTTACAGAAATAGCCTACCATGTAAACTCCAAATTGATTGGAGCGCAACAAATGAAAGCCTAACCACGATTGGTCGGGCTATAAATACTATCTTGGTTGTTAGGGGAAACGGGGAAAGGTAACATTTTTTCAAACACTTGTCGAAACGGGGCTCATTGGTCAGACTCGCTGATATACACACTTGGGAGCGTTAGTTCGAAACCACTTGTTTAAAATAGCTTGATAAAGCATCAGTGCGTTGAAGCCAGCATATATTTTGCTAAATAAAAGCCTGGAAGATAAGCAGATGGGAATTTGTGCCAGTTTGTGCCAGAATTCATTGCTAATCAACGTATCTGTGTTTATTCGTATGAATTGTGGTAAGCTTGAACCATTCAATATCTTTTAATGAAAATTGAATGTGAATTGTTGATTTATGCCTGTATATATATGTGTAGTTCAGTGGCCAACGTGAGGTAAAGCCTGTAATGCTCCAGCCTGAACAGAGGGTGTCGGAGAGAAGTAAAACGGCATGGAATGGCCAAACAGTACACTGACACCTGGATGATTGACTAGAAAGAAATAATGCTGGAAGTGCAGAGGCGTAGTAACCATTAAGAAGGGTAATACTGGAATAAAGTATTTCAAATGAAGCTGACAGTTGGCCTAATGCTCTGAACTCAATGTTTGTGCTGTGTTGTGATCAATGTAACAAGAGAGTTTAAGTTAGTTATGAAGTAGAAGGTACATCCTTCTTGATTTCAGGGACAGTGGTCTTGATGGTACTGAGCAGCACCTGGTCAGAGCTTTGCTGAATCCAGTGTCGGACAGCATACTCCTTGGTCCTTTTAGCTATCAGTGAGGTGTCTCCAGAGCCCAGAGGAGAATTCGAGCAGAGGAGTCCTTTCCTGCCGCCATCACGCCAGATAAGCTAACTTGGCCAGCTGAGCTCAACATTATGTCCCCTCATCTTGAACTGACTTTGTAAAATTAACATTAAGAGGGGAATTTACTTGTCTTAAAATCAGGAACTGTGAACATCTCCAATACTAGTCCCTAAAGACAAACTATTGAAGTCATGATGACAAATACCAACAGAGCTTGAACAAAACAAAACCAGTATTACCTCATTTTACTACTACACAACTGACACACATAGAACATTTGTAATAATATATGTCACTACAATATTCATATTAAATACATTCTGTACATAACTTGTAATTTATATTGATTGTGATTCCATCAGTAAACACAGGGGTTGATCTCGATTAGCATAACACTATTCCAGAATAATTCTGACTGAGGTATACATATGTGGCAGCAAGTAAGGTTATCTATAATACACTACTCTTATTAGATATAGATACCTTCACAGCTGATCTCAGTCAGTACACTAAGTCCCCTATAAATATTTATAACATCCCACTTCACCACATATATTGGGGTCTCGCTCTTGGGATTTTGAATCTTTCACTATTAAAAATATTGGGGGTAATTCACTTCAGGGAAGATAAGAATTAAAAAGTATCCTTGGGTGGAAGGTTTAAAAAGGTTGAGGCTCACGGTGTGCACTTGGTGTTCAGTTCCATTATTGATAATAGTTAGAAAATTGAATTGTTTGGGTAGACATTATATAAACTTTTACCTGATTAGACCAAGGCGGGGACCTGGCCAGCCAGAAAATTTCGATCTGCTGCGGTTAAGACTGCAAAAGAGTAGGATTAGTCCACTTGGTGCAGCGACCTGCAAAAATTAGATGACTATTTTACTGAAAATGGCAAGTTATGCCTATGACTTCGGTTGCCCTCACGGAATCTGACAACAATTTAATGAACGCGAAGAAAGGAAGAATTTGAAGCCAAATTTATTTTGGACGTAAGGGTTTTGCACATAAGGTAACGACAACTTGAAACGGATATAGAAATTAGAATGTGTTGACTTTTGACCCTAAAGCATGAAATTTTTTAAGAAAGAGGCTTAGAAAAGTAGAAGGTTAAAAATTTATAAGGGAGGTTAAAGGTGGGGGAAAGATGGGGTCACCACAGAATTTATTAAGGAAAGTTGCAGTTATTGATCATACATTGTGAATTTGAAAGCTGAATTTTAATTAAATTTAAATTGCCGTCGGACTTATAAAGGAAATAGGACCCTCGAACTACTAAAAAAATTTTTTATGCGGAGTGGGTGGGCGTAAGGAGACTAAGACAAGTTAAGGCTTCTAGGTTTGGGAAGAGAGGACATTTTATTATTGCACAGGCTCGAGCTTTTGTGGCTTAAAAAATTTTTTTAGCAAGTCTGGAAGAAATCAGCGAAGAGATTGAGTTTTTTGGGGAAAAGATATAGCTGGGTTTGGAAGAGGGCCAGAGTATTTAAGGTGGAGAAAGTTACGAAGTGTTGGAGTTACTGTTTTAGCTTTGAGGCTTGAAGGGGCCTTGAGTTTAAAAGCCAGCATAATCTGGGGAACTATGGAAATTAGCTGCATAAGAGAAGTGGAAGGGAAGAGATTAGCTTGCAGAAAGGGAAGCCTCAAAATAAGAATTATTTTTGCTTTTGAGAACATTGAAGGTTGACGCTGATTTAGCGTAGAAAGAGGCTTTTGGGGAGTGTTTGAGCTCGGCCCAAGGTCAAGGCCAGCGCTTATAGAGATTTGCTCCAGAAAATTTGGAAGCAGAGAAAGGTCCCTTTGAAAAGATTTTTTTTTGAAGATAGATTACAAAGGGACATAGAGTTACGGATTTAAGGGTAGTAGTTGGAGTTTCAAGGCAGCTGATCCTGAGCAGGCTTTTGTAAAAAGAGTGAAATCCTCTGAGGGGAGCTCGAAAGGGCCTAGAAAAACCTCAGGAAAATGCTAGAGTTATTAGATCATTTTGTTGAGAAAGACGATGATATTGAGAGCTTATAATATAGGTATGAACTATTAGAACCTTACCACGTATGGGAAAGAGAGATATTGAGGAGCTACCTAAAATAGGGAACTATTAGTACCAAATGGTTGTTAGAGAGAGAAAGGTGGAGCTTAAAGTTATCTCAGGGACTTCGTGGGGCAGCTTATGAAGTTTTTGCAAAAAATGAGCAGAAGTGATCAGGAAAATTATGACATGCTAAAGCAGGCTCTTTTGTTAAGGTATGAAAAGAATGCAGAGTTTTACAGGAAAAAATTTAGGAATGCTAAACTACTGTCAGGTGAAACCTATCACCAGTTCTCTGCACGAATCGAGACATACTTGGAGAAATGGACTTCTCTGGGAAAACCCAAGATCTTAAGGAAATGGTCCTTATAGAGCAACTAAGAGAGTCCATGGCTCCAGACCTGAGAAAGTTTCTCATGGAACAAGGTGCAGAGAGGCTGGGTGAGTTGCTAAATGTTGCTGAAAGGTATCAAGCAGCTCAAGCAGAGGTAACAGGTAATAAAAAGAAACAGGTGGATAACTTTAGGGCACCACAGAACTTTAATAAATTTGATCCCTAGGATCAAAATAAAGGTAAGCACCAATTTGATAGGCCACGGTATGACAATAAAAATAAATTCCCACAATTCGATGAAAGGAAATATGATGAAAGAAAATCTTTCAACCAAGGAAAAAGGTGGTGTAAAAATTGTAAGATGAACAATCATGACACTGACCATTGTAGAAGGAAACCTCCTCATTTAGCTGCTATGACATCGGGGAAAAAGGAAAAGAAGGGCAAACCTGAAGAATTACAGGAACCATACCACCCCCCAGTGTGTGAAGATGTCATTTGTAATGGTGTCACTATAAGATGTTTATATGATACCGGTTTAGATTACGATTCCGTTGTGAGTTCTCACCTGGTGCAGGCCGATCAATACACCACAGAAACAGTGGAGATTCAAACTGCAACCAAGGATGTAGCTACCATGACACTTCCCGTCGCCCGAATAAAAGTGAAAACGCGATATGTGGAAGGAATCATAAAAGCAGCAGTGATAAATGAGCCAATCTACCCTCTAATATTGGGGTGTAGATATGTCTTCTTGGGGAATCCCAAGAGACCTGTGATATTGGCAACAGTGCAGACCAGATCACAGACAAAGAAGGAGGAGGATAATCCCATAAATACTCACCCAGATGAGATGAGGAAGGCACAGGCTGAGGACAAAACACTCAAGCCATGTTTCAAGAAGTTGCCCAAATCTCATACACCTCCAGGCAAGGGAGAGTTTTATATGAAGAACAAATTGATATATAGGAAGGCTGGATCTGAATCCAATGGTCACGGACAGCTGGTCCTTCCCACTTCATATAGGACTAAAGTGTTGGAACTAGGGCATGCGATTCCCTTCAGTGGTCATATGGGAATCAGCGCAACAGGACAGCGAATAGCTTGTCACTATTTCTGGCCAGGAATAACTGAAGATATCAAACGATATGTAAAATCCTGTCCAGAGTGCCAACGAGTAGCACCTAAACATTGGACTGCACCAGCAACTCTGGGGAAAATGCCCATAGTGGGAACACCCTTTGAGAGAGTTGCCGTGGATCTTGTGGGACCTCTCACCCGAACCAAGAGAAGGAACAGCTACATTCTGACTCTGGTGGACACTTGTTCTATGTGGGGAGAGGCAGTAGCCCTGTCATCGATTGATTCAAAACATGTGGCAGAGGCATTGCTCACAATTTTCACAAGGTTAGGCTTTCCCAATCAAATCTTGACTGATAATGGCTCTCAGTTCAAGGGGAAACTAACTGAAGAAGTTTTCAGGATCTTCCAGGCCAAACACTTCCATTGTAGTGTGTATCATCCCCAAGGGGACGGCCAAGTGGAAAGATTTAACGGCACATTAATGTCGATCCTGAGAAAGTTGGCACACGAAAAACCAGATACATGGGACCAGTACCTGCACGCCGCCCTCTTTGCTTATCGGGAGGTACCCCATAGTTCAACCGGTATGGCCCCGGCAACATTATTGTTTGGAAGGCCAATAAAAGGTCCACTCGAAGCTATGTTAAGAACGTGGACTGATGAAAAGGCAGAGGAAAACATTACATCTTCATACCAGTATGTGAATGAGCTGACCACTCGGTTAAAAACTGGCTGGAAACTTGCCAATGAAAATTTGAAACAAGCCAGGAAGAAACATGCTGCCTATTATAACAGGAAGGCGAAAGACAGAAATTTGGCTGTGGGAGAGAAAGTACTGCTTCTTTTGCCCGAGAGTCAGAATAAGTTACAAATTGGATGGCAGGGTCCATATACAGTTCTAGAGAAGGTGTCTAGAACAAATTATAAGATAGATAAGAAGGGGAAGAAAAAATCTATCATGTGAATCTCCTGAAGAAATATTTGGAAAGAGAAGATCAGGAAGAGACACACTTGTTGACCTTGTCCATCGCCATGGAGATGAAAAAGGAACCACTTTCATCATTTGAATATCCATTACACCCCTGTGAGACAGCAGCACAGGTGAAAATCAGTACACATTTAACGAAAACTCAGAAAGAGAGAGTGCAACAGGTTCTAAATAATCATGCAGAGGTGTTAACAGACCGACCAGGGCATACAAACCTATTGGAATATGATATGAAACTCATAGACTCCACACCTGTCTGTATGAAACCATATTCGATTCCGTTTGCTAAGGAAAAAGCTTTGAAGGAAGAGATAGACTATCTGTTGAAGGAAGGAATTATTTCGCACAGTGAGTCTTCGTATAGTTCCGGGGTGGTACTCTTAAGGAAGCCCTCTGGAGAACATAGACTCTGTATAGATTACAGGAGACTGAACGCTATTACAGAAGGACAGGTGGATCCATTGCCGGATACAAATCAGCTGTTTGCCAGACTAAATAAAGCTAAATATTTCTCAAAAGTGGATCTGAGTAAAGGATACTATCAGATTCCAGTAAAGCCTGAGGTTAGACCATACTTAGCTTTTAGTACCTCAGAAGGACACTATGAGTTTAATAGATTGCCATTTGGATTGAAGAATGCGCCTAGTGTCTTCTCTAGAATGATGAGAAAATTATTGGATCCTCTGAATAATCCCTGTATAACAAATTTTATGGATGATATCCTTATAGCAACAGAAACATTTGAGGAACACATTGACTCTCTGAACATGCTGTTTAATCGACTTAGGGAGGCAAATTTAACAGCCCGACCAACCAAATGTTGCGTTGGATGTAAAGAATTGGAATTTTTGGGACACACAGTTTATCAGGGAAACATGACCCCTGACCCAAAGAACTTAGAGAAACTACAGAAAGCCCCGAGACCACAAACCAAGAAGGACGTGAGATCCTTTGTCTCATTATGTGGTTTCTACCAGAAGTATATCAAAAACTTTAATTCCATATGTGCACCGTTAACTGAATTGACACGTAAAGGACATCCAGATCGCATTACATGGACACCACAATGTGAAATGACTTACCAAGAATTGAAGGAAAAGCTCACAAGTAAACCCATTTTGAAATTACCTGACTTAAGTCAAGAATTCATAGTAAGGACGGATGCAAGTAATATTGGACTGGGTGCAACTCTACTACAGAAATCAGATGCATTGGATGGGGAATTAAGCCCAGTGGCATATGCTAGCAGAAAAATGAATAAAGCTGAAATCAACTACTCAACTAGCGAAAAAGAATGTCTTGCAGTAAAATGGGCAATAAAGAAATTCAATATTTATCTATATGGGAAGGCATTTAAGTTGCAAACAGATCACAAACCTTTATCGTTTCTAGCACAGGCTAAGCATGAGAACTCTAGGTTACTCCGATGGTCTTTGCTTCTGGCTCCATATAATTTTAGCATTGAGTATATATCTGGAAAAACCAATTTGGGAGCTGATTTTTTAAGCCGCCATCCGTGTGATGAGAATCACCGTAAACCCCAGAAATAATAATAAATTTCTCTATGTGTATATAGAATAAAGGACTGACATATAATGTCTGTTTTAAGAGGGGAGGTGTCATGAAATATTCTAATCCACATATATAAATTATTAGGTAAATATGAAGCCTAACAAATAAAATTAATAAAGAGAAGAGCAATGGTAAAATAACAGTGCTGTCACAAAGAATGTACTCGAAATCCCCCTTGTTTTCTGCTTCGTCTGCAAATTGTAACGCTTTCACGTTGATATAAAAGCTTACTGTATTATTACCCGCCTTCTTCAATGAAACGTGTGCTGCATTTCTAAGAAAAACATTGAGACGTACTGCGTAATGACCTAAATTAATCCTAACATTAATTATACTGCGTTACCAAAACGAACGAACAGATGGACAAAAGGATAAAGAGAGAGGGGAGGGCTGGAAATCAGGAACGCATGCATCACGCGTGTAAGTCTACATGCACTAATTTTTTTTTCAGACGGACAGTGATAAAATACACTACCCTTTCCCAGAGTTAGGTTTATAAATCATAAAAAAACTCTTATTAGAAAAGATAACATTAGATGGGTTTACGGTTGAGAACATAACAGTACCCAGACAGCACATCTTCGAAACAGGAGGTAGAAGAAATTGCATATTTTGAATGCAGCCACGTAGCTCCTTTAAATTTGTATTTTTGGGTTCCTTAGGGCTTGCTGACAAATAATATGTAAAACGTTACGCAAATAGTCCAGGAATTAATAAATTATACCCAAAATAAAATATTGGGGGTGCCTGACAGCATAAAATCATTTCTGCTCATAAGATTTTTTTTTAACGTGTTTGAAAAAAATTTACGTTACAGAAATAGCCTACCATGTAAACTCCAAATTGATTGGAGCGCAACAAATGAAAGCCTAACCACGATTGGTCGGGCTATAAATACTATCTTGGTTGTTAGGGGAAACGGGGAAAGGTAACATTTTTTTCAAACACTTGTCGAAACGGGGCTCATTGGTCAGACTCGCTGATATACACACTTGGGAGCGTTAGTTCGAAACCACTTGTTTAAAATAGCTTGATAAAGCATCAGTGCGTTGAAGCCAGCATATATTTTGCTAAATAAAAGCCTGGAAGATAAGCAGATGGGAATTTGTGCCAGTTTGTGCCAGAATTCATTGCTAATCAACGTATCTGTGTTTATTCGTATGAATTGTGGTAAGCTTGAACCATTCAATATCTTTTAATGAAAATTGAATGTGAATTGTTGATTTATGCCTGTATATATATGTGTAGTTCAGTGGCCAACGTGAGGTAAAGCCTGTAATGCTCCAGCCTGAACAGAGGGTGTCGGAGAGAAGTAAAACGGCATGGAATGGCCAAACAGTACACTGACACCTGGATGATTGAATAGAAAGAAATAATGCTGGAAGTGCAGAGGCGTAGTAACCATTAAGAAGGGTAATACTGGAATAAAGTATTTCAAATGAAGCTGACAGTTGGCCTAATGCTCTGAACTCAATGTTTGTGCTGTGTTGTGATCAATGTAACAAGAGAGTTTAAGTTAGTTATGAAGTAGAAGGTACATCCTTCTTGATTTCAGGGACAGTGGTCTTGATGGTACTGAGCAGCACCTGGTCAGAGCTTTGCTGAATCCAGAGTCGGACAGCATACTCCTTGGTCTTTTTAGCTATCAGTGAGGTGTCTCCTGAGCCCAGAGGAGAATTCGAGCAGAGGAGTCCTTTCCTGCCGCCATCACGCCAGATAAGCGAATTGGCCAGCTGAGCTCAACATTATGTCCCCTCATCTTGAACTGACTTTGTAAAATTAACATTAAGAGGGGAATTTACTTGTCTTAAAATCAGGAACTGTGAACATCTCCAATACTAGTCCCTAAAGACAAACTATTGAAGTCATGATGATGACAAATACCAACAGAGCTTGAACAAAACAAAACCAGTATTACCTCATTTTACTACTACACAACTGACACACATAGAACATTTGTAATAATATATGTCACTACAATATTCATATTAAATACATTCTGTACATAACTTGTAATTTAAATTGATTGTGATTCCTGGTTCCCTTGTAGTTGAATCAGGACACATATTCATTCATGCCAGTAATGAATACATATTGTTATTTGAAAGTTTATCAGTGACTCTTTTAAGATATCTTTGTAGAGTGTTATATGTATGTGAGTGTCACAGTGTTGTCAAGAGTAGTGGATTAAATTAAATTGTTTATCTGTCTGTTGTTGTGACTTACACTTCACCATACTCATACCCTAGACACATAACGTAGCATCACACTATTCCAGAATAATTCTGACTGAGATATATAGATATGTGGTAGCAAGTAAGGTTATCTATAATACACTACTCTTAATAGATATAGATACCTTCACAGCTGATCTCAGTCAGTACACTAAGTTCCCTATAAGTATTTATAACATCCCACTTCACCACAGTGGCCAGTCGTTCTCAGAAGACGAACAACATAACCTCTGATACTACGACCGATGATCGACCCAAAGATTCGAAGGCAGATGACAAACAAGCTCCGAAACCAGACTTAGCAACATCACCGCTGAAACAAGGTGTCGAGGCGGTAGCTACATTGAGCAGTGACAAGGCAACATCGAAGACAGAGGGTAACAAAGCATTGAAACCCAACAAAATCAATCCACCGGCAAAACGAGATGTCATTGTCGAGTCTCCAACATACAGTGACCAGCCAACTCCGGTGAAACTTGACCAGATGCAGACGACCCAGAATGCGAATCCGTCCCGCAGACCGTACACACAATCTGAGACAGAAGTTGGAACGTGCCAACTTCGCAAGCATCAAAACGCAGTATCCAACGTGGCACTACAGGAGAGAATAATTAAGATCACCCAGATGTCTGGAGGTGAGGCCTCGCTCAGGGCCCTACCCGACGACAAAGTAATCGGCATACTTGAGTCAATAACGGGCAGGAGAAGCATATCTAAAGTTTCAAGACACGACAACGGAGTTATCATAACTCTAAACAAGACGGAGAAAACAAACCAACTGATGGTCGAACTTGAATCCGGACACAAAGAAGTCCAGCTGCCCCACCAGATTAAAGCTACTGTGGAAATATTCAAGAAGACCAAAAAGATAGTTGTGAGAGGGATCGACAACAGCCGGTCCACAGCCGCCTACAAGAAGAAAACAAGAACATCAACATAACACAGGTTGAAAGACTGAAGACATGGGACAAGAAGGACACAAACCTAGTTATCCTAACTATCGAGGGGACTTCAAGACCAAGGCAACTCAACCTAGACGATAGATGTCGAAAAACAGAAGAGTACATCCCTCCTGTTATGCAGTGCTCAAACTGCCAACAATTCTCGCACACTAAGAAAACATGCAGGAGAGAGGCAGTTTGTCGATACTGTGCGGGAAGTCACACTTACAATGAATGTCCTCATGCGAAAAATGATGATAACTATAAAGTGCGCAACTCCAACAGAACCTGCGCAAACTGTCTTGGGAACCACGGAGCAAGATACCGTGGCTGTCCGACCTTCTATGAAACAAAGGCCATACTGAAGGAATCTGTAACCAAAAACATCTCCTTCAGAGAAGCAAGAAACCGAGTGGCTTCAGGCGGCACTGGTAAACAAGAACAGCACACAAGAGCCCAGCTGATAAGACTAGCCACAGATATGCGAGACATAAAACAACAACTCAAAGTCGAGACGAACAAGCAACACAACGAAGACTCAGATGCCATAAGAGACGAAACAATAGGAGCCGTACAGAGCGCCCAGGCAATATTACAGGAAATGAAAACTATCAAACACGAGATAGAAGTCGACATCGTCAAACTCACAGAGCTAAAGGAAGAGAACGAAGAAATCCTCAAAAGAATTGAAACAGAGAGAAAGATAGCTGAGGATACCCTTACAAAAAGTAGAGAACAAAACAAAGAAACTAAAGACAAAATAAAAACCGAAATCGTGCAGGAAATACAAAGCAAACTAGAAAGAAGAGAAGCAGCGGAAATAAACATAATTTTAAAAACCATAATGGAGATGCTACCAAAAATAATAGCGACAGCCTTTGAACAACACAAACCGGTAACAGACAACAAATAGCTACAGAACAGGCAGCTAGTGGTCCTTTTCAGGAACAATCAGCTCAAGGACTCGGAAAGCGATACCAACGAAGACTAACGCTAATACCCTATATACCGCAATACAACCGTTTGTAACCTGTAAGGCAGGAAAGGAACTCCATGAGAACGCCACGACACCATAAAAATACAAGCAACGACGAAGGATCCAGACAGTCAGCTAGTAGTCCTTTTCAGGGCTAATCATTTCCAGGACTAGGAAAATGATACCAGCGAAGATGTTAACACACTATATACCCCAATATAACCGTTGGCAACCCTTCAATGGGTTTTGGTTGAACAGGGTATCACAGCAAAATATTAGACCCAAAGAAAAAAAAAAAAAAAAAAAAAAAAAAGTGTGAGTAGAGACATGTGTTTATAATGCATTGTTGACTTCTGAACAGCAGGCTGCGGGTTGTATTATGGAGAATGCATTTCCACCTGGAGCATGGAACTTGGTGTCTTTTGTCTACTTTAGTTTTTTTATTTGGCTTTCGTATGACCCAAAAATAAAGAATAATAACAATAATAATACTTACTTACTTACTTAGTCGTTCCCCTTCTACAGTGAGGTGTAGAGATTTGGGAGAGAGAGCGCCAGACTATCCTATCGGCTGTCTTCCTCCTGGCCTGGTTCCATTCTAGTCCTCGGTCCTTCAAAGATTGTCTAATGGCGTCCTCCCAGCGGACTCTGGATCGTCCTGGGGGTCTGGATCCCTGGCTCTTTGTTTCCCATGCTTGTCGTGGTAGCCGATCTTCTCCAATTCTGCAGACATGGCCAAACCATCTTAGTTGGGACTGTTCTACTTGGGTCTGCAGAGGGTGGGATTTTAGGCCTTGACGTATAGTCTGGTTGCGGACCATGTCTCTTCTTGTTACTTCAACCACCTTCCTCAGATACCTCATTTCCGAGGTTTGGATCTGGCTTTTGTGGGTTGTAGTCATTGCCCATGACTCGCATCCATATGTCAAGACTGGGACATAGGTGGAGCGGTGTATAGCCATCTTCGTTTTTTTACCAACCTCTCTCTTGCTGAGGAATCCTCGATTTACGGCCTGAAAAAGTCTCCCAGCTGCTGCTTTTCGAGTGGCCAACTCTTCTTTGATGCCGCCCTTTCGGTCTATAATAGCTCCAAGGTATTTAAAGTGGTCGACCTGCTCCAGGACCTGTTCTCCCAGCTTAATCTGATGGCTTCTTTCTTCTCGTGATATCACCAAGGATTTTGTTTTAGAGCTGCTTATGACCATCCCTCCCTTCTCCAGCTCTTCCTTCCAGACTTGCAGGTTGGATTGGAGATGTGCCTCTGATTTAGCAATCAGGGCAACATCATCAGCAAATGCCAGCTCTGAAATACAGACCTGTCTCATCTTCCAGTACCCCACTGAATACTTTCTTGTTCTCTCCTTACATGCCTTGATGACATCGTCCATGAGGAGTATGAAAAGATAAGGTGACAGAATATCACCTTGTCTTACATCAGTTTTGGCCCTGAACTCTTCTGACTTATGGTTTGCTGTCCTCACATAATTTCTGCAAGACTTGTAGAAGCTCTGTATAGCATGAATCAGAGGTGCTGGAATGTTCTTCCTTGCTAAATAGTCCCAACATTTTCTCCAGGGGACCCTGTCAAACGCCTAACCATTTCTGATGTTATACCATCATGCCCTGCTGCTTTGCCCATCTTGATTTTCTCCAGTGCTGCCTTCAGTTTTTCCATCTTTATGTCATCTTCACCATCATTGGTTTTCTCTTCTGTGCTAGTGGTTATCATTTCTAATGCTTCCCCATGCTCACCATCCAGGAGTTCTGAGAAATATTCTTTCCATCTTTCCATTACTTCCTTCGGGGCAGTAAGCTATTTGCCTTGCTTGTCCTTTATAAATTTGAGAGGGCATTGTTTTTCCTCCCTCATGTTTTTTAGGGTCTTATAGAACAATTTATGGTTTTCTTGCGCATCTCCATATTCTTCCCAGGACTTCTGTTTTGCTGCTAGCACCTTGTTCTTTGCTTCTGTTCTGAGTGTCACATATTCTCTATATTTCTCCATTTGTCCTGTAGTGTTTTTAGCTCCTAAGTATTGTTTCCATGCTATTTTCATCTCTCTTATTTTTTTCTTTGACTACCTCTGTCCACCAAGGTGTTTTTTTTCTCTTGTTCCCAAGTCGGACTACACCATATGCTTCTGCAGCAGCTGTCTTTATGATGTCCTTGAATTTAAGCCAGAGGGTTTCCAAGTCATCAGGTTGTTCTTCTGTGTTGCTCACCGCTGCAGCAATAAGCCCCTGATATCTGATCTTAATTTCTGGATCTCTCAACTTGTAGGTCTTAATGCTCATTTCTCCCGTTCGTTTACTTAGTTTCTTGCGTGATGTTGGGCAGTTCCTAAGCTGAGCAACTCGTTCAGTTGTTCTTTTGATTGTAAGCAGGTAGTGATCACGTCCAATCCATCCCTTGATACTATCTTTTTGGTTTTTGGCCACAATGCAACCCACGTTCCTTTAGCTCTTTCAGATGTGGGTACACCACTGTAGAGCAGCGTGTTGCCATCGAGATCCATGACTCCTTGTCCTTTTTTCTTTGTTTCCGTTATATCCAGGATTTCTAGTTTTGCTTTCATCATCTCTTCCACCAGCTCCTCTTCTTTCCCATTTATACTTCTTGTGTTCCATGTTCCATAAGTCGTAGTCCGTAGTCCGTTCCAGTTCGTCGTCTTTAGAATCAGTCCGGTTTTCTCTCTTGTAGTTCTCATAATCAAAAGTTTAAAGCAAACAGGTGATTGGCCTGTCGTGCCTTTGCATGGTGGAGGGGCTGCCTCCTTACGGGTCCATGCAGGCCGCCCTCCTCCTTTTTCAGCCGGGCTTGGGACCGGCCTAGGCGGAGTTATAACACTAATAATATTAATAACAACATTTGTTCGAGATAAATTTTTGGCCATTGTTGATGGTTGTCTACTATACCCTACTTCTACCTTGTTTTGATCGTATAGTGGATTCCTATCTCTACCCTGAGCAGTAGGCAGCTCATTTATGGTTGGTGGTGTTAGACGTCTGCTTTCTCTCAATATAACGACAACAGTTCACAACTGACAAGTGATGAATGATCTTGATGACCGATGATTAACTTCACTCTGACAGCAATAGTAAACTACGTTGAACTTTATTTACATAAAAATAAAGTAAAGAGTGTGAATTGATGTGCCAAACCTTCCCATGAGGTTGGCCGACCAGTACAGCAACAATTTCCATTCAATTTCAATTATTAATACAAAGTCTTGCTCTCTCGTTCACTTTTGCTACTTCAGTATCTCTAGCTGTCTCTATTGGTTAGGGTGGTCACGACTTGAAAATCACTGCTGTTACAAATTTCTAGCTGTCATGTAGTTCTTCATATTTAATCATTTTCTTCTTTCTCTTGTTTTGACATATTTCTTCTGTTCAGCTTAATTTATGTAGTCTTTACTTGGTGTCCCTTAGATAATACTGGCCTACCGCCAGGGTTGACGATTTCCCAAGTTCATATACTACTCGTTAGTCTGTCTACTTGCCTACTAATTTGCGCTACCAGTAATAGGCTCTTAAAGTTTCAACGTACCTGGTTCGTTTCGAAAACACACATATTTTCTTGAAATGTCAACACTGTCTTCTTGTCCTCAGAATAACTCACAAAACCGTCATACATGATTATGGCATGGATTTGCGATTGAGGGTCTAAAGTAAACGATAGTGCATTATTTCTGTGACCACAGAAATCAACCAAAAGGACCTTGATTTATCGTCCGGTGATAACCCTCAATAGCGCAAGCCACTTATAAAATACTATCTTTACACACTTGGGAGAGAACTCGAAACTGAACCTACGCTAACGCGTTCTCGAATGTAACTGACTATACTTCAAACTTCGAACTACGACTATTTATGAACATTCTAGAACAGACTTTCTCACAAACAGTTCACTATTTCATTCCTCGCACGAGAATTGTGATCACGTAGGCAACTCGGTTTAGCAAAACAGAATAAAAACTTAACATTATGATTCCCGGTCAAAGTCGGCCTCACTGAATATTGTGATCAAGAGACGTCAACCCTACTCATGTCCCCTACTTCAATGTATTATGGATTATTACCCTTTGATTATAAATTGACAAGTCCGTTAATTTCCCTCATTAAAGTCATTGTTATAAAAATTACTTCCAACCAAATTTCGGGTTACCGACACTACCTGTTACAAATTAATTTATAAATAACTATGTCTAAAAATTGTTAAAAATTACGTATTTTAGTGTTTAATGTTGGCGGAAAGCAATTAAAGGCTTAATTTATCACCAGACGAAAAAAAAGGCCAAAAAAAAATAATAATAAAAATAAAATAATGCTGACCTCTAAAATAAATCAAACACATATCTTCAGTCGGATTTAAAAACAAAATACGAAAGCCCCGAGCTCTGGCTGTCTCAAAGAATTCTGCTTCCAGTTTTAAGATTTAGATGTACATGTTCTATGCATGTTTTGAGAAAAGTCATACCATTTACATTGATTTACAAGAAATATAACAGCTGTGACGATTCCTGCTGCATGACGATCAGGCTGTTTACAATTACACTGCAAATAGTAAGCCAGATTTTTCAAAGTTCACATTCCATAGACATAGCTTTCAACTTTAAATGACCATGACTTTGACACATCAGTCAGCAATAGATATATAAACACATGCATTTTAACTGATCGTGACGAACTTATGTTAATTCATAACATAGCATTTTACTGCTCATAGATTTGAGCAAACTATTAATTGTCATAAAGATTTATAATCTTCACCATTTTCCTGTCTGCTCCTTACAGAGCAAAGAGCCACAACTGTAGTAGGTCCTCTTGCAGGAAGCCTGCACATAGCATTCAATTGCTTCTGTAGCGATGGTTTCTGTAGCCATTTGATTGACATGATGAGGTTACCAGCCCCATTAACAACTTCATACTAGTCGCCTGGTACGACATGCTTAAGGGTACAGTAGTCCTATTCTTTCTTTGTCCTTTTAGAGGGACCCCCCCCCCCACTTTTCCGTTTTTTCCGGATAATAGTGGGGGCAATATTTATAATATACATCTTTCAATAAGCTTTAAAATACATTTTCGTCATTGTTTTGTCCCTGTTATTGTAGTCAATTAAAAAGACGGATTTAAATTCAAGATGACTGCTGCTCTACTGTTGGCAGCAGAGAGAATGAGTGTTCGTGCGAGTGAGTGATCGATGGTGCCAGCACCATTGTTTCTGTAACAACGGGTCACTGATATTTGCTGTGATTGAATCAGGTCAAGTTGTCCTCTCTGTGGTTGATTTTTCTACCCAGCATGCCACCTGTACACTTTTGGCCGTACGCCCGCTATTACGTGAGGCGAAATATCAGGTTAGTATGTCTAACCAGAGACGGATTTTACGTGAGTATCCCTTTTTTCTTGCACAGAGAGACAGGTGTCCCTCGCCATTCAGGCAGACACTCGCCGATTTCGGAGGTACCCATTAGAGCTGGGTCGGCTCAGGAGCCGCCGGTCCCTGGTCGACAACACTCTTTCAAATGTACTCGCCAGGGCTCGAGTTAATCCAGTCCAAATCCCGGTCGACGAAATATCTTCAAATGTCCTCGCCCGGGTTTGATCCTGGGTCACCCGGTCTCCAGCGCAGTGTGGTAACCACTACGCTAGCGCGGCTTCCCCCCCACACACGCACGCACGCACGCACGCACACACACACACAGGTAAATTTAGTGTCCATAAGAATACCTATCCAGTACCTCCAGGGACTTTGATGGTCAACTGTGTACGAGGAAGGTGGTCTCTTTTTTTTTTTTTTTTTTTTTAACCAGCGGCACTTGGGCTTTCAGCCCTTCGGCCCAATGACATATCATTGCGAGGCTGGGGAACCTGAGGACTTTCCTTCCAACCCGGTCAGGAGCTTCGCTCCTTCCCATCCACAGAGGGTTTATCACAGGAGCCGTTCAGGCTATTCAGTCAAATTTCCGGCCGTAAACATTTCTTCAAACGCCGACGCCCGGGTTTGAACCATGAACACCTGGTCGCCAGTACAACGCCGAAGCCATTACACCAGCGCGGCTCCCAAGGTGGTCTCATGAAAGAGGCCAGTGCGCAAAGGAAACTTATTTCACAAGTTAGACAGAAGTAATCCACTTTTTTGAGCATGTTATGAGAAGAGGAAAGCTGGAATATATCATAACAACAGGTAAGATTGAAGGAAAAAGAGATAGAGGAAGACACAGAAAGCAAATACTGGACAGTTTGACATCGTGGCATGGAAGGAGGTCAACAACAGAATTGATACATTGTACTGGAGACAGGAAGTTGTGGAAAGACATGATCTCCTACGCCACTAGGCATGGTACTTGAAGAAGAAGAAAATCCTGTCATACCATTTCCATCCTTCTATTCTATGCAAGCATCCAAATATGAAAGTCTGTAGCTTGTTGTTTTTGTTGTGAGTAGTAAATAAACTAAATAAATAAAGACTAATCGACAAATAAGAGAAGACTCTAGGCAGAAATATGTCTCCAATTATATAAGGAAAAGACGATGGTCATATATCGGTCATGTCCTACGAATGCAAAACAACAGAATACCATTGCAGGCACTCACTTGGGTTCCTGAGGGTAAGAAGAAAAAAGGAAGACCAAAAGAAACACTCAAAAGAACAATAATAAGAGAAGGAAGAACGTTGGGATTAAACAATGTGTAAGAGCTAAGAGGAGTGGCGTCACAACGTACAACCTGGAGAGCACTGGTTTCTGCCTTATGCGCCGTGTTTGGTGCTTAAAGAATTTATTATTATTATTATTAGTAAATAAACACTTTAAGGTCAATAGCAGGTATTACCTTTCTGTTGTCTAGTGTCTTCCTCCATTCAGTCTTGATTTTTTGTTGGGACAGTTGATGATAGTTCAATAAAGAAAAATGAACTCCACGAAATACCCCAGTCTCAGAAATGAGTACTGGTGAATAATAGCACAAAGGATAGTCAGACAGTAAAGACCCCTGGTCCGGTGGTAATAAGAAGATCAAGAGCCTAGAGTGTCTTCTCGTAATAACTATCTTATGCTTTAAATAACAATGAAATTCAAATTGAACTCAATAGTAACTTTATGAAATTAACAAAATTCAAGTTACAATTAAAATCAATTTATTTATAATGATTATCTTATCTTCTGTTCTTGAAATAGATAGAAATGCTATATGAATAGGAATTTTATATTTACACAATATCCAGAGAAATCACAGTGATATTATTTTACTTTACTGAATTACAGTGTCTCTGCTTTTCTGACAAAAAACGTTAACCAGTCTTTTTCTTCATATGACTTGACTCTTCACATATAAATTGATCGAATGTTCATCTGTTTCTGCACTTAACTGAGTGCTCCTTAAATGATGGTTGACAATGTTGGTGAGCTCCACACGACTGTATAGACTCGGCTGATCTTCCCATGTAGTAGGGATACCAGCACAACCAGGTAGACCAGCGGTAGTGCTCCGTGTCGCTATGCAGGATAACACTTGGGTTCTCACTTCTGGCTTATGTCTATATGTACGACCGAAACCTGAAAACAACACAAAGACTGTGGCTAGCCTCTTTCCAAGAGTTCCCCTCGCCTAATGTATTGTTGTTCCGTGTCATCAGTAATGCATGTGTATGAATGCGCACATGTGTTTCTGGTTACATTGTTAGTTGTACAGATGTCTACTTGCCAACAACAAATTCAAATGATATGATTACAGTACATTATATTACATCATTCATTTACATCACATTATGTTACATAGTCCATTCTTCCATCTGCTATCTTTCCATCCAAGCAGAATTAGAATTATTCTGACATATATTGCTTATGGTTATCAAAGTTTGAGAACCCCTGGCCTACTTTGTGCCCATAGAGCAGTCAAATCAATTTGGGGGGTCATTGGTACCAATGGGTTGAGAACCACTGGGATATAGTCTCCCATGCTGCCATAAATCAGTAGGGGTGTCCTTGCGGCCAGGGCTTAAGAACCACTTATTTACATGGTTGCTACTTGAACATTTCTTCTATATGAGTGTGTTCCTGGTCTCAACCTTGAGAACCATTGGCTGTCAGTCAGATTATTACGTTCATAACAATGGCTACTGAACTGTTGCCCATCGTTACATAGTGCTATGTTGAAGTTATAAGCAATGATATAACCTGATAGGATAATCATAGAGCAGGATACATTCATATAAACACATTATTAAAACAGGACAAGGATAGTTCAGGATCGTTTCACAGCATGAGTGTTCAATGAAGTGACATATTTACATTATTTATGCATCAACAAAATAGGTACAGTAGCCCTACTCACCCTCTGGTCTTTTTCAGAAATACTAACAGGACTACTTCTGGCAAAGGCAGGCCAGCACAAATACTCAATGGTGAAGGAATACGTGCCTAGCTCTCTCCTTTTGTCCTCTGCGTTCTTTCAGTTCGTGTGTTTCCCTTCACTTCCAACTACCTGCGTATTTATGCGCTTGGTCGGCCATCTTGCGTGAATCCGTGACTTTGCGCTGATTGGCTATTCCTTCAAGCAACTTCAGTCGAAAATATTTCTCGTATTTCACTTCGGGTAGGTGATCTGTGTTAGTTTCTAAACAGATACTTTAGTCGTTCTCATTACTTACAAAAGCTATTGCCTCTTGAGATATCTCGTTTTAATCGGACAACATGTGGCTTTCCTTCCATATCAATCTTTCCGAGATCCGTCTGTCCTTCCTTTTTCTATGAATTTTTAAACCGCACTTTCATCATTTTCCGAACTGTTTGACCCACTTGGGTGATCATATCCCCATAATTATAAAAGACATTGTCTTCCTGGCTATATCCACACCTGGGTCTACTCTCCCTCTATGACTCAGTGAAGTAGAATTTCCATCGGTCAGTCCGTTGATTTTAAATGAATTTATTACTGCGTGGTCCGAACACAGATTTCCTCCCTACCCGATTTTTTATGACTAGACGATCTCCGTGTAGCAACTCTCTTTTCCTTGGTCGAGCTAATTAGCATTACACATGTTTCGCCGGTGTTTACTTTGTTTTGATTACCTAGATATCGAATCCCAATCGCATTATGCGACATAGTCCCCCCGTTTTCTAAGCGAGAGATATCTCGAGCTTAAATTTGGGAACGATATCGTTGTAATCATGCCTATTGGCGGTTAGTTTCCTTCTGTCTATCTTGAACCTGATCAGTGGGATGCCTACAAAAGGAATATGCTCCCAACTTTTGGTTTCTTTGATAGCGATTTATCTTTTCTATTTCTCTTTTGCCCGTTCGATTGATCATCCAGGCTCTTATGGTTGGGTCCTCAACAGATGATTTACTATTTGCTCTATAGCATGATGAACTAGGGTCTGTGTTATTCATTTGAAAGTTACAGCCCTGTTTTGCATGAGATTTGATTGCAGGTTTCCCTTGCAATTTCCTGGACATTCGATTTTGGCAAAAGGATTGTTTCCTTAAATCCAGCTCCTGGTGTTCAGCATGTATTTTAGACTGTCTGGGATATTTCTTCTCCCCTCTCGTGCCAATACCGAGAATACCCATGGTCGCTGGTTTTCCAGTAGATCTGTTGTGATACCGCTTACGTTGATTCACTGGATCTACCTTGGGGCACTCTGGGCAGGAATTTACAAACCAGTTAATGTCCTCAGTAATACCTGGCCAGTAGTAATGGGTGGCTATCCTTTGTTTTGTGGCACCATTACCCAGGTGTTCACTCAAAGAAGCAATATGCCCCCATTCTATAACCTTGTTTCTATAGGTGGATGGTACAACAATCTGCCCATGGCCGTTTGGCCCTCTGCCAGCTTTCCTGTGCAAGAGTCCATGTTCCATATAGAAATCCCCTTTTCTGGGAGGGTTATGTGTTTTTGGCAATTTGCCAAAGCAAGGCTTCAATGTACTATCTTGGGCTTGAGCCTTCTTCATCTCAGTTGAATGAATTTTTAAATGAGTGTTCCCCTCTTTATTCTGGGAGCTGACCTGGTCCGGGTGTCTTCCGCAACCTCAGGTTTTATAGGATTTCCCAAAAAAACATATCTACGTCCCAACATCAGGGGATAGAAGGGATCATCTAGTACTGCTGCATTTATTTCCCCTTCCACATAGCGACAACTGACTTGAATCTTCGCTATGGGCAAAGTTAGGGGTACTGCTCCTTTTAGTGGCCCTTGAATATCCACTGTTTCTGTTGTGATTTGTTCAGGGCGCACCAGAGATGCACACACGACTGCGTCATAGGACAAACCTGTGTCATACATTCCTGTGACTGGTTTGCCATTCACAGTCACTATCTCCTGTGTAGGTGGGTGATGGAGGCTATTCTGAATCACTGTCAGTTCCTTCCTATCAAAAGTCCTCACCTGTAAGCATGCAGCATAATAAGGAGGGGTTTTCCTTCTGCACTCTGCAGTATTATGGTTGCTCATTCTACAAGTCTTACACCATTTCTCTTCCTTTCTTGAAGGTTTCTTATCGTATGCCAGAGGGTTTCTTTCATGTTGCTGATGGTTTCGGTGGTTGGTCTTATGGAAGTGGTTTCGAGTGGGTTCGTCTTCGTCCTGCTCGAAGTGGTTGTGAGGCTTCTTGAGAAATTCTCCTTGTTTCCTTTTTGCTCCTTGTGTTAGAGAATGTGCCAATTGGTGACTTTCAGCATATTTGATTATGTCTTCCAACCTATCCCATCTGTTTTCTACCAGAAATTTCTTCGTTTCAGGGGTCATGGAATCTAAAAGTTGTTCTATCAGAATCATTTCCTTGAGTCCCTCGAAATCTTGCGAAAAGTTTCCCAGTGTACACCATCTCAGTAGGTAAGTTTCCAACCGAGCTGTGTATTGTTGGTACGTTTCTCCAGCCTCCTTCTTGGCAGTTCGGAATTTCTTACGATAAGCCTCTGAATTTTGCTCATAGCGAACAAGCAATGCTTGCTTCAGAGCCTCGAAGTCTTCCTGTTCCTCTTTGGGTAGTTTCAAAAACACTTCGTAAGAAATACCCCTCAATCCTTGAGAGAGCTTAACACTCCACTTTTCCTTCTCTAGGCCATATGATGAAGCAAGTCGCTCAAACCTGTCTATGTAGGCCTCAATAGAATCGTCCTTCTCTATAAAAGCATCCAAATGGAAGTTCATAGCACCCTTTTGAGGACCTTGGCTAGAGCTACTGTCAGAGTGAGGAGAACTGCTACCATTTATACTTGCAGTTGCCTGAATTTCCAGTTGTCTTAACTTCAACTCATGTTCTCTTTCAGCCTGAATCCTTCTTTCCTCTCTCTCGACCTCTAATCTCCTTTCTTCAGCTTCCATTTTCTTAGCTTCTCTTCCAGCTTCTAATTCAAGCTTCTTGGTCTCCCTTTCGGCTTCCAATTTCTTAGCTTCTCTACCAGCTTCTAATTCAAGCTTCTTGGTCTCCCTTTCGGCTTCCAATTTCTTAGCTTCTCTACCAGCTTCTAATTCAAGCTTCTTGGTCTCCCTTTCGGCTTCCAATTTCTTAGCTTCAATGTCCATATACTTATCACTTTCCACAGTGACATACTGGATAAGAGCATCGCCACTTAGGCCCAAGTCCTTCCCCATTTGTATAATGGCAGACTTAACCTTTACCAGATCAGCCATTGTCTTGCTGTTGAGAGGGTGAATAGTCTTACTCAACTAATTAATTCAAGCTTAATTAAATTAAACTTAATTAATGAATATTGTCACAATCTATGTGAGAGTCTGTCTATTTGTACTCAATGGTACTTCAACAAAAAAAATTATTTAGATATTATTTATTTATATATATATTTTTCCACTGTTGGGAAAAAAATAAATTCAAAAAAATAATTTTCTAAGAAAGAAGATAGCGTTTTGGCTCAGGACTATCAAGGATATCCCGCGAACGAGCCCCCAGTGTAACGAGATGGTATGATAGTGGTTGTTGTCTTGATGACAGTTGATGATAGTTCAATAAAGAATAATGAACTCCACGAAATACCCCAGTCTCAGAAATGAGTACTGGTGAATAATAGCACAAAGGATAGTCAGACAGTAAAGACCCCTGGTCCGGTGGTAATAAGAAGATCAAGAGCCTAGAGTGTCTTCTCGTAATAACTATCTTATGCTTTAAATAACAATGAAATTCAAATTGAACTCAATAGTAACTTTATGAAATTAACAAAATTCAAGTTACAATTAAAATCAATTTATTTATAATGATTATCTTATCTTCTGTTCTTGAAATAGATAGAAATGCTATATGAATAGGAATTTTATATTTACACAATATCCAGAGAAATCACAGTGATATTATTTTACTTTACTGAATTACAGTGTCTCTGCTTTTCTGACAAAAAACGTTAACCAGTCTTTTTCTTCATATGACTTGACTCTTCACATATAAATTGATCGAATGTTCATCTGTTTCTGCACTTAACTGAGTGCTCCTTAAATGATGGTTGACAATGTTGGTGAGCTCCACACGACTGTATAGACCGGCTGATCTTCCCATGTAGTAGGGATACCAGCACAACCAGGTAGACCAGCGGTAGTGCTCCGTGTCGCTATGCAGGATAACACTTGGGTTCTCACTTCTGGCTTATGTCTATATGTACGACCGAAACCTGAAAACAACACAAAGACTGTGGCTAGCCTCTTTCCAAGAGTTCCCCTCGCCTAATGTATTGTTGTTCCGTGTCATCAGTAATGCATGTGTATGAATGCGCACATGTGTTTCTGGTTACATTGTTAGTTGTACAGATGTCTACTTGCCAACAACAAATTCAAATGATATGATTACAGTACATTATATTACATCATTCATTTACATCACATTATGTTACATAGTCCATTCTTCCATCTGCTATCTTTCCATCCAAGCAGAATTATTCTGACATATATTGCTTATGGTTATCAAAGTTTGAGAACCCCTGGCCTACTTTGTGCCCATAGAGCAGTCAAATCAATTTGGGGGGTCATTGGTACCAATGGGTTGAGAACCACTGGGATATAGTCTCCCATGCTGCCATAAATCAGTAGGGGTGTCCTTGCGGCCAGGGCTTAAGAACCACTTATTTACATGGTTGCTACTTGAACATTTCTTCTATATGAGTGTGTTCCTGGTCTCAACCTTGAGAACCATTGGCTGTCAGTCAGATTATTACGTTCATAACAATGGCTACTGAACTGTTGCCCATCGTTACATAGTGCTATGTTGAAGTTATAAGCAATGATATAACCTGATAGGATAATCATAGAGCAGGATACATTCATATAAACACACATTATTAAAACAGGACAAGGATAGTTCAGGATCGTTTCACAGCATGAGTGTTCAATGAAGTGACATATTTACATTATTTATGCATCAACAAAATAGGTACAGTAGCCCTACTCACCCTCTGGTCTTTTTCAGAAATACTAACAGGACTACTTCTGGCAAAGGCAGGCCAGCACAAATACTCAGTGGTGAAGGAATACGTGCCTAGCTCTCTCCTTTTGTCCTCTGCGTTCTTTCAGTTCGTGTGTTTCCCTTCACTTCCAACTACCTGCGTATTTATGCGCTTGGTCGGCCATCTTGCGTGAATCCGTGACTTTGCGCTGATTGGCTATTCCTTCAAGCAACTTCAGTCGAAAATATTTCTCGTATTTCACTTCGGGTAGGTGATCTGTGTTAGTTTCTAAACAGATACTTTAGTCGTTCTCATTACTTACAAAAGCTATTGCCTCTTGAGATATCTCGTTTTAATCGGACAACATGTGGCTTTCCTTCCATATCAATCTTTCCGAGATCCGTCTGTCCTTCCTTTTTCTATGAATTTTTAAACCGCACTTTTCATCATTTTCCGAACTGTTTGACCCACTTGGGTGATCATATCCCCATAATTATAAAAGACATTGTCTTCCTGGCTATATCCACACCTGGGTCTACTCTCCCTCTATGACTCAGTGAAGTAGAATTTCCATCGGTCAGTCCGTTGATTTTAAATGAATTTATTACTGCGTGGTCCGAACACAGATTTCCTCCCTACCCGATTTTTATGACTAGACGATCTCCGTGTAGCAACTCTCTTTTCCTTGGTCGAGCTAATTAGCATTACACATGTTTCGCCGGTGTTTACTTTGTTTTGATTACCTAGATATCGAATCCCAATCGCATTATGCGACATAGTCCCCCCGTTTTCTAAGCGAGAGATATCTCGAGCTTAAATTTGGGAACGATATCGTTGTAATCATGCCTATTGGCGGTTAGTTTCCTTCTGTCTATCTTGAACTGATCAGTGGGATGCCTACAAAAGGAATATGCTCCCAACTTTTGGTTTCTTTGATAGCGATTTATCTTTTCTATTTCTCTTTTGCCCGTTCGATTGATCATCCAGGCTCTTATGGTTGGGTCCTCAACAGATGATTTACTATTTGCTCTATAGCATGATGAACTAGGGTCTGTGTTATTCATTTGAAAGTTACAGCCCTGTTTTGCATGAGATTTGATTGCAGGTTTCCCTTGCAATTTCCTGGACATTCGATTTTGGCAAAAGGATTGTTTCCTTAAATCCAGCTCCTGGTGTTCAGCATGTATTTTAGACTGTCTGGGATATTTCTTCTCCCCTCTCGTGCCAATACCGAGAATATCCATGGTCGCTGGTTTTCCAGTAGATCTGTTGTGATACCGCTTACGTTGATTCACTGGATCTACCTTGGGGCACTCTGGGCAGGAATTTACAAACCAGTTAATGTCCTCAGTAATACCTGGCCAGTAGTAATGGGTGGCTATCTTTTGTTTTGTGGCACCATTACCCAGGTGTTCACTCAAAGAAGCAATATGCCCCCATTCTATAACCTTGTTTCTATAGGTGGATGGTACAACAATCTGCCCATGGCCGTTTGGCCCTCTGCCAGCTTTCCTGTGCAAGAGTCCATGTTCCATATAGAAATCCCCTTTTCTGGGAGGGTTATGTGTTTTTGGCAATTTGCCAAAGCAAGGCTTCAATGTACTATCTTGGGCTTGAGCCTTCTTCATCTCAGTTGAATGAATTTTTAAATGAGTGTTCCCCTCTTTATTCTGGGAGCCTGACCTGGTCCGGGTGTCTTCCGCAACCTCAGGTTTTATAGGATTTCCCCAAAAAAACATATCTACGTCCCAACATCAGGGGATAGAAGGGATCATCTAGTACTGCTGCATTTATTTCCCCTTCCACATAGCGACAACTGACTTGAATCTTCGCTATGGGCAAAGTTAGGGGTACTGCTCCTTTTAGTGGCCCTTGAATATCCACTGTTTCTGTTGTGATTTGTTCAGGGCGCACCAGAGATGCACACACGACTGCGTCATAGGACAAACCTGTGTCATACATTCCTGTGACTGGTTTGCCATTCACAGTCACTATCTCCTGTGTAGGTGGGTGATGGAGGCTATTCTGAATCACTGTCAGTTCCTTCCTATCAAAAGTCCTCACCTGTAAGCATGCAGCATAATAAGGAGGGGTTTTCCTTCTGCACTCTGCAGTATTATGGTTGCTCATTCTACAAGTCTTACACCATTTCTCTTCCTTTCTTGAAGGTTTCTTATCGTATGCCAGAGGGTTTCTTTCATGTTGCTGATGGTTTCGGTGGTTGGTCTTATGGAAGTGGTTTCGAGTGGGTTCGTCTTCGTCCTGCTCGAAGTGGTTGTGAGGCTTCTTGAGAAATTCTCCTTGTTTCCTTTTTGCTCCTTGTGTTAGAGAATGTGCCAATTGGTGACTTTCAGCATATTTGATTATGTCTTCCAACCTATCCCATCTGTTTTCTACCAGAAATTTCTTCGTTTCAGGGGTCATGGAATCTAAAAGTTGTTCTATCAGAATCATTTCCTTGAGTCCCTCGAAATCTTGCGAAAAGTTTCCCAGTGTACACCATCTCAGTAGGTAAGTTTCCAACCGAGCTGTGTATTGTTGGTACGTTTCTCCAGCCTCCTTCTTGGCAGTTCGGAATTTCTTACGATAAGCCTCTGAATTTTGCTCATAGCGAACAAGCAATGCTTGCTTCAGAGCCTCGAAGTCTTCCTGTTCCTCTTTGGGTAGTTTCAAAAACACTTCGTAAGAAATACCCCTCAATCCTTGAGAGAGCTTAACACTCCACTTTTCCTTCTCTAGGCCATATGATGAAGCAAGTCGCTCAAACCTGTCTATGTAGGCCTCAATAGAATCGTCCTTCTCTATAAAAGCATCCAAATGGAAGTTCATAGCACCCTTTTGAGGACCTTGGCTAGAGCTACTGTCAGAGTGAGGAGAACTGCTACCCTTTATACTTGCAGTTGCCTGAATTTCCAGTTGTCTTAACTTCAACTCATGTTCTCTTTCAGCCTGAATCCTTCTTTCCTCTCTCTCGACCTCTAATCTCCTTTCTTCAGCTTCCATTTTCTTAGCTTCTCTTCCAGCTTCTAATTCAAGCTTCTTGGTCTCCCTTTCGGCTTCCAATTTCTTAGCTTCTCTACCAGCTTCTAATTCAAGCTTCTTGGTCTCCCTTTCGGCTTCCAATTTCTTAGCTTCAATGTCCATATACTTATCACTTTCCACAGTGACATACTGGATAAGAGCATCGCCACTTAGGCCCAAGTCCTTCCCCATTTGTATAATGGCAGACTTAACCTTTACCAGATCAGCCATTGTCTTGCTGTTGAGAGGGTGAATAGTCTTACTCAACTAATTAATTCAAGCTTAATTAAATTAAACTTAATTAATGAATATTGTCACAATCTATGTGAGAGTCTGTCTATTTGTACTCAATGGTACTTCAACAAAAAAAAATTATTTAGATATTATTTATTTATATATATATATTTTTCCACTGTTGGGAAAAAAATAAATTCAAAAAAATAATTTTCTAAGAAAGAAGATAGCGTTTTGGCTCAGGACTATCAAGGATATCCCGCGAACGAGCCCCCAGTGTAACGAGATGGTATGATAGTGGTTGTTGTCTTGATGACAGTTGATGATAGTTCAATAAAGAATAATGAACTCCACGAAATACCCCAGTCTCAGAAATGAGTACTGGTGAATAATAGCACAAAGGATAGTCAGACAGTAAAGACCCCTGGTCCGGTGGTAATAAGAAGATCAAGAGCCTAGAGTGTCTTCTCGTAATAACTATCTTATGCTTTAAATAACAATGAAATTCAAATTGAACTCAATAGTAACTTTATGAAATTAACAAAATTCAAGTTACAATTAAAATCAATTTATTTATAATGATTATCTTATCTTCTGTTCTTGAAATAGATAGAAATGCTATATGAATAGGAATTTTATATTTACACAATATCCAGAGAAATCACAGTGATATTATTTTACTTTAACTGAATTACAGTGTCTCTGCTTTTCTGACAAAAAACGTTAACCAGTCTTTTTCTTCATATGACTTGACTCTTCACATATAAATTGATCGAATGTTCATCTGTTTCTGCACTTAACTGAGTGCTCCTTAAATGATGGTTGACAATGTTGGTGAGCTCCACACGACTGTATAGACTCGGCTGATCTTCCCATGTAGTAGGGATACCAGCACAACCAGGTAGACCAGCGGTAGTGCTCCGTGTCGCTATGCAGGATAACACTTGGGTTCTCACTTCTGGCTTATGTCTATATGTACGACCGAAACCTGAAAACAACACAAAGACTGTGGCTAGCCTCTTTCCAAGAGTTCCCCTCGCCTAATGTATTGTTGTTCCGTGTCATCAGTAATGCATGTGTATGAATGCGCACATGTGTTTCTGGTTACATTGTTAGTTGTACAGATGTCTACTTGCCAACAACAAATTCAAATGATATGATTACAGTACATTATATTACATCATTCATTTACATCACATTATGTTACATAGTCCATTCTTCCATCTGCTATCTTTCCATCCAGGCAGAATTATTCTGACATATATTGCTTATGGTTATCAAAGTTTGAGAACCCCTGGCCTACTTTGTGCCCATAGAGCAGTCAAATCAATTTGGGGGGTCATTGGTACCAATGGGTTGAGAACCACTGGGATATAGTCTCCCATGCTGCCATAAATCAGTAGGGGTGTCCTTGCGGCCAGGGCTTAAGAACCACTTATTTACATGGTTGCTACTTGAACATTTCTTCTATATGAGTGTGTTCCTGGTCTCAACCTTGAGAACCATTGGCTGTCAGTCAGATTATTACGTTCATAACAATGGCTACTGAACTGTTGCCCATCGTTACATAGTGCTATGTTGAAGTTATAAGCAATGATATAACCTGATAGGATAATCATAGAGCAGGATACATTCATATAAACACATTATTAAAACAGGACAAGGATAGTTCAGGATCGTTTCACAGCATGAGTGTTCAATGAAGTGACATATTTACATTATTTATGCATCAACAAAATAGGTACAGTAGCCCTACTCACCCTCTGGTCTTTTTCAGAAATACTAACAGGACTACTTCTGGCAAAGGCAGGCCAGCACAAATACTCAGTGGTGAAGGAATACGTGCCTAGCTCTCTCCTTTTGTCCTCTGCGTTCTTTCAGTTCGTGTGTTTCTCTTCACTTTTTTTTTTTTTTTTTTTTCTTTGGGTCTAATATTTTGCTGTGATACCCTGTTCAACCAAAACCCATTGAAGGGTTGCAAACGGTTATATTGGGGTATATAGTGTGTTAACATCTTCGCTGGTATCATTTTCCTAGTCCTGGAAATGATTAGCCCTGAAAAGGACTACTAGCTGACTGTCTGGATCCTTCGTCGTTGCTTGTATTTTTATGGTGTCGTGGCGTTCTCATGGAGTTCCTTTCCTGCCTTACAGGTTACAAACGGTTGTATTGCGGTATATAGGGTGTTAGCGTTAGTCTTCGTTGGTATCGCTTTCCGAGTCCTTGAGCTGATTGTTCCTGAAAAGGACCACTAGCTGCCTGTTCTGTAGCTACTTGTTGTCTGTTACCGGTTTGTGTTTTTCAAAGGCTGTCGCTATTATTTTTGGTAGCATCTCCATTATGGTTTTTAAAATTATGTTTATTTCCGCTGCTTCTCTTCTTTCTAGTTTGCTTTGTATTTCCTGCACGATTTCGGTTTTTATTTTGTCTTTAGTTTCTTTGTTTTGTTCTCTACTTTTTTGTAAGGGTATCCTCAGCTATCTTTCTCTCTGTTTCAATTCTTTTGAGGATTTCTTCGTTCTCTTCCTTTAGCTCTGTGAGTTTGACGATGTCGACTTCTATCTCGTGTTTGATAGTTTTCATTTCCTGTAATATTGCCTGGGCGCTCTGTACGGCTCCTATTGTTTCGTCTCTTATGGCATCTGAGTCTTCGTTGTGTTGCTTGTTCGTCTCGACTTTGAGTTGTTGTTTTATGTCTCGCATATCTGTGGCTAGTCTTATCAGCTGGGCTCTTGTGTGCTGTTCTTGTTTACCAGTGCCGCCTGAAGCCACTCGGTTTCTTGCTTCTCTGAAGGAGATGTTTTTGGTTACAGATTCCTTCAGTATGGCCTTTGTTTCATAGAAGGTCGGACAGCCACGGTATCTTGCTCCGTGGTTCCCAAGACAGTTTGCGCAGGTTCTGTTGGAGTTGCGCACTTTATAGTTATCATCATTTTTCGCATGAGGACATTCATTGTAAGTGTGACTTCCCGCACAGTATCGACAAACTGCCTCTCTCCTGCATGTTTTCTTAGTGTGCGAGAATTGTTGGCAGTTTGAGCACTGCATAACAGGAGGGATGTACTCTTCTGTTTTTCGACATCTATCGTCTAGGTTGAGTTGCCTTGGTCTTGAAGTCCCCTCGATAGTTAGGATAACTAGGTTTGTGTCCTTCTTGTCCCATGTCTTCAGTCTTTCAACCTGTGTTATGTTGATGTTCTTGTTTTCTTCTTGTAGGCGGCTGTGGACCTCTTGTGTGGACCGGCTGTTGTCGATCCCTCTCACAACTATCTTTTTTGTCTTCTTGAATATTTCCACAGTAGCTTTAATCTGGTGGGGCAGCTGGACTTCTTTGTGTCCGGATTCAAGTTCGACCATCAGTTGGTTTGTTTTCTCCGTCTTGTTTAGAGTTATGATAACTCCGTTGTCGTGTCTTGAAACTTTAGATATGCTTCTCCTGCCCGTTATTGACTCAAGTATGCCGATTACTTTGTCGTCGGGTAGGGCCCTGAGCGAGGCCTCACCTCCAGACATCTGGGTGATCTTAATTATTCTCTCCTGTAGTGCCACGTTGGATACTGCGTTTTGATGCTTGCGAAGTTGGCACGTTCCAACTTCTGTCTCAGATTGTGTGTACGGTCTGCGGGACGGATTCGCATTCTGGGTCGTCTGCATCTGGTCAAGTTTCACCGGAGTTGGCTGGTCACTGTATGTTGGAGACTCGACAATGACATCTCGTTTTGCCGGTGGATTGATTTTGTTGGGTTTCAATGCTTTGTTACCCTCTGTCTTCGATGTTGCCTTGTCACTGATCAATGTAGCTACCGCCTCGACACCTTGTTTCAGCGGTGATGTTGCTAAGTCTGGTTTCGGAGCTTGTTTGTCATCTGCCTTCGAATCTTTGGGTCGATCATCGGTCGTAGTATCAGAGGTTATGTTGTTCGTCTTCTGAGAAGGACTGGCCACGACGCTAGGAGTATGCGTGCTCTCTGGATGCCTCTGTTTGCTCTTTGTAGGTTCTTGCTTGATGCTGCTGACAAGTGTTTGAGGGCTTGTATATACTTTCCTCTTTTTAGCTTGTTGCTTGGTGCGAGTCATTTTTGTAAGTTCTGACGGCTGTGTTCGCCCTGAAAAGGACGCTCGTTTTAGTATAGTGCTGTCTTCACCCTTTCTCTTCACTTCCAACTACCTGCGTATTTATGCGCTTGGTCGGCCATCTTGCGTGAATCCGTGACTTTGCGCTGATTGGCTATTCCTTCAAGCAACTTCAGTCGAAAATATTTCTCGTATTTCACTTCGGGTAGGTGATCTGTGTTAGTTTCTAAACAGATACTTCAGTCGTTCTCATTACTTACAAAAGCTATTGCCTCTTGAGATATCTCGTTTTAATCGGACAACACGTGGCTTTCCTTCCATATCAATCTTTCCGAGATCCGTCTGTCCTTCCTTTTTCTATGAATTTTTAAACCGCACTTTTCATCATTTTCCGAACTGTTTGACCCACTTGGGTGATCATATCCCCATAATTATAAAAGACATTGTCTTCCTGGCTATATCCACACCTGGGTCTACTCTCCCTCTATGACTCAGTGAAGTAGAATTTCCATCGGTCAGTCCGTTGATTTTAAATGAATTTATTACTGCGTGGTCCGAACACAGATTTCCTCCCTACCCGATTTTTATGACTAGACGATCTCCGTGTAGCAACTCTCTTTTCCTTGGTCGAGCTAATTAGCATTACACATGTTTCGCCGGTGTTTACTTTGTTTTGATTACCTAGATATCGAATCCCAATCGCATTAGGTATACAAGGTCATCACTTTTCTATTTCAAATGTCATTAAACACAGAGGTACAGCTGTAGCTCTCTGCTGATTTCTACGAGGCGTGTTCAAATGAAACCCGCCCGTGCTGCGCCAAGTGGACATTTGTAGGAGGAGCATGATGACGTCACATCTGACGTAATAAGCACAAACGCATGTACAAGTGTGTAAGTGTTCATTCTCCTAGTATTCATTGGTTGTGCTGCAGACCGTTAAAATAATGGCCGGTGTGATAAGGAATCCGTCCAAGGTCGATCAGCGAGCGGTGATTCAGTTCCAAACAGCCGAAGGATGTCGACCACTCGACATTCATCGTCGAATGAAAGCAGTTTATGGTGACAAAAGTGTGTCTAAGACAACAGTGAAATACTGGGCACGAATGTTTCGAGAAGGACGTCAGTTAACGAAAGATCTTCCGAGGCCAGGTCAGGTGCATATTGTTGGGACAGAAGAAGCCATCGCCGAGATTGATGCAGCAATACGGGTGGACCGTCGTCTGAGCTTACGATCGCTAGCAGAGGAATTCGCTGTGTCTCTCGGGACAGTTCAAATGGTGGTTAGGAAGAAACTGAAGTATCGAAATGTGTGTTCACAATTGGTCCCACGGATGCTGACCGATCACCATAAGGAAGAACTCATGGGGTGGAGTTTGAACCACCTGCTGCGTTACGAAGAGGAGAGTGATGCATTTCTGTAGCGCATAGTGGCAGGCGATGAGTCGTGGTGCCACAACTTTGAGCCGTGCAGAAAATCAGCGAGCTTGCAATGGAAACATCCCGGATCACCAAAACCCAACAAATTCAAGTCACAGATTTCCGCCGGTAAGGTTATGCTGACCGCATTTTTTGACCATGAAGGGCTTCTATTGGTAGACTTTAAAGAGCCTGGCGTGAACATCAATGTCATCCGCTACAAAGACACTAGACAACCTGCATACAGCCATCAAGAATAAACGACCCGGCATGCTTTCGCGTTGTGATTCTGTTGCACGACAATGCTCGTCCACTTGTTGCGAACATTGTGCCGGAAGCGTTAGCAAGGAAAAGGTGGGAAGTTCTGCCACACCCAGCCTACAGCCCCGATCTGTCACCATGTGACTTTCATTTGTTCGGACCCTTAACAAATCTCTAAAGGGACAACGATTCGACTCCGATGCAGACGTCAGGGCCTCGGTGACCAAATGGTTCAATAAGCAACCAAAGTCATTTTTCTCGGACGGCATCCGCCGTCTACCCAAGCAGTGGGATGTGTGTCTGAATGCCTATGGTGACTATTTCTAAAGAACCCCAGTGCGTACTTGCTTCATAACAATTGCTGTATTTAATTCTACTACTACTGCTGATGTACCTTACATATATTTGTTATAGAGCCACTGGGACGGGTTTCATTTGAACACACCTCGTAGTTTGTCCCGCCTTTTACAATCTCTCTGTGAGGTTCCGGTTTTGGCTTCACGTTCGAGTTCTCTGTGGGCCACTCTTAACCTCCCTTGTTGGTTCCAGTCTACAGTATGTCTAGTTATACAAACTGTCGGTTTCCTGAGGTTAATATTGCCTATGCATGTTTTGGATGATCCCACTTAAGGGTTTTTATATTTGTGATAAATTTAACCGTGATACAACGTTAAAATATCTCCAAAGATAAAATGTAGGGATAAAAATAATGCGTAAGCTACTAGAAGACATGATCGCCCATGCCGCGGTTCACTACCCGCCATGGAAACTAACTTGTTAGACGTACAGACAAAACGTTTACCCTTGGAGACGGGAGGGAACGGAGATCAAAAAGAAAAAATATGACTGAACACGTGCTTGAAACTAGCAAGGCTAAAAAGACGCAATTGGTGGGGAAAGGAAAAAAATTCACGTCCACAAGTTGACACAATGTAAAGAAATGGACAAAAGGGACCTTAGCTATTATACGCAACAGTCATTTCTTGGACGCTTTTACGATACTTAGTCCTTTTATTTGAATTCAGCGGCAAACGCATTACAGAAGATGCTCGAACATATTTAAAAAAAAAACAACTAACCTTGAAAAAGTAACTTTTTCTTAATAATAATGTTAGGAATATAAAACCTAGCTAGTCTGATAGCCCATCTTGAGCAGAGAAATAATATGCTTTCATTTATACAGACGGATAGATAATAATGAAGATATTGACAAAAGACTGTGTTGTTCATATCAGCGAGCGACTGCACTGTAAAAAAAAAAAATGTCACTAATTTTCAAAAATTGCGGCCTTGAGACTCAAGTGCTAAAATCTAGTTGGAATGAAAGAGAGGGGGAAATAGTGGAAAATTGTGGCTAAAAATAACTTTAGAGACCGATTCGTGTAAAAAGGCATGTAGAACCAAGCGTGTTTTTTATGAAAAAGCAAGTAGAGACAGACGGACCAACAGACAATAATACATACTTGACTGAGGTATGACTGAATTGACTTTTGGTAGGAGGTTTGAAATTTGAAAGGGGGGAAAGTCGGTGATTGGCCACAGATAATCATATTATCGGCGCACAGACGCGCATTTTTGCCATTCAACATAAATTGTCCAGTAGTAGACACAGTGATTCTTCAGTGGTGTAGTTCCCAGAAGCTAATTGCCATATTTAGAGGGACGCCATACTAGAGCCAGCAGCTCAGCTGAGTTTTGCTAGAATATAACTGTGTTCTCTATTCATAATTCTGGTAAGAATGAAAGTATTTCTTTGTATATTTTAATATTGTTTAATGTTTCGAGTGATTTGATACTGCCATATCAAAATCTATCCCTTACAACAAGTAAGGATTCGCTCTAGATCCCCAGCCCAAGTTCAGGGTCTAGAGACAAACAAAATACATAAACGCCAGCAAGGATTATGAAGGGCGGATCAAGTGTTGAGATCAGTGGAACATATCACCTATCTTATTCAATAGCAGGAAGCTAATGAACATATTTCAGAATATGTAGTCTTGGGGAACTAGTACTATGTGAAACCAACTTGGTAAGATGTGCTGTATGGTCAGAGAGATCTGACCCCGTCTATGTGGTGTTGTTGTGTAGTGTTGTGTGCAGAAGTGGCTCAGGAGGTAGAGTTCTGACACATGACCCAATACTTTTGTTGCAGAAGTGTGAGTTTCAGTTTGGCACCAAAGTGGTGTCAAATGCTGTGTTGATATATACAAGTGTGGACCAGTGCAGTCTAGTATTTTGTCCGAGCAGCCTTATATTGCCCCCAAGCACGGAGAGGTGGGGCCACCAGATTCCAGCACCAGAACTACTCAGTCAAGATACGTGAGCGTCTGGCCTGCTGGACCTTCACCAACTTATTTACTAACTAACACACCAACTATATTACCATCACTAGAACCCACAAAATTTTTTGGGAAATAAAACTTGTATTACTCCCATCAGTGAAGGGACAATGTTTGGTAGTCATAGACAGGGAGTGATGATATCACCCCAACAGCATATCTAGAAATAAGTTCTCCTGGGACTATCTTAAGATAATTACTATTAACCAGTCATTTGAAATACATATGTACACATTTTCTAGTTTATTATGACATATATTCATGCATTTCATTCATAATTTCAAAACCTTTCATCTGTTCTGACCAAAATAAAACCTTGGTTCAGAACAAATAAACTTAAAGAAAATTTAATATCAAAAATTTAAACAGCTTGAGTTAGTTCAGTGTGTTATAAATTTTATTAATATTATTAGACTTATTAAATATCTGTATGTGTGTATGTAATCTACCACAACACATTACATATCAGTACCCTAGAATTTTAACGTAGCCACATTCATTAGCAAAAAAGATATGTGTGAGGTCGTAAGTGGTAGCAAGAAGGGCCTTCTGTAAATTCACAGCTACATTTATCTCAGGAGCCTTCACAGCTGACCTCATGCATCACACTAGGTAACATCAACCATACAATACCATCAAATCCACTACATATATTGGGGTCTTGTCCAGGGATAATTAGCTTATCAGTAATATTAGGATCTCCTGGTGGGAGAATTAAATTAGGGGGACAAATTGTAAAAATTAAAAGTGTCCCTTAAAATAAAAGTTGGTGAATCTTCACAGCCAGTGGTAGTTAATTGATTAATTAATTAATTAGAATTACTTTAGTTATTAATTGGTTAGAGATTTATCTTGCTCATTGCTAAATTGTCTAAAAAAGTATGGCGGAGCTGGCAAAGTTCAGATCAGCTGCTGTGCTAACGGCGAAGGATATGGGAATGGATGGTCAGGGTTTAATTCAATACGTAACTGCAGAATGTGACAAGTATATTGAAAGGGAAGATAGGAGGTTAGCCGAAGAGAAGAGGTTACAAATTGAGGCTGATAGAGAACTTAAGAGGCTGCAGATTGAGGCCGAAGATAAACGATTGACTGCCGAAAGGGAGGCAGCAGAAAAAAAGGCTGAAAGGGAAGCAGAAGATAAAAGATTGACTGCCGAAAGGGAGGCAGAAGAAAAACGACAGCAAAGGGAGGCAGAAGATAGAAGGTTGCAAAGGGAGCACGAATTACGACTAAGGGAGCTGGAATTACAAGGCCATGCTCCTGAAAATGGTGCCAGCCCTTTTGCCTCAGATGCTACGCCTAGTCAGGGAGCCTCAACATCAGCTATGGGGTTTCATTTAGACCATTTTGTTGAGAAAGACGATGACATAGAGGGGTACCTCAGTCGTTTTGAATTATTAGCTACTACATATGGGTTAGAGAGAGAGAGGTGGAGTTTAAAGTTATCACAGGGACTGAGAGGTACTTCTTATGAAGTCTTCGCAAAAATGAACAGAGAAGACCAAAACAATTATGACATGTTAAAGCAGGCTTTGTTGTTAAGATACGAAAAAAATGGTGAATTTTATCGTAAGAAATTTAGAAATGCCAAACTGTTGTCTGGGGAGACATACCACCAATTCTCTGCCAGACTGGAAACCTATTTGGAGAAATGGACTGCTCTGGGGAAGACCCAAGATCTTAAAGAGATGATCATGATAGAGCAATTGAGAGAGTCCATGGCTCCAGACTTGAGAAAATTTCTCATGGAACAAGGTGCAGAGAGGTTGGGGGAGGTTTTAAATGTCGCTGAGAGGTATCAGGCAGCCCAGGCAGAGGTAAGTGGTGCTAAAAAGAAGCACATAGACAATTTTAAAGCTCCACAGCAATTTAATAAATTTGATAATAGAGAACAGGGTAATAAAGGTAGGACAAACCTTGAACGGCCAAGAAATGACTATCGTGACAGAAACTCACAGTTCAATGACCAAAAATACAATGAAAGAAAACCATTGAACCAAGGAAAAAGATGGTGCAAATGGTGCAAGAAAGATAACCATAACACCGAATTTTGTAGAAGGAAACCTTCAAACATTGCTGCAATGAAGTCGGGGACTCAAAGATTAAAGGTTAATCCTAATGGACAGCAGGAACCTTATCACCCCCCAGTTTGTGAGGATGTTATTTGTAATGGGGTCACCACAAGGTGCCTTTATGATACAGGTTTGGATTGTGATTCAGTTGTGAAGTCTAGCCTAGTGGACCCAAGTCAGGATACCAGAGAAACAGTGGAAATACAAGGGGCGACTAAGGACATACCACTCATGACACTTCCCATCGCAAGGATAACGGTGAAAACTCGCTATGTGGAAGGAGAAATCAGAGCAGCAGTGATAGATGAACCAATCTACCCTCTGATATTGGGGTGTAGATACGTCTTCTTGGGGAATCCCGAGAGATCTGTGATCATGGCGACAGTGCAGACCAGGTCACAGAAAAAGGAGGAAGAAGGTGAACCTATTAATGCTCATCCAGAGGAGATGAGAAAGGCGCAGGCTGAGGATAAGACCCTTAAGCCATGTTTCAAAAAATTGCCCAAATGCCACACACCTCAAAACAAGGGAGAATACTTTATGAAGAACAAAATATTATATAGGAATGTGATAGGGTGGGCGAGATGATGATGATGATTATATTGTGATGTGTGATCACTCTCTTGTCACACTCGCACCGACCCGAACAACAATAAAACTCTTGATTCTAGAGGCAGGGGCTATATTTATTTTTACAACCCATTCAGTGACAAAGCAAACATTAAACAAATAAACTAGCGAACATAACAAAACGAAACTAAACAAAACACCCAACAGTGCCCGATGCTAATCTGAAGAAGCAAACAAAGCACAGAATAGTTAAAATCATAATATAATACTGAATGAGAAACACCACGCTCTCACCTGTCAAACAGTCCTTCCACGTGTACTACCTGACATCCTCAACTATCACACACGCACGCACTCATGCGTGTCATCCAATGCGACTAGTAAGGTGTTGTGCGTGGGGCTGGCAATCTCACCATGTAACACAGGTTGCTACCGAAACCACTACTACAAGAGCACACACTCAGCTATCACACACACACACTCATGCATGTCGTCCAATGAGACTAGTAAGGTGTTGTGCATGAGGCTGGCAACCTCACCATGTAACACAGATTGCTACCAAAACCACTACTGCCCGAGCATCTGAATGCTTAATATGAAGGCAAACCACACTGTTGGCCCCATGCTCCCTCAGGAGCGGAGAAGAGAAATATATATCTTGAAGTGAGCCCACGTGCTCTCACAACCATTCCTCACATAACCATAATTAAATAATCATAAAATGGACATAAAATAATATTCAACTATATGTACAACAAATACTCTCAATAACGAGAATAAACCACTGTCTCGTAACCGATCCACATCAGTATTCGTTACTGCATTCTGAAGCATGTCGTATGTGACGACTGGTGGGCCTGGCAACAAGCGTGTCGTATATGACCACTGGTGCGACTGGGAATCTCATCACATGAAACACATCGTTACCGAAACCATCCACTGCAATAGCATAAAAATGCTTCTTGTCGGCTTGTGATAGACACCAGCCACATTGGTGTTTCCATGCTCCGCCGGGAGCAACCAGAGAAACACATGTCTCAACAAAGGAGTGGCCTCGCGCTCTCCAGAAATCTAAATACATATTCTCACCTCACAGTAACCCATTAAATATACAGTAGAATTATGATAAGTAGGCTATCGTGAAATACACTCAATTACTTTAACATTAAAGAAATAAAATAATTACTCTTGACTTTAACAAAACTGGCATTAACACGAAAACTATCTCTTTCCTTTACTGGGGAAAATTATCTTAATCTGCTTCCCACCCACGTGTCAATTCACACAATATAAAACTGGCGTCTTCTTTATACAATCACACATGGTGACGCGCCGCCTTTCATGACCACGTGGTTGCCATCCTGATAACAGTCAATATCATCTAAATTAAAGTAAAAAATCGCTTCTCTGTCCAGTTTCATGTATGAAATAGCTCCCTACTAAATTTGCCTTTCTTGCCTGGTCTGATGACTGACATAATTGTTCTTAAACTCTCACATCTGTGATTTGGGCTTTGCGTGCCTAATAAAACCGATCAAACATTATTTTCACTCATCTATCATTTCGAGACTAAATCATAATGTCCTAAAAAGACATTTCCTTTGGAAACACATCTATCTATATCACTAAACATTAAAACAGACTCGTGCTGAATATAATTTCAGAATTATATAAAACTAATTCTAATTTAAATTAACTCACGTGTCATGTCTTTGTGTTCTTCTGTGTAGGTACACAGGGCGCCTCGTTTCGTTCTCTTTCGCCTGGGCTGATACTTAAGAAGGGCTGGTACTGGTTATCGCATTCTTTTATAAGCCCAGGTCTAATCACTCACTTTACTGCGCGCTAGGCGTATTAATCTTGGCTACTTAAATATCGCACGCGATTATCGCTTTAGGAATATCGAAAACACAGAAATATACACTATTTCTAGAGCAAAAACACAATTCTACACCACAACTCTATTTTTAAGGTTTTATTGTGGCCTCATTACATATCTTCTACTTCAGACTTTTCACAACCCAGAATGCTTCGCGCACATCGAAAATAATCTGCCTAGAAACAGGTAGGGGGCGGGCGTCTCCTTTTCGGCCCCATCACATATCTCCCTCCTTATTTTGTTGTCGTCCCGACAACATCACTACCTCTGGCGCTGCACTTGTAACCTCTCAGATCGTTGATGCTGCGCAGGACTCTTTATGAGCGGCGATGCTTTGGGCTCAGATTCTGTATTCGGTACAACCCGGCTGGAGACACTCTTGGTCGTCATGTCTCCAGTTGTACGTTGTCGGGCTGTCAGCCGCTGTGGTCTTGAAGACTCGCTCACCGGTGCCGCGTCGCTGTCTGCCCGTGACATCTACCTGTCAGTGCTTGCAGCTGTCGAGTTTGAAGAGGGATTGCTCCTGACGGGTTTTACACCCATTTTGTGTGGACGGTGGCTTACGTTCCCCACAATCTGCCTTTGATGAGTCTCCTCTGCTGAACCTTGATTTGCTCTCCCTCCTATCTGCTTAGGACGGGTTTCCTCCCCTAGACGAAAGCCAATTCTCTCGGCGCCCTTAGTGTGACAGTTGTCGTGGTCATCTCTTGGCTTGCGCCCTAAAGGCAACCTCGTTGTGGCAGTACGTCTCGGGAAAGAGCTCCTTGAGGGACAGGCGGCTATCAAGTGTTCAGTGGACTTGCATCGAAAACATCTCTTCGGAAGCGGGCCCTGAGGGCACTTGGCTGCCATGTGGTCTGACAGGTCTCCACAATTGTAGCATCTTATCTTTCTGGGCTTCCTCTGTGTCATGGGTCGCTTCCTGCTGCCCTTACACTCTAGACCGCCAATGCCGCATACAATGACTGCTTCCATGCCCTGGACCGATGGTTTGCTGTCAAATTCGACTCGTTCATTCTTCGCCAGACTCCGGAATCCCTTTCTGTAGATCTTGGTCTGATGTACGAATACATCAATACCTCCATCATCTGGCGTGATGAACCCCCATCCCCTGTTGACACTATACCACTTGCACATCCCTTTTCGCCTTGTCGGTGCCACTGCTTTTATTGGTGCTGTCAGCTCACAGCTTCCCTTTACGACAGCCTGACTCTCACATACAAGAAGGGCTAGTTGCGGTTCCTGCGGACACTCCTCCTCGTCTTGCGTTGGCTGTTCCCGCGGCTGGCATGGTGCTCTCTTTCTCTGCACCTCCTCTTGTGCTGGCGAACTGGCCTCTGACATCTGTGCTATCTGGGACTTTAGGAAGGATAATTCTGCTCTGAGTGCCTCCTTCTCCTTCTGAACTTCTGCACTTGCTATCTGGACCAGTGTCTCAGGCTTTTTACTTTCACCACAAACAGCATATTCCCAAGGGAAATTTCTGGTCATTTCACTGACTGGTGGTTGCTTGCAGTAGGCTTTTTTGACAATTTCCAGTAACTTCTCAGGGCTGGCCTTGGCTCCACCATGTATCCGTAATTCTCTAGATACCCATGGTGTAACGTTGTTCCATATCATGTCTAACTTGTCTTCTGCACAAAAAGGCGCCACCTTCCACGCGGCTTCCACATCTTCCACAAACTCTTGCCAAGTGGGACCCTCCTCCCCACTAAACAACCTTATCTCTGGCTCCTTCACGTACAATATCTTCACAGGCGCATTAGCCATCTTGCTGCAGGAATGCACTGCTGTGTGTTTACAGTATTTGTTCGTTTGCTGTTTGCTCAGTGTCACTGTCTGCCTTATCCTGCCGACGACGCCAATTGTGATAGGGTGGGCTTAGATTCTGATGATGATTATATTGTGATGTGTGATCACTCTCTTGTCACACTCGCACCGACCCGAACAACAATAAAACTCTTGATTCTAGAGGCAGGGGCTATATTTATTTTTACAACCCATTCAGTGACAAAGCAAACATTAAACAAATAAACTAGCGAACATAACAAAACGAAACTAAACAAAACACCCAACAGTGCCCGATGCTAATCTGAAGAAGCAAACAAAGCACAGAATAGTTAAAATCATAATATAATACTGAATGAGAAACATCACGCTCTCACCTGTCAAACAGTCCTTCCACGTGTACTACCTGACATCCTCAACTATCACACACGCACGCACTCATGCGTGTCATCCAATGCGACTAGTAAGGTGTTGTGCGTGGGGCTGGCAATCTCACCATGTAACACAGGTTGCTACCGAAACCACTACTACAAGAGCACACACTCAGCTATCACACACACACACACACACTCATGCATGTCGTCCAATGAGACTAGTAAGGTGTTGTGCATGAGGCTGGCAACCTCACCATGTAACACAGATTGCTACCAAAACCACTACTGCCCGAGCATCTGAATGCTTAATATGAAGGCAAACCACACTGTTGGCCCCATGCTCCCTCAGGAGCGGAGAAGAGAAATATATATCTTGAAGTGAGCCCACGTGCTCTCACAACCATTCCTCACATAACCATAATTAAATAATCATAAAATGGACATAAAATAATATTCAACTATATGTACAACAAATAATCTCAATAACGAGAATAAACCACTGTCTCGTAACCGATCCACATCAGTATTCGTTACTGCATTCTGAAGCATGTCGTATGTGACGACTGGTGCGCCTGGCAACAAGCGTGTCGTATATGACCACTGGTGCGACTGGGAATCTCATCACATGAAACACATCGTTACCGAAACAACCACTGCAATAGCATAAAAATGCTTCTTGTCGGCTTGTGATAGACACCAGCCACATTGGTGTTTCCATGCTCCGCCGGGAGCAACCAGAGAAACACATGTCTCAACAAAGGAGTGGCCTCGCGCTCTCCAGAAATCTAAATACATATTCTCACCTCACAGTAACCCATTAAATATATACAGTAGAATTATGATAAGTAGGCTATCGTGAAATACACTCAATTACTTTAACATTAAAGAAATAAAATAATTACTCTTGACTTTAACAAAACTGGCATTAACACGAAAACTATCTCTTTCCTTTACTGGGGAAAATTATCTTAATCTGCTTCCCACCCACGTGTCAATTCACACAATATAAAACTGGCGTCTTCTTTATACAATCACACATGGTGACGCGCCGCCTTTCATGACCACGTGGTTGCCATCCTGATAACAGTCAATATCATCTAAATTAAAGTAAAAAATCGCTTCTCTGTCCAGTTTCATGTATGAAATAGCTCCCTACTGAATTTGCCTTTCTTGCCCGGTCTGATGACTGACATAATTGTTCTTAAACTCTCACATCTGTGATTTGGGCTTTGCGTGCCTAATAAAACCGATCAAACATTATTTTCACTCATCTATCATTTCGAGACTAAATCATAATGTCCTAAAAAGACATTTCCTTTGGAAACACATCTATCTATATCACTAAACATTAAAACAGACTCGTGCTGAATATAATTTCAGAATTATATAAAACTAATTCTAATTTAAATTAACTCACGTGTCATGTCTTTGTGTTCTTCTGTGTAGGTACACAGGGCGCCTCGTTTCGTTCTCTTTCGCCTGGGCTGATACTTAAGAAGGGCTGGTACTGGTTATCGCATTCTTTTATAAGCCCAGGTCTAATCACTCACTTTACTGCGCGCTAGGCGTATTAATCTTGGCTACTTAAATATCACCCGCGATTATCGCTTTAGGAATATCGAAAACACAGAAATATACACTATTTCTAGAGCAAAAACACAATTCTACACCACAACTCTATTTTTAAGGCTTTATTGTGGCCTCATTACATATCTTCTACTTCAGACTTTTCACAACCCAGAATGCTTCGCGCACATCGAAAATAATCTGCCTAGAAACAGGTAGGGGGCGGGCGTCTCCTTTTCGGCCCCATCACAGAAAGGCCGGAACTGGAACAAATGGTCACAACCAGCTGGTTCTTCCCACTTCATATAGGGATAAAGTGATGGAACTCGGGCATGCGATTCCCTTCAGTGGTCACATGGGGATCAGCGCCACAGGACAGCGTATAGCTTGTCATTACTTCTGGCCAGGGATAACGGAGGATATAAAAAGATATGTCAAATCCTGCCCAGAATGTCAACGGGTAGCTCCAAAGCATTGGACTGCTCCTGCAACTCTAGGGGAAATGCCCATAGTGGGAACACCTTTTGAGAGGGTTGCAGTGGATATTGTAGGACCTCTCACTCGGACCAAGAGGAGGAACAGTTACATCCTTACTCTGGTGGACACTTGTTCTATGTGGGGAGAGGCGGTAGCCCTGCCATCAATTGTTTCAAAACATGTAGCAGAGGCACTACTTACAATATTTACCCGATTAGGATTCCCGCATCAAATCTTGACGGATAATGGCTCTCAGTTCAAGGGGAAACTAACGGAAGAAGTTTTTAAGCTATTTCAAGCCAGACACTTTCATTGTAGTCCGTACCATCCGCAAGGGAAAACGGCCATTGTAGAGAGGTTTTCAAATGGGACTCCTCATTTCTATCGCCGAGGAAGCTGGCACACGAAAAAACCGATCTGGGGATCAATTCCTGCCCGCCGCGTTGTTTGCATATCGGGAGTACCACATAGTTCAACCGGGATGGGCTCCCGCAACACCTGCTATTTGGGAGGCCAATAAAAGGTCCTTTAGAAGCTTTATTAAGGACCTGGACAGATGAGAAGGCGGAAGAGACTGTTACCTCATCGTATCAATACGTGAACGAACTGACCACTCGTTTGAAAGCGGGATGGAAACTGGCAAATGATAATTTGAAACAAGCCAGGAAGAAACATGCAGCATATTTTAATAGGAAGGCAAAGGACCGAGAACTAGCTGTGGGAGAGAAGGTGCTGCTTCTACTACCCGGTAGCCAGAATAAATTACCAATTGGATGGCAAGGTCCATATACGGTTCTAGAGAAGGTGTCTAGAACAAACTATAAAATTGACACAAAA